>OX463767.1:4575321-5175321 GCA_949825005.1 Gasteruption jaculator
ATGCATACTTGGCGACCACCGGACGAATATTTCGAGTCATTCCGGCTCTTTTTCGGTTAGGAAAAATACCGGAGCTTCTTTCGAAAGAGGAACTAAAATATAGACATTACGGTGGAAAGTCCTTGTTTCGTGCCTCTTTCCCCTCGATATTATTATATTATTACGTAATTATATATTTAATTATAAATTTGATTTTTTTTAATTATCGAGACGCTATTTAAATTTGAAAATCTACAAAAAAGAAATGAAATTTGGAAATTTGAACATTTTGATGAATTTTTGCCAAAATTCAGTTTATGCAATTTTACAAATTTTTTGGAAATTGTAATAAATCAAAATTAATTTGGAAATTCAACATCCACTCGAGAGTCTAGAAAAAATTGAAAATTCATAATCGAATCTACGAAAATCTGGAATTTTGCAAATCACTTGGAAATTATAATAAAATCAAAATATTATTTGGAAAATTGACATGAACTTCTACAAAAACTTTCGTCCCTCTTTCCCCCGATTTACTAATATTATTTAAAATATTATTACGTAATTATATATTTAATTATAAATTTGATTTTTTTTTAATTATCGAGACGCTATTCCAATTTAAAAGTCTACCAAAAAAAATGAAATTTGGAAACTTGAAAATTTTGATGAATTTCTGCCAAAATTCAGTTTATCCAATTTTACAAATTTTTTGGAAATTGTAATAAATCAAAATTAATTTGGAAATTCAACATCCACTCGAGGGTCTAAAAAAAATTGAAAATTCATAATCGAATCTATGAAAATCTGGAATTTTGCAATTTATTTGGAAATTATAATAAAAATAAAATATCATTTGGAAAATTTACATGAACTTCTACAAAAAATTATTAAGGAATATGTAATTTTGTAAAATTGATAAAAATAACTGTAAAAATGTGAAATTTGGAAAATTGAAAATTCAAATAAAAACCACGGGAAATTTCAAATTAGATAATTATATAAAATATCACATACAGCAAAATCTCGATATAACGGACCTCTATTTAACGAACTTCGGATATAACGGACAAAAAATCCGGTCAAATGTAAAAAAATTTATTGTACGCATTTTCGTAATTTTAGAGAGTCGATTATAAAAAAACAGCAAACTTCAAAAGTGTAAACAAAACTTGATTCCTTTTTCAACGTAGGATTACCGAGAGCAGGCGCGTCGATATCAAACGGCAACGTCACTTCACGACGAGTGTCCGAAGACAATTAAATAGAATTTTCTTTGTTTTTCGTATTTTTTATTTATATCTAAATACGGTGTATTTTAAAAAAAAAAAGTTTTTTGATTTATTTTAAACCTATTTTTATATAACGGACTTTCGGCTTTAACGGACACCCCCACCCCCCCGATTAGTTCGTTATATCGAGGTTTTACTGTATATATGTATTTTTATTATACCATTTTTTCGGAATCAGATAAATAATGTGATATTGCAAAATAATAATTATTGCAAAAATAAAAATAATAAAATAATATATACTTATAAATATTCTGGTTTCGGTACTCTTTCAATTATCACACCACACCTACTTACGTACACTCGCACACTCGCTTTCGATGATGAGGAAGCAAATACGTGGCCGTAGCTCTTTTTTTTTCTCTGCTGGTCCTTTTTTGCTCTTTAATCAAACCAAATGGTATGTTTGGCTGAGTATAGTTTCAAGATAAAGTATACTTTTGTTCTACCGTTACTCTAGCATCTTCGAGAAGAGAGCGAGCGAGCGAGCGAACGAACGAGCAAGGAGTCAGGGTCATTATCTTTATCAATCTCTCTGAGCACCGTTGAAGCAAAGGGTCCTGCGTGACCATCTTTGGCTGCAAGACCAAGTTCCTCTTTGGTGAAGAACAGAGGAAGGAAAGAAGTAAAAAAATATTCACATATGTGTATAACTATATATATCGACACACACACGCATAGGCATCTTCAAATGACCAAATTCCAAATTTTTGTAGATTTTTAATTCAATGTTGAAATTTCCAAATTGATTTTTTTTTATTAGAATTTTCGAGAAATTATGTTAGTCAAGAGTGGGATTTGAAAGCCACATATTTTCTATGTTTCAAAATCACAGTTTTTTTAAATTTGAAATTTTGCATTTTATGAGGATATGATTCACGATAAAAAAAATTCGAAAATTTGTAATCTTATATTTTTCCAACGATTACTTGCGAGGCTTTTGAAAGAGAATTTTGATTCTGTTAAAAAACGGATCATGAAAAATCTGTAAAATTCCTTCGAAAAATAATAAAAAATCCTCGAAAGAGAAAAAAACGACGTAGTTATTAACAATATTATTTCGAAATCAATTTTTATTCTATTAGAATTTAAAATTTTTGAAATTTCAAATTTTGGTAGATATTTCATATAAATTTTCAGATCTCCAAAATTCTAAATTTTTGTAAATAGACGTTGATTTTTCCCAATTTCGAATTTTCGCAGATTTTCGTATAAATTTTCAAATTCCATCTTCCAGATTTTCGTAGAAATTCTTCTGAATTTCTCCAATTTCTAAATTTCCCTACAAATTCATTTGAATATTCAAATTACCAAATTTCAAATTTTTTTACTTTTTCAAACCACAGCTGTAGTTTCCAAACTCCAAAGTCTTATCCTTTCTCAAATCACAGAAAACATTTCCAAATTGTAAATTTTTGTATTTTTTCGAACCAAAGTTGGAATTTCCAAATTTAGAATTTTCGCAGATTTTCGTAAGAATTTTTAAAATCCACTTTCCAGATTTTCGTAAAAATTCTTCTGAATTTCTCAAATTTCCGAATTTCTCTACAAATTCATTTGAATATTATAATTTCCAAATTCGAAATTTTTGTACTTTTTCAAATCACAGTTGTAATTTCCAAGTTCCAAATTTTGTACTTTTTCAAATCACAGTTATAATTTCCAAATTCCAAATTTTAACAGATTTAAAAAAAATTTCGAAAAAAATTCCAAATCATTTTTCATTTCATTGCAATTTCCGGATGATAATAATAAAATTAATTGCAGTCAATCCAATGCAAATTCTCTTTCTCTATTTTCTGATATTTTTCCATTTAACTTTTGACGAGGGGCCATTGTGCGCCCGTAGGAGCTCTCGAGGGGGGCCATTTTTCACAGCAGGTTTGTCTTTTCTCCGGTTTCTCTTGGTTTCGACGTGAAGGTTTTGGTTGATCTTCCAAAGTAGAACCTGCCACGTACTTTCTTCTTCTTTTTTCCCTCTTTTAACGGAACAATGCGACTCGCAGTTAAAGGTAGTGGCTGTGGCTGAGTCCTTTTTTGAAATTCCTGCGGTACCTGTTATACCACAATTCCGTGATGACTCCGAAGTCCTCTCTCGAAATTACCGAGCACGTGCTCGGCATCGTTATTTGCCCCATTCTCTCGCTTCTTTTTGTTGCAGTGGAAAGAAGACTGGAAGAGGATCAAGATGACCCGAGAAAGGACACATTCAAACTGTGACCCAACTTTCGAAAAGAAGGCAAAGATTAATGGCCACGGTTACGATTCTTTCGTTTCGACTCAATTCGACACGACACGAAAGGAAAATACACACATATAACAGTGGATGAATACAAGCTTTTAAATGGAAATCATTCATTTCAGCAATAACGTTACGTATCATTAAAATTTACATTTTGACAAATTATCCGGAAATTGAAATGAAATAAGAAATGATATGGTATCTGTTTAAACATTTATTTAAAATTTATTAAAATTTTAAATATCTTTGGAAATTACAACTGTATTTGGAAACAGTAGAAAAATTTGGAATTTGGAAATTTGAATATTCAAATGAATGTGTAGGGAAATTTAGAAAGTTCAGAAATTGAAAAGAATTTCTACGAAATTCTGGAAGAGGGAATTTGAAAATTCATATGAAAATCTGCGAAAATTCGAAATTTGGAAAATTCAACGTCTATTTGAAAATTTACAAAAATTTAGAATTTTAGAGATTGAAAATTTATATGAAAAATCTACCAAAACTTGAAATTTCGAAAATTAATCGGAAATTGTAATAGAAGAAAAATTGATTTCGAATTTATATTGTAAATAATTTTGTCATCTTTTTATTATAAAGCAAAAAGGAGTGTCTTCATATGCGGCAAAAAAGAAAATATTCTATCACATATATTCTTACATAAAAATTAATATCATTTATTTAAATTAAAGTTATATTATAATTTCAAAATTAATCTTTTTTTTTCTAGCCCAATTTTTTTCATTTTATTATTGTTTCATTGATTTCTTTTATTATTAATATTTTCTTTTTTAGCTTTTCTATAAACTAATTCTACTCTAACGTCATTGTCTATTTTTTTATATCATTAAGTACTTATCATTATAAAATAAAATTCATATTAAATTGTTACCAAAAATAATTACAAATACATATAAAAATAACAATAATAACAACAATACTACTACTGATAATAATAATAATAATAGTAATAGTAATAGTAATAATAATAATAATAACAATAATAATGATAATAATAATAATAATGATAATAATAAAGTACACTTCTCGGAAGCAAAAGTTAAGTGAAAATTAGCCCAACAGGAAGTAAATCCACTCTCAGGAGAAAAAATGTCGTGAAAGCTGAATAATGCATTTTCGATCGGTTGCAGTTACTTTCAATGCAATCTGAGGAAGAAATGTCGCGTAACGATCCGTGGCACTTTTACAACAAATTTATATATATGTTGCATATGTAACATATAATTACAAATCCTTCTGTCGCAAAGAAAATGTTTGTCGTAGAAAAATGTACGCACTTGCCACTCCACTGCAAAACGTTATAAAATAAAATCAGTGATTAAGTTGCATGATTGCAACACGTGATAAAATAGCATCGGTCGATCGTGATGACCATGACTCAGATATTTATAATATAAGAAGACCTGCCCATGCTGCGAGAAAAAGTTAATGAGCAGCGGAAATCATTACCGTCTTACACGGTCACTCATTGATTAGACATTAAAAAAAAAACGTCGTCGTAAATATATATTTTATACACTCGTTGTAATTTCGCAAATTCGAGGGTTATAATTTCGATTGGTTGCGATTTATACATTTCCGTATGGAATTACGACGAACAATTGATACGGGTACGATTTAATTTCGAGATTTTTTCCATTTTCATATATTTTTTTTATATATCTTCAACTTCGTTGTATCTGGTCCATTTCTTACAGATTAATGATAATTTTATTAATTTCCAATTAATTCATCAATCCATTGATTTCAATAGTTTCATTTGAATTTCGTGTTTTAAACTAGCAATAATTCTGTATTAAATAATATAATAAAAAGTAACTGAGTATAAAATTATCAATTAAAAGATAATAAAATTTGTTAATCAATGTTTCTATTATTATTAATAAAAATTATTAATAAAAAGAATAATAACAATTATTATTATTATTATTATTATTCCTGCTATTATTATTATTATTATTACTATTATTAGGGGTTATTTGTGATTTCTGTTTTGTAGTAATTTTTCCGATAAGTAATTAATTGTTTGTAAGAAACGCTCTTATATTTTTATTTCAATGGATTCAGTAAATTCTTTATATTAATAATAATAGGAAAATTGATTAATAAATTTTATTATTTTATAATTGATAATTTTATGCTCGGTTACTTTTTAATAATCATAATTTTTATTATTATTAAAAAGTAACCGAGTTATTATTATTGTTGTTGTTGTTGTTGTTGTTGTCGTTGTTGATGCTGTTGCTGTTGCTGTTGCTGTTGCTGCTGCTGCTGTTACTGTTGCTGTTGCTGTTGCTGTTGCTGTTGTTGCTGCTGCTGCTGCTGCTGTTGTTGTTGTTGTTGTTGTTGTTGTTGTTGTTGTTGTTGTTGTTGTTGTTGTTGTTGTACAGAAATTATAGTTTACCCTAAATTTGGATGCAAGGTAAGTAAGTGTTGGAATAATTGCAAGACTGCAGTCAGCCGAAAATGACGATAGATGCAGAAAAGGTGGTGCAGTCGTTGAAAGACGCTGGTTGTGCAGTTTGAGTCATCCACTTATAAAAATTCCTCCAAATGAAGGAAAGAAGAAAGGGCATTCGAAAGAAAGGGAAGTCTCAATTGAAATTTCCTGCTGTAAATTGAAACTTGTCCCTAGAATGACACGTTCGTTTCCGCAGATATGTATTGCGGATGTGGTTACAGTTTATAGAAATGTATAAATGCAGTAGAAAGAGATAGAGTGTGTATTATATGTTATACATATACGTATACAATACAAATTAAAACAATAAAATAAAGATCAACACGGAAACTTTTAATTTCATAAATAAAATTTCTAATCGATAGAGAATTCTAATTAACCCTTTGACTGCTACAGGCGTATATATACGCTTTGACAAGTTCATCAATATATACGAAAGGCGCATATATGCGCCCTTAATGACTGATATCTGAATGTATTGATAGTTTCGTGCAAGAGTAAGCCGCAGTCAAAGGGTTAAATCTATATCGTTTATATTATTGTTATCATTTCCGTGATAATTTCAAAAAGAAGATTTTTACTTATTAATAATTTATTTAATTATGAAGCCTTATATTGTTCAATTCAGACTTAGTTTGAATTAATTGATTTTTTAGAGAAAATACGTATTTTCGTCTACCCGTCAATTTGACGGGTGCTCGTAGAGATAAAAGAAACAAATTATTATTGTTATCCTTATTATTATTATAGTTAATTTTGTAATAATGCTCAGCTGTAAATAAAAAAAAAGTTACTGTAAATAAATTATACAACTTTTGCACGTACATAAATATTTATTTAAATGAGTACACATATAATAGCGAAAATGTTGGTGTGGCAACCCATATTTCTCTATAAAACTTATTACAGATACACACACACACACACACACACACATCCACATGAAAAAGGACCGAAACAGACACAAAGTTACGAGGAGAGCAGATAGTTAAGTTCGATAACACGTGTTCTTATTCCGGACTCCGCTGGTAGTTTAAACGTTCCTTTCGTAAGCTACGACCCAGTTTCGCCGAGCATTGACCGGTAACAGACTGGATAATCTCCTTAGTCAGTTTTATCCGCATTTATATGTACATTAGCGTGCCAAAATGAGATTTAGCGAGCGACAGAAGCTTATAAAGTCCAAACTCGGCTGTGGAGACACTGAATTGCATCTTGCAACTCCGCCAGTTCGGATATATTATACAGGCTGAGTCGTCTAACGCGACCACCGGCTTCCTCCATGAGTCTGTTCCATAAATTCCCTCCCCGAAATCACTTGTAACGTTCTCCGAGTCAATTCCAAGGTTCCTTTCTCGCGTTATTAATATCGTTGCAAATATAATTAAATATTATTAAAAATATGACCTTTTATGGTTTTTGAGTTTTCTGATTAGGATTTTTTTTGTGGATAAATATAAATTAATTTTTCTTATACTTTTTTTTTAACAAGTTGCAATTGTTTTTTCGCTTTTCAGATAATTTCATTTTTCTTACTTTTCTGGCGAAATAATTTTGAAACTAGTTTTCTAATTGTGAGTCAATTACAAATATTTGAAAATAGTATTTCTCTTTTCTATAATAATTTATTGTTTTCAAATTAAATTCTCAAAATATGAAATTAATATATCCAAAATGTTTGTCACTTTCAGTTTTCATTTTCTTCGAAAATTTTTCATATTTTTCTCTTCCGAAATCATTTTTCCAAATGGATTTCAAATTTTCTAAAATACTATTGGCTTTTCAAAATTTTATTAATTGGCTTTTCTAAAAAAGTTCTAATCTTCATATTACTTTTTTTCTCCCAAAATAATTTTCCCAAATTTTTTGAAATGAATTTCAATTTTTCTAAAACACTATTTGTTTTTCAAAATTCACACTTTTCGAAATTAATTCTTCTAATCCCGGTATTACATTTTTCCCTTCCAAAATAATTTTTCCACATTTCATATTAAAGTTTCATATTTCTTTTCACATTTTCCAAATGGATTTCAAATTTTCTAAAATACTATAGGCTTTTTAAAATGTTAACTTTTCTAAAAAAAATTTTATTCTTGATATTACATTTTTCTCTTCAAAAATAATTCTTCCATATTTCATATTAAAGTTTCAAATTTCTTTTCACATTTTCCAAATGGATTTCAAATTTTCTAAAATATCGTTGGCTTTTTAAAATGTTGTCTTTCCAAAAAGAAAATTCTATTCCTGATATTACTTTTTTTCTGTCACAAAACAATTTTCCCAAATTTTCTAAATGAATTTCAATTTTCCTAAAACACTATTTGCTTTTCAAACCCGATATTACATTTCTCCCTTCCAATATAATTTTTCCACATTTCACATTAAACTTCCCAATTGCTTTCCACATTGATTACACAAACAACATTCGTCAGGAATACTATAAAAAATATCATACCGTAATGAAAAAATAATATGTTGCATTACTGCATATAAATATGAGGTATAAATAATTACCGACTGTGTCAAGTATCTCCGGTATTGTTGCAAACAATTTACATACATGTATTATCCACATATTTACACATACCTAGAGATACGTACTTATATGTATATTTCTACATATATGTATATGTATAAGTATGTATACGACAACTTTCCTGCTATTGTACATACATACACTGGTATATGAAAATATGTATAATAATGGTACTAATCATATGTCGTTACACGTCCCTTCCATGTACGTTTATATTATCATTTTTGCCTTTTATTACATTATTTACAATTGCATATGAAAATGGGAAGAAAAATGCACCAGTCGGACTTATGTGACCACACGGTTGCTTATATATATATATATATATACATATATAAAGTCCATTTCAGGGTGTTCCAGTTCAGCGAGCGTGGCTTGCATAAATAATGCCCAACAAATGCACTCCGGAGTGCCGAGAGAGAGAGAGAGAGAGAGAGAGAGATATGGGAGTGGTCCTGCTCGCATGTCTCCGTTAGAAACTTGAAACGCCAAATAAAAATGAGATTTCATATAGAAATTCTACTTGTCGTTATGAAAGAAAATTCGAAAGTATCTGTACGTAAGTATCTGTCTCGGTAATTTCAGCATACAATAATTTTTTATTCGACTCAAAATATTTATGATGGAAGGAATAATATCTCCAGTTGGACTCGCGTTAAACCGTATTATGGAGAGCCACGAGTATTGACAAATTAATGCACAAACCTGTTGGAATTTCAAGGTAGAATTTTTGTTGTTTCCGAATTTTCCTCAGTTTTGAAATTCAACCCCGCCAATTGGTTTTTTGTCAGTTGGATTTTCGAGAAATTAAGTTAGAAAAAAGTGGGATTTGAAAATACTTTTAGCCACATATTTTCTATGTTTCAAAATTACAGTTCTTTTTTTAATTTGTAATTTTGCATTTTATGAGAATATGATTCGCGATTTAAAAAAAAATTGAAAATCTGTAATTTCATATTTTTCCGATAATTCGTTGCGAGATTTCTGGAAAAAATCATTTACGGAATTTTTTCTAGGCAAAATTACGACAAAGTTTTAGAATATTCCATTTAATAAGATAATTTCGATTTTCAAAATTTGTAATTTTGCATTTCACGAAATAATGATTCACGATTAAAAAAAATTCGAAAATCTGTAATCTCATATTTTTCCAATGATTCCTTGCGAGATTTCTAGAAAAAATCATTTATGGCATTGTTTTTGAGAAAAATTACGTCAATGTTTCAAAATATTCCATTTAATAAGATATTTTCGGTTTTAGAAATTTATAATTTTGCATTTCATGAGGCTATGATTCACAATAAAAAAAAAACGAAAATCTGCAATTTCATAACTTCACTTTTTTAGTTTTGTGGTTTTCGTGGAATTTCCTTCAAAAATTACCTGAAAATTTAATTTTAATAAAATTTTTAACACTTTTTTCAAATATATAATTTTGATAAAGATAAGTAACATGATAAAAAGTTTTTTTTTTTGAAAATTCGAATTCGTCAAGTTACAAAAATATGAAATGTTTTTTTAATTTTTGACTGCACCTTTTTCAAAATATTTTCGTCAAGTTTCGGAAAAAATGAGTCGAAGGGATCTAACATTTGTGAGAACAAAAGTAGACTTTTCCAAATCAGAGCAGGGATTATTGAAGAACGTTACAGATGTTTTTGGGTTCGTGTAAAGTCTTCGTAAAAACTGAAGAAAAAAAACAACAGATAAATCTTTTCTTTTTAGAAGGAAAGAAATCTGAACTTCCTTCTCAAGAAAAAAGGGGTTCTTTCGTCGCACAAAAAATGATGCATGAAATCACCTCTTTCCTTCTTCATATCTTTATGTAGAAAATACGAAAATCACGAAGCAAAAAACCAGTGGTATTCGCTATACATACACATTTACTATTATTTTTTGTTTTTTGCTTTCTTGAAAAAATGAATTTTTGCAATATGACAAAAATCCCTTATTTCAATAATTTCAGTTTAATGCTTTTTATACGACTTCCTACAAAGAATTTCCTGGCAAATTCAAATTATTAAAATTTATAATTATATTATATTATTATTACTTTGTCTATTATTTTTATTTTTATTATTATTATTATTATTATTATTATTATTATTATCAGTAGTAGTAGTAGTGGTAGTAGTAGTAGTAGTACCATTGGTGCTAAAAGTGTTATTCCTATTTTTATTTCGTTAAAACTTATTTTCATACTTTAATTATTAAACTTTATAATATTTTTTCAAATGAATAATTTTGCATATGATGGGGATACGAATTATGATGAAACAAAGATTCGACAATTTAGAATCTTATATCCTTTGAATAACTTTTTGCAAGATTTCTGAAAAGCAAGTTTCTAAAAAATGAACTTTTGCAATATGATAAAAAGGTCTTATTTAAACATTTTGAATCTAATGGTTTTTATGAGATTTTTTACGAAAAATTATGTTGTAATTGCAAATTATTAAAATTCCCAATAATTTTTCAAATTTATAATTTTAGATTTGACGAGGATACAAATTCTGATGAAAACAAAACTCGAAAATATGAAATCTTATGTTTTTCCACAAATTTTGTCGCAAGGTTTCTCAAGAATCGCGTTTTTCGAAAATATGATTTTTACAAAACATAAAAATCTCGAAGTTCTTCATAATTTTGAACTTGTCCGTGTGTACCAAATTATACATTAAGTAGAGAATTTTATCAAATTGTAATTTTACATCAACAAGATTACAAACAAGAGATGCCAATTTTTATGGAATAGCCAATATAAATGAAAGCATATAAAACTATTCTATATACTTACGAATTTAATGATGTAGTCGAAAACACCTTTAATTTGTACTTTCGAATTACCAAATTAATTTAAATCTAAGAAATTGTAATATGAAATTAACAATATAAATGGAATCAGTGTTCTGAAGATGACAACGTATTAGTTGTCGAAACGTCAGCACAACAAATGTATCAATAAAAAAATTTTAAGACCGAATGACTGAAGAAATTACATATTCATGAAAACTATTCTAGTCAATATTTTAATGACTTTCCAAATAATTATTGAATAACTTAATAACTCAATAATCCGAAAATGTAATAATTAATAACTTACTCATTAACGATCAGTTTTTGGGAAGGAAGCCGTCGCCTTTTTCTCGCAGGACTCCTGTTACATTAGAATCCCCATAGGTTCCGTAGGAATGCAACACCTTCCTCGGACTCTTACGGGATCGTCAAAACGAGCCGGGGATGTATCGTTTACACGAATTAGAAGCCTTTTGGGTACTCGCGAGAGCGGATTGCAGGAATTTCTGCAGCCTCGGAAGCGGAAGCCCTTGTGTGTAGCTCGTACATACGTCTGACGAAATCGGTGAGGTCTGAAATTCGGGCCTGAACTAGAATCGACGTAAAAAAGAGTATCTGCGTGTATGGGTCTGTGAGTTGCTACAGAAAAATAAATCGGAGATGATGTTCCATCATTCAGCTTTGCGATCATTTAGCAGAACGATGATCTCGATATAGACGACAACGACAACGGCAACGACAACGGCAACAACAGTAACAGTAAAGAAAAAGAAGAAGAAGGAGAGTTAGTGGACACACCTACGGCCCGAAGGTCCAGACAGGGACCCATTACGCATTAATTCCGAGCCAAGGCTACCTGGGCCCCGATGCTCCGCATAATTTGGCTCTTTTGCAAAGGGGTCTACCCCCAAAAATGTATTTACTCGATCTGTCGTTATTATTACTACTATTATTAATAATATTATATTATTATTATTATTATTATTAGAAGTAGTAGTAGTAGTAGTAGTAGTAGTAGTAGTAGTAGTAGTAGTAGTAGTAGTAGTAGTATTACCATTGGTTTTAAAAATGTTATTCATATTTTTATTTTGTTAAAACTTATTTCAACACATTAATTAATTACTTATTAAATTACTCGTTGCAAGTGTAACAATAGGTATTGTTATAGTATATGAAAGTAGGGTGTAGATATTTCCAGAGTTAAAATGCTCCTTTGTTATGAAATTACATTTTTAATTTCATTTATAAATATGACGTTACATATTTTGTAGAAAATGAGTTTCACTTCTTTTATTATATGCCCCCAAAAAAAAGGTTTCTCCTTCTCCATACGCATTCATTAAATATAAACATATATATTTATACATGTAAATTTTAATACAATAGAATATATTTGCATATAGTTCTACAGAATATATTATTACCATTACTACTATTATTATTATTAATATTATTATTATTATTGGGTTGATAAATAAGTTCGTTCGGTTTTTAACAGTGGAATAAATCACAAAAACCGAACGAACTTATTTGCCAACCCAATATTATTATTATTATTATTATTAGTAGTAGTAGTAGTAGTAGTAGTAGTTGTTGTTTTAGCCAAATATCCCGTATTTGTAGAAAAACATGCACATATACATATTATACGTAAATAATAATTTACCAATTTCAAATGATTCAATTAATTTCTCATTGAATTGCTCGCTAAGAATTTTCAAAACAGATACATATAGTATATTTAATATTCAATAATTTATTATATTCAATGTTAATAATTTATTACATTTAATATTCAATAATTGATTACTTCTCGAATCGATTTTTTTTTCCAATTTTCGAAATTTTCTTCCAGAATCATTATTCCCGAAATTCCTTTTGATTGCATCACGCCGATGCGATAAAAGTCCCACTAAAGGCATAAAAATGATGGAAACTTCGAGAGACCCTAATTCGATGGCCAGGGGCTGTAAATACCCTTGCAGGAGTTCTTACTCGAATTTCAAGGGGTCTCGTCTGAAGACGAGAGGGCGAAGATGTGAAATCACCAGCAGAAGCAGAAGAGAAGAAGAAGAACAAGTAGACGAAGTAGAAGAAGAAGAAGAAGAAGAAGAAGAAGAAGAGGAAGGTAATCGTATGCAGCACGGGTTGGCCCCAGGCTAGGTTCTACATGACCGATCTAACAGGTTTTCTGCGTTACCCTTCTTCGTCTTCTTCTTTTATATCTTCTACGCCTCCGATCTCCACCCCCTCTTTTTACATATTTCACTTCTTCTTCCCTTTTAACTTCTTCATCTCCTTTTTTGTACATATATAACGTATGTGTTTTAGTTATATAGTGTATATATATTACATATATTACATATGTTACATATATTATATATACTCGATGTGTGTGTGTGTGTATGTGTACGAAGCTCCAGTTGCATCGTAGGTAGAAGAATAATTTAACAAAAACCGTCCCAATCTGTCAATCCAGTACACTTGCGACAATACGATTGTTAATTATAGTTTATCGCATTGGTAAAATGCAATAAAAATAATTTTTCAAAACTAATTTAGGAAACCTTGGGAATGATCCTAGAAAAAGATTGAGAAACAATTATTGAAACTGATTTGTTTTATCGCGAAGGAAATTACATGAAAATGACTACAATACTTTTAATTTTTGAATATGTTATTAATAATCATTCAATTTAATTGTATTCGTAATCATTGCCGTCCAAAAACTATCAATCCGGCAACTTAAGATACTAGGATATTATAATTATAAGACTGCATCACTAAAATACAATACAATAAATCGGACGATTCACCTTTTGGCCAAAGTGTTTTTTGGATACATATAGTGATTCGCGATTTGGTTTAATTTTATATATTTTTTATACTTTATATCATATAGGAGTATTTTTTATTTTATCTATCCACTATATATATTTCCGAATAATAATAATAATAAATATAGTATTATACAAATTTTCGTTGGTCCACATATCGATAATAAGAAAATATTCCTCATAATATTGGGACTGAACCATAAAAATAATATTCCAAATTATTCGGTCCTACTTGCTAAGTATTATAATAACAACAACAACGACAATAATAATATTGATAATAATAATAATAATAATAATAATAATAATAATAATAATAGTAACAACAACAACAACAACGACGACGACGACGACGACAACAACAACAATAATAACAACAGTAATAACAATAATAATAACAATAACAACAACGACGACAACAACAACAATAATAACAATAATAATAATAATAATAATAATAATAACCCATCCTCGAATTTCAACATACAATTCCCATCACTCACAACGGTAATAAGAAAACATGGAAAAATCTAATGATTCTCATGATTTCTTCATACATTACTCAAAGCATTGTAAACACACACACACACACACATGTTGAAATATGCGCATAGCATATATGTATATGTGGATATAAATAAACGTATGTTTAAATATATATTAGTCAAAGCCACCGGAAGTTGGATAAGAAATAGTTTCGCGTGGAGAGGAGAAAGTGTAGATTCAGGTAAGATTTCAAAGTAGGCTGTTGTTGTTCTTGTTGTTGTTGTCGTCGTTGTTATTTATTATCACTAGAATGTTAATTCGACGACTTTTCTTTCCCGCGAACGGGGCTAAAAGAAAAAGAGAAGTTCCCTAGTTTTCTCATTTGAAGCCTTGGAACAAAAGATCAATTAATTAAACTTTCCTCGAGAGTCGCAGGAAGTTTCGTGTACATGTGTATATGTATATATGCATCTGTATATGTATATATGTATGGACGAATGTAAAGATTTCCCGTGCCACGAGCGAGACAAACGTTAATCGCGTGTGTTGAATTGGTAATCTCGAAATTATCATATAGACACACCGCAGATATCACATGTGCGAGCACGCGTAAGTTCGTGGTGAAGCGAAACGACGTGTTACGTGTTAACTGACTCCTCGGAGGAATGCAATCAAGATATTAATGAAACGAGAAGCAGCAGGTTCGAATCCTGACTAAAGGGATTCATTCTCTTCTTTTTTTTTTTTCTTTAGGTGTCGAATATATAATTATTCTTTTTGTGGATTATAATTATTTTTTTTTAACAATGGGTAAATATAACGTTTATCAGCCTCGAGAGGTAACTGATTTTGAAATTTTTCATTCTTTGTGTAAGGATTGATAATTGTAATTGTATGAGAGTGTATGAAAAAAAAAAGAATTTTATTAACCCTTATTCGGCACACTGGGATCATATGCACCCCACGCTTATAATATAAGAATTTTGAATACCTAAGTAGCATTGGGGGGGTTTTAGCCCTTAATATGTAAAATTAAAAAAGTTATGAATTTTTTCATAAAGTCACTTTTTTTTCGCTTTTTTTCGATATTTTAATTTTTTAAATGTACTTAATTTAAATTTGTGGCATATATAACCTATACTAAATTAAAAAGCACTCTTTCAAAAGGCTACAAAAAAATGGTGTCAAAATATTCAATAGTTCATTTTTTATGAAGGTTTTTGTCACTGGGGTGCACCTGATCCCAGTGTGCCGAGCACGTTATACCAGAGAAGTGTGCCGAATAAGGGTTAAATAGAATTAATACAATTCACTTTCGTTAATTGACTCCATCGATTCTACCTGAAAGTGTATTCGAGAATCAATGGGATTAATAAAATTGATAATAATGCGTAAAAAAAGGGATCATTAATTAAATAAAGAACAATTTTATGAAACGATTGATACAGAAATTAATATAAAATGATTTCTTTTTTAATAAAATTCTTTTCTCCCTTCCTCGATTCGATAAAAAATCTAAAATAATGAAAAAGTATAATTTCAGAAAGTTACTGAAAGCTATATATGAGCCGATTACTTTGAAAGTGGCCTAAGTCCAATTTTTTATGAATTTCGCAAAATGTCCTTTATGACAGCTAATGTCAAGTGGCACATGTTACTACAGTTAGCAACAAAAAATTCACAAATGGTCTGAGGTAACTTTCAAAATAAACGGCTCATATATGTATATACATATATATTTGAACGCGCTTTAGTAAACGCGGCAAAATCAAACAAATATGAAACTTTAAATAATAATAACGATGATAGTTGCGGTGGTGGTGGAGGAGGACAACGACGACGACTAACTACTAACGACTACTAACCACGACTAACGACGACTAATGACTATTAACGACTACTAACGACGACTTGCGACTATTTATTTACTTCAGACTAGTTAGTAACGTTGACAAAAAAGGAAGTAATGACGCCTGTTGAAAATTTGTAAAAAAATAAATAAATCGAATTGAATGGAGTGCTAAACTGATTTTCTCATCAATCGAGCAAGTTCAGTACGTTCTAATCACGTAAACAGAAAAAATTCTTTCCATTTTGTTTTAATTACTACAGATACTTATTGCCACATGGACAAGATACAGAGGCTATAGAAGTAATTGATAAATCATATAAAGTGGAGAGTACTTGGTACTTTTGTGAACTTCTGGTGCAATCTAATTACTTCGTGTCGATATAATGGAAAGAACGAATTTGTCTATTGTTATCGGATTTAACTACTTTATTTTGCTGAAGACTTTCAAAATTCGTATGGATATAATGGAAAATTTGAACTTATTTATTGTTATCGGATTCAACTACTTTATTTGGCTGAAGATTTTCAAAATGTACCACAAAACTTTGGAAGTAATATTTTTTAGACGACACACTGATATTCATTCATGTCCACAACTTTATTTGGCTGAAGATTTTCAAAATTCGTATGGATATAATGGAAAATTTGACCTTGTCTGTTGTTATCGGATTCAACTACTTTATTTGGCTGAAGATTTTCAAAATGTACCACAAAACTTTGGTAGCAATATTTTTTAGACGACACAGTGATATTCATTCATGTCCACAATTTTGTTTGGTTGAGGATTTTCAAAATTCGTATGGATATAATGAAAAATTTGAACTTGTCTATTGTTATCGGATTTAACTACTTTATTCGGCTGAAGATTTGCAAAATGTACCACAAAACTTTGGTAGTAATATTTTCTAGATGACACACTGATATTTATTCATGTCCATTCTATTTTATAAAAATATGACCAATTCGTATCTCATTATAATCATTTTTAATTTTTGGACGTTTCGTATTAATTAAAAATTTCTTTTTTTTTGTGGGAAGGGGGGTCTGCATCGGATGTGCTTTCTGTAGAGATATCACTTTTCATACACGAACTTGTCTCAATTTTCGTGCACCAGAGGTGTTTTTTTTTAATAAGACTTTTCGTCGAGTCAGCTTCGGCTTTTGTCCGGCTTATAGTTTTCATCATCAATCGTAACGCTTCGAAGAGAGAAAAATAATCGGTCCAACCCTCGACAGGAAAAAAGCGTCCCTCTTTTCCCTCCTGCAGGAATGCACCGCTATTAAGTATGCAAGTGGTGACGCCCTTACTGGAGGAAGAAAAAAAAAGGAAGAAATGGAGAAAAAAATGATGAAAGCGATACAGGGATGTGGATAAGACTCTCCTGCTTGTTCGCCCACTCGATTTCACCTCGAGATATAGGTAAACACATATCTATGTTTGGCTCCCTTAGTAAAACTTTTGGAACACCCGAAATACAAATTTTTTTCAGATCTACCCCAAAATCGTTACCTTTTTTAGCTGGAATTCAATTTTTTTTCCATAAAATGGTAAGTGAAAATCAGGAAAGTTTAGAATTTGATCCATTTTTTATTTGGATTTCTTTTTTATTTATTTATATTTCTTGATTTGGCAAAAAGGATAATTTAAAAAAATGAAATATTATGAAAATTGTGTTTTATTGTTTTTATCGTAGTTTTTGAAACTCGAAATTCAATTTTTTCAGGTCTCCCCCAAAATTGACGTTTTTTTGTAGCCGGGATTCAATTTTGTTTTCCATTTTCAAGATGAAAATCATGAAAATCTAAGACTTGCTCTATTTTCCTTTTGTAAATTTAATTTCTGTTATTTCATTTACATTTCCTGCAATGAGATTTGATTGCGCAAAAAGAAAAAAAAATTGGAAAAATAATAAATTCAATGAAAATTATAGAAATTTATTTTTTTCCATAAAATTGTAGATGAAAATCGCGAAAACTTAAAATTTGATCCATTTTTCATCTGGATTTCTTTTTTATTTATTTATATTTCTCAATTTGGCAAAAAGGATAATTTAAAATAATTAAATATTATGAAAATTATGTTTTATTGTTTTTATCGTAGCTTTTGAAACTGGAAATTCAATTTTTTCAGGTCTCCCCCAAAATTAACATTTTTTTGTAGCCGGGATTCAATTTTGTTTTCCATTTTCAAGATAAAAATCGTGAAAATTTAAAACTTGCTCTATTTTTCTTCTGTAGATTTAATCTCTGTTATTTTATTTCCATTTCCTACAATGAGATTTGATTGCGCAAAAAGAAAAAAAAAATTGGAAAAAAAATGAATTCAATGAAAATTATAGAAATTCATTTTTTTCCATAAATTTTGTAGATGAAAATCGTGAAAATCTAAAATTCGATTCATTTTCCTTCTGAATTTATTGATTTTTTATCTATATTTGCTAATAAACTTAGATTTGATTCAGCAAAAGGGGAAAAATTAAAAAAAAAATAAATCTGGTGAAAATTGTGGAGTTTCATTTTATTATCTACTTTAATTTACTGTTACTGGCGCTAGAATTATTTTAAAAATATAATAGAATATTATTAAACAATCCTTAAGAAAATAATTATTAATACATTTTTTACGAATTCGTTTTTTTTTCCATAAGTAATAACTCCGTACCATTAGAGATCAAAAAAGACAACGATAAAGATCATTAACTTGAAGAAAAAAAAAAAACGTTAAACGATATATAAAGTATTTCCATCGATACTTTTTTATCTGCGCTCTCCTATCATTTGAACGTCGAGTCTGGATGTAAGCGAAGTTTTTGCTGCTTGAAATTACACGACTGCTTGAAATATATGTACTTAAGTGGAAATTTGTATTGCAGTGATCCAGTTCTCTTTATCTCGATTATTACGGTTTCTTTCTTACAATGTTTCACGTTCTTGTACTTGCGTACAAAGAAGTGGTCTAGAGGAAATCCTTGAAATTCAGATAAACTCGCCAATATGTAACTTGCGTTAAACAAAACGTTTACATTCAGGAAAGGAGTCAGAAATACGGTTCCACCGTTCAACGTTTCTTACGTATATATATTTATATTTTATGTATTTATATGGGCATTTTTTTCTTACATTTTACTGATCATATTTTCAGTAGATTATTATTATTATTATTATTATTATTATTATTATTATTACTGTCGTCATTTTTATTTTTTTATTATTATGACGACTATCATCATTATTATGTTGTGTTCCTCTCAATGAAACTCTCTGGCAACTTAATATTATATTTATTTAGTCACATTTTCATCTTAACTTCGTTTTCGTTAACTTTTATTATATTTTTAATTGAGGAGTTTTTCCTGATTATGTTTGGATTTTTGAAAATGTATATATATATATGAGCCATTTATTTTGAAAGTGACCTAAGTCCATTTATTTTAAAATTTTCCAAAATGTTTTTTACGACAGCTAACTTCAAGTGGCACACGTTACTGCCACTTGTTTGTCACCATTTCTGAATTTCTTTTAAGGATGTTCTTGCGTTTGCGAAAATGAAAGATTAAATTCTGAAAAAATGTTGAGTAATAAATCGAAAATTATGGACTTTAAATTATTTTTTTGAAAATTTTTCACCGTTTAGTTTGTGAGTAATCGATTTTCGAAAAATAGCAATTTTACATGTTAAGTATAGGGAAAATAGAAGTCCACATGTTCCACTCAAGAATTCTAATTTACTAAAAAAGATTTTTCAACCAAACAAATTTTAAAAATTGCATTATATTATTCTGTACTTAACAAAAAAAAATTAAAATAAATGACCGTTTAGTTAATTGTTTATTTAGATTTGAACGTGATAAAAACGATGAAGTAATAAACAGCCGTAAGCAGCGTGGCAACAGCGTATCGATAAGAGCGACATCTAGCGCTATAAATTCTAACTTTTTCACCGGGAAGTTTGAAATTTGCGTACTTGCATAAAGTACGATAAGACAAGATTTGCACCACAACTCTTTGGCGATTTGGCTGATATTCACTATTCTTCGTCCTTCCACTACACATTCATTTTCCGAAAGACATTTTTTTCTTCTTTTAACAGCAACACTCGCGTTATTTCGCCATTCAGTTTTATTTTTTCTTTCGAAACGACCTTTGTGACGATGTTGATCCATCTTTGCAGGTTATGTACGAATACGAAAAATATAGGTAACAGCCTTGCCAACTGGTAAGAAATGAAAGTTTTATGGACAACGTTGCCAAATGTAAAGCGATTGAAATAATAGAAACAGATAATTTATATAAAGATAATTTAGAGGACTATATCACGGTGCTCTTCTCGAATATATTTTTAATAACTAAAAACACGTGTTGCATTATATTTCCGATTGAACGTTAAAATGTTTTCGATTATAAAATTTACTTTTAGAAGATGGTACTTATTAGTCAAATCAGTGACTGTAGCTTATTTTATTTTACCTATGTTGCATATATTAGGTTGGGGAAAAAGTAATTTCGGTTTATCCCATTGAAAAACATGAGAAAAGCCGAAATTACTTTTTCCCCAACCTAATATTAATCGTAAAATTAATTGTTATTGATAAATTACGTTGTTTAATTGTATTATCTTATAGATATGCTCCGTAATTTTTTTTAAATTTCCTATAAAAGAGAATCATTGTACGGATGTTCATTTGACTAGATTGTCCCGCAAGAACATCCTTAACAGCAAAAAATTCAGAAATGGACTTGGGCCACTTTCAAAATAAACGGCTCATATTGTTGTAACATGTATCATTCTGTCCACGCTGTAAGGGACTCGTTCCGAAGTGTTTAAATAAATAAACAATTCTATCTTTAAAGAATCGTTTGTATCTACTTGAATGCAATTCTTGGACTGACGATGGATCAAAATCTATATTACCTTGTTACTTATATTCTAACTCAATTTCTAGGAGTGGGAGATAAGGACGCTTTCCAAAACTAGGTATATTTACACTGAAAAAAAAAATATACAGCAATTTTAACTATGGCTATAGCTAAATATGGCATCGGAAATAAATTTCTAGTAATTATAACTACATTTATTGTTACTACCTTATCCCCCCCCTAATCTAATGGTCGTGTAGTATATAGGTTATCAGGACGATTAAGGGTCCAAGTATGGGTTAAGGGGTTATACTACCCAGGCGCACCGAAAAATGATCGTTTTTTGGGGAATTTTTTTCTCGGAAACTATCCAATGGATCAAAATGAAATTTTGAGGCTTTATTAAACATGTTTTAAGGTATTTGACAAAATTTTTTATTGTAACTTTTTATACAAAATGGCGTCTTGACAAGTGATAAACCGAACATGGATTTTTTACGAGGAGCCAATCTGCGTACATCAGAACGTTCTCCAAATAGCACCTAGAGCAAATAAAAAAAATGTCGTTAATCTACATGAGTTTTGCCAGAGAAGTACACACGATTTTTAAGATTAATAAATAATTGGGATTGTTATAAACAATTTAAGGTCGATTTTTAGTGAAATAACGAAAAAAAAAGTTCAAACTGCCGCCATTTTGCGAATTTTTGATAAAAATGAATAATCCTGTGTACTTCCCTGGCAAAACTCATGTAGATTAACGAAAAATTTTTTTATTTGCTCTAGGTGCTGTTTGGAGAACGTTCTGATGTACGCAGATTGGCTCCTCGTAAAAAATCCATGTTCGGTTTATCACTCGTCAAGACGCCATTTTGTATAAAAAGTTACAATAAAAAATTTTTTCAAATACCTTAAAACATGTTTAATAAATCCTCAAAATTTCATTTTGATCCATTGAATAGTTTTCGAGAAAAAAATTCCCAAAGAAACGGTCATTTTTCGGTGCGCTTGGGTAGTGTAACCCCTTAAGATGATGGTATATCGGGATGGATATTCATTATTACGGATTGCTTATCTCTTACGTATCTTGATATTAAAAACATACATAGGTTCTCTAAAATGTCCTAAAATTGCAATTATATCTTGAGACGAAAAATACAGAATATGTCATGAAAGAGAATTATGTCTAAGAAGAAATGAGGAGTATTGGTAGGCGTACGGCATCATCAATAACTCCTACGCAATGAAGAAGAACCAGCATCGATCGCTGGTCCATCGATTCCAAATTCGAGGGCATACGATACAAAACCATAGTTCAAAGTATCCGGAGGACCCATCGGTGGACGTGGAAAATTACAAGCGTGCCTCCCAGCGGTTGAAAAAGCCGTAAAACAAGTTTCTAAATTTCATAATTCATATACAAATGGAGATTTCTGAAGCTAGTTCCCGAATACCTAATGAGGGACGCTGAAATAGATAATCCCCAGGTCCCAAGTCCTAGGTCCTAGGTTCCCGAGCCAGTGGAGATACGAGTACGCGTATGTATTTACCTACGACGGTACGAGGGAGCCATTCCATTCCATGCCATGCCATCCCATCCCATTCCGGCCCGTCCGTGCCATTCCGAACTGTTCTGGTTAGCACCGAGGACATTACTCTGAGCTCGTGCGCGAGGACAAGAAACCGGTGGTTGTCCAATATAACGATGAGAGGGAAAAGAGAGAAGTTGCGCTGCTCGAATAGAACCAAGAACGGACTTTGAAACCGGTTGAATTACAATAACCCGAGGAGGAAAGAAAGAAACCGAGAAACCGAGAGAGCGAGAGCAGACCCAGCGCGGCAACGCTGAGTCACCGGAGCTCGAGCCCAAAGAACCGAGAAATTATACGGAAAGTCGTTCGTTCGTCGTTCCTGGGCATTGGGCAAAGAAAGAGTCACTCGGGATCGGGGGACCGTTGCTCGATCGAGCGTGGAGAGAAGAAAACGCCTTTCGATACTTCGATCTTCGATGTATGCATGTATGCATGTATGTAGATCGAGCGTATGGAGTCGCCAACTGGGTAACTGCCGCAATATGACCGTACGGGTACGACTCCGGTCGCTTTTTCCTACTCCATTTTTCTGCTACCGCGTTTTACAAGCTTTCTCGATTCGTACCGATCGCGATCGCGAGATAAGGCCAGGCTTGGTTCTCTGCCCACCTTTTCCTTTTTTTTTTTCTTCGATTTAGATCCGAATTGAAAGTTGTCCTGGAATTAATGGGCTTTCAAATCTCGCGTTTTTTTTTATCGATCGATCGATCGATGGATGAATATGATAATTTTTTTTTTGAACCGATAACGGTTGATAAATATTTTTAGATTAGGGTAAGCTGCCCAGCAATCGCACGAACACGTGGCAAACCATGGTCCCCCTAAAGGTTAAGGTAATTTTTTAGCAAAAGAAATCGCTACTAACAAATCGTGGAATTTAACAACGTTTATCGAAATATTTCGAGAAAGGGTGGAATCGACACCCTCGAGAGGTAACTCATTTTTGAAAGTATTTAATTTTTAATTAAATTGTAGTATAAAAATATGTTTCTGCAAAATTTGGTTTAATTAAGGGGAAATACCACAGTAAAAAAATTTTTCTTTTTAATTTTTTTTTTTTTCATTTTTTGAAAGCTGCATTTGTTAAGGATACTCTCACCAAATTTTGTAAAGAAATTCGTAAAATTGACGGAGATACAGGTATAAAATTTAGTTTCTATGTCGAATTATTATCCTTTCTCGGCAAAACTTTGAACGCGTTTTTCTCGAAACTATGTTTTTCAACCTCGTTGACAGCAAATTTAAAAAACTATTCATCCGATTTGCATGTACAAAGTCTTAAAATGTTCGAAAATCCAGTCTCTATGACCAAACGTGGCGATTTTTTTTAAAGGGCCCCCTTCTATTTTTTTTCCAAAAACGATGAAAATTTTCTGTGATAAAATTCGCTGATCCGCCATTTTTTTTTAGATATCGAAATTTCGCCACGTGGAGCAATAAATCTATATGTCTAGTTTATAAAGATATCTTTTTTTTCCGATGAACCGTATGGCTTAATTGCTGTCAACCACCAAGCAGCAACTTCGTCGGAGGGTCCTTTTGGAAGCGGCGTACACCGCAAACTATTCGTCACATTGGGACACAAAAATTTGTGTAGAGTCCTATTTATATATATATTGAATAGAAGTATTAACAGAAACAAAAATCGTTTGCTCGAAAAAAATGATTAAAAATACACCCTCGTACCGCACTGTGGTATGCCCCTTTAATCGATTCTATTGGTTCTATCTAAATTTGGTTAAAAATAATAGAACTCAAAATATAGATCCAATATTTATACATTTTTTATATAGAGAATGTATTTATAGAAATCTTATATATTGAAAAAAAATTTTTTGAGCTCATGATTTCCAAATTCTATTTTCGTGAATTTATCAGATTTGAAGAAAAAAACTAAGTAAAATTCCTAAAAAATGTTCTGCAATTTGATAACGAATTGCAATGATCAACTGCAATTTTGTAATGAGCACTAAGATTTAGTATTATTGCAAAAAATTAGGATATAAAATTATAATTAAGCTGTGATTAATATAATTAGAATTAAGTCGCAGAATTATTTTTTTTAATAATTTTCTCAGCCATTTCCAACAATTGTTATTCTTCATAAACATACTCTCGACAAAAAGAGATAATTTTATCAATTTTTTAATTATGTTAAAATTTCGAAAAATTTCATGCACCTTTTATTGCCTTTTTACGTAAACAATCCCACTATATTTCGTTATGGTCGAAAAATATGTAACACTTTCATTATCTCTTTAACGCTATTTCTACCAAAGGTGTCAAAAGGCACCAATTACACAGAAAAAAAAAATTATTGATTCAAGAACAAAATTTTCACGGGCTGCCACAAACATTTGATAGTTGGTGCATCTAATTTTGTCACTGAACCAATGACAAAATTTCGTAAACAAAGCTATCGAATATTTGTCGCATTGTCATTACTGCTGAATCAATTTTATTTTTTCCAATTACGCTGATTTAGTTGAAATCTAGAGCACTTTTTTTTCAGTGTATAATTTGAAATTATTTTTGAGGTTGAATTTAATCTTTTTTTGAAATCCACGAACGGGAGGCGTTTAGTAGAAGTAAAGCAATTACGCATCTGTCAAAAATTTGGTATGAATTAAGGAAATCAATTTTCATTATAATTCTATATTTTTGGTTTTGGGTTTTCTTGATTACGTATAATTAGCGCGGTAGAAATAGTGTTAAGGAATTTTCTTCTTCTCTTAAACCGTTTTTCTGACTGTAACATCTCCTGGTGTCGGCATCTCCTGGACCAGGAGAAGAGGAGGTGCTGAATACAAATACTATGCCTTTGCTTTGCTCTTGCTTTGCTTCTCTTTGCTTTTGCTTTTGCTTTGCTTTGCTCTGCTTCATATTATGGGTGCGGCTTTTATGGAGCGCACACATAGAGGACAACGTCCATTGTTACCATGAAGAGAGGAGCAAAAAGTGGAGGAGTAGACCCGCTCCGAGAGAGCAATGAGCGGATCAGAGGCGAGCAAGGAGCATGTATGGACCACGTATGATGCGGGAAGGAAGGAAGGAGAGAGTAGCGAACCCAAACCTGAACTCGAACCCGAACCCGAACTCGAACCCGATCGAGACTTGGGTCCATAGGGTCCCCATTGTACGCAGATACCACAAACCCCCATTGTTTATGCTAAACGACAACGACGACGACGACGACGACCGAGCGTATCAAATTTATGCAGGGTTCGATACCATTTCGTGGACTTTTCCTTGCCTTGGATGGAGGATCTACGAGCCGAGCTCTCTAATTTCTATAAGTAGGTGTAGGCAAGTCTGTCTACCGGGCCTATAATGCGCTTGTCCTTTTATTTTGCTTCACCTCCGAGACTCTCGCTGCCCTGCCCCCAAGATATGTCCTCCCTCGCATTATTCCCGTAGGGCATAAATAAAACATTAGACGGTAACAAATATCGCAGGCTTGCAAATATTTGTTTTTTTTTTGTTTCGTTCGATCAATTGAAGGGTCCATTGTTAGAGGGACCTTGTTTTCTGTCACTCGAGGAAAAATGGAAATTGGCTCTGGTTTCACAAGAAATAGATTTATATTTCTCTCTCTCTCTCTCTCTCTCTTCTTGCTGTAACGTTGCTATGCATACTATTACTTTATTCTAAATACTATTAATTAACTATTACATATTGCTATGTTAACTATTTTGCTCTGACGTATAGTTGATCTCTATTGATTTCTTTCTGTAATCAATTTTATGCTGTTTCCTTTATTGCTTACAATTCGCTATGGCAAATAATAAATAATCAATCAATCAATTAATCAATCAATCTCTCTCTCTCTCTCTCTCTCTCTCTGAGCGCAAAGAAAGTGGTGTTGAAGACTCGAGGAATTCTGAATTTGGATATTTTGGAATTCTAGAATTTGACAATTTGTTAATTTGCTTTTAATAGCAAAAAAACCTGAAAAATCGGTACAAAAATTTCACAAGACAATTTTGTCATTTTGTCAATTTTCGACTTTTTTTCGGTTTTATTGGTATACGCTCCCAGGAATACGATACATTTTCTAAAACTTTATTGTTTTTTGATTTCAGATAAAAATTGGAGGCTCTAGAATTCCCACCACGCGGAAACTTTTATTCGAGGCGGTCTCATAAACGAGTGTTTAACTAATTATATAACGATTGTTTTTTAATAAAAAAAATTTTTTTGTACACTCAAAGAATACATACATATGTGTGAAAAAGTTCCAGTACCTTATTTACTTCGTTCTATGAAAAAAAAAAATAAAAATAAAGAAAAACGGGTCATTTTCGGGTTGCTTGATGAGAACCTCCCCTTAACAAAAAAAAAATGAAAATAGTCTCCTCATGATTATGATTACCATCGCCACCGGGATTATCAATTACCGATTATGTTCTAGATCTTGGATGCCAAATTTAGTGCGAGTGCAAAATCTATATATATAAAAAAGAGTTGTTAATCTTTGTCTCCAATGGACTCGAAAACCGCTCGGGCGATTGAGTTCAAATTTATGGACGATGTTCGAGGCATCACTGGGAATGTTTATAGAGCAGTTTGAGCAATGGTGCATGGGTGTAAATATGAGTTGTTAATTTATGTCGCCAGTAAACTCGAATATCGTTCGAGCGATTCAGCTCCACCGTTCGAGGCAAATTACCTTGAGGATCGAATATTTTCTGTTAAATTTGAACAAATTTGTTGTCTAATATATGATTTTCAAAGTTCCAGAGTGGAATCATGGTCGATGAAATTTTATAATTTAAAATACCTGCCTCGAGATTCCCGGCGCAACTTCCGGAGGAAGTTGATCAATTGCAAGCAATTCTGGTCCTTTTGGCGTAGATTGCATTAAAAAAGCTTTATCAGTTTTCGAGAACGATTGTCCGTAAGAAGTAAAAAAAAATTCAACGTCTTCAGAACGGCCTGGCCGATATCAATGAAATTTTTACCACGCACGCGGCACAACAAGACTTACCAAACGTATAAATTTCATCGAAATCGGATT
This sequence comes from Gasteruption jaculator, assembly GCA_949825005.1. Classification (NCBI taxonomy): domain Eukaryota; kingdom Metazoa; phylum Arthropoda; class Insecta; order Hymenoptera; family Gasteruptiidae; genus Gasteruption; species Gasteruption jaculator. The sequence goes on from OX463767.1 coordinate 4,603,287, forward strand.
AGCCGTTTTGGAGTTACGAGCTTTCAAAAATGACACGGCCGTCGGACGCGGCTACAGACATCGATGATATCGATGAATATATTTTTTATTTGTTCAATTTTAATAAATTTGTTATTTAACATAATAGTAGTTCTAACAATATAGTAGTTCCATTGTGTACAACAAGGATTAATAACTTATTTGTATATATATGAATACATTACGAAGTGCCATAGGCTAATATCAATATGCAAAATTATTTATTGAATCATATACCCAGGTAGAAAGTAATTAATGGAATTAGCTTGTATTAAGCTAATTTTATCAGTTTTAGCCTAAAACTAGCTGGCAAACTATGGTTAGTACAAGGTTAGTTGGTAACGATCTGAATCGCTAACATAAAGCTTACAGTTTTAGCTTACATAAACAGTGACAATTTAGCTTACTACAAGGTTGAAATTAAAGCTTATTCTTAGCTAGAGTAATTTTACTTTAAAAAAATGTTTACAGGGAAAAATTTTTTATTATTATTTTTTTTTCTCAACACAAACATTAGATATCGAGCATTACATGTATAGTTTTATATATATTTTAGAAATATAAAACAGTCAATGTCATATTATTTTTAATTTTATGTTCATATTTTAATTTATTTATTAGCTTTAGGTTTCAAACTCTTTGGTTTTTTAGAATCCACAATCCGAGTATTGTTCAATTTATTATTAACCGTTGCATCAGGTTTCTTTAATTAGTTTATTAAAATTTATATATGGCTCTGGAGGAAATAGGCAGGCAAACTTTTTATTTTTATCATTGCAAGTCACCCACGATGATGGCACGGCGTCGATAAATTTTTGTGATTTTTTTTCCCCGGGTTATAAGTTCAATTAATAAATATTCATACGTCTCCCCACTTTCTTTATTTCTACTAGATCCAGCCATATCGATCAATAATTAACAATTAATGTTAACATCAATGTCAACTAAATATTTCTAACCTAAATCTTGATGTCGTTTTTATTTTTTTCACAAACACTGTCTCAATTAGTAATACCGTAGTTAATATCAATATATCAGTAGGATACGGAAAAAGTACGCAATATTTTTTTTTTATTAATACAAAATATTTCTGAAATGAATAAATGAATAAAATTAAACTCAATTATCACTTATAAACAATGACACAAACTCCTAATTAACCTCAAACTTCAGTTCTCAATGTACGCTTGGAGTAATGTTAGCGGATAAGGTAGTTTTAAGCTTAGAATGCATGCTTAGAACGAATCTTATAATACGTGTGGAAAACAAGCTAATAGCAAGGTATTTTTGAAGCTTAGTTACCCAGCCGACACAGTTAGTCAATGCTATATAACATGAGAATCACAATTTATATAACAAAAGAGATACAACAGTTATATTAATACGTCATAACCTCAGCATTTCTTTTTATATAACATGTCGATATGATGAATGCAAAACATTTACGTAACTAAGATGGAGAACTTCGTCATTAACGTAATATTACACTGTAATATCACGGATATAAACGTGTAATATCATTTGAAGGTCTTGTAGTGATGATATAACGATAAAGTGGTGTGACATTATATATTTATAACAAATGAGTGGTATTATTACAGCCTTGCAATATTGATATTGCGATGTCACATTCGTATAACACTACCAGTAATTTAAAAAAAGGTCATGATTATGGATAGTTCCTACTTTCGGATTGAAAGTATTATTGTAATAAACAAAGTTATATACTAAATTTATGTGTATTTATTAAAATATCTAGCCTTACCTTGGTAAAAAGCTTGATTAGAGAACGATTCAAAAGCTCAAACGCCTCATTAAAAATTATAAACTTCTCTTGATTAGAAAACAGATTTTTGAGCATTAGAATTGTTTTCTAATAACAATTTTCTTCAGGGCATATTTATAATTAGACTGTTATGTAGTTCTTAATGTAACTGCTATATCACATCTCTATATCCGTTATATGGTTTTAGTATAACAGTTATATAGTTACGGTATAGCCACAAGATAGCTATATAACTTTTATATATAACATATTGGTAACGGTTACATGATTATGGGTATAACTTGTAATATTTGTACAACATCGTCACAATAATCAGAAGGGGGCGAAATTATCATATTACTGTGATATAACATTCACTTCCACGTTATATAAACTGTGATATTTAATTAAATAGACGTTACATAAATCACATATAACTGTGTCGACTGGGTACACTCTAAAGACTTGTCATAGAATTCATTCTAATAACAACCTAGAATAAAGCTTGCAAAACAAGACTTGGATGTTAAGCTACAATAAAGCTATTTTGAAGTTTCAAACTTGTCCGACTAACAATAAGACAATTTTCTACCTGGGATGTAGATAAACAGATTACATATGGATCCAAATTTTAATTATTTACACTCTTAGCACGGGCGAAGCCGTGCCGTGGAAAAGCTAGTTTATAATAAACAGCACCCTGGAAAAGAGGATGTAGACTTTGAAACATGTGTTTCGAGGTAGAGATTCTCGGATGCCGGAGGTACATACATACACGAGCGCTTTTTACCATCTGAATTGCGAAACGATGGCCCGTCCTCCCATGGAACCCTTCTGCGAGCTTTCGCGACGAGCAACAAGTATTTGAGACGCTTTTTTGCCGATCTACTTCGAAATATAGTGACGCGGAATCTTTCGGTAAAAAGCGACAAAGATGGAAAAAAAAAGTTGGGGCTTCGTCATTAGGGTAAATCCTGAAGGGGAGAAAAACGCAGCTCGTCGACACTTTGGGTCGTAAAAAAATCTAGTTTGCAATCAATGTAAACTCCGGAGGAGCGAGTGCGCGTATTACGCGTTTGCATGCGTCTTGGAGGTTTATTGCGAGACATTTTGTTGAACGATGCATAAAAGGGGTCTTAAATCTCATATAGCCACCGATAAAATGAATTCCGCTCGCGCCTTGTAACGCAATACTCTCGCAATCTTGGTCGAGGGCAAACGGTTGCTTGCGCGTGTAAGTGCATTCACTCAGCCGAATGTACATGTATATGTATACATGCACGTTGAAAGATTGAGAATTTGACGTTTTTGTCAAACTTTCAAATGAGCAAATTGTTAAGTTGTCAAATGATCGCATTGTCAAGTTTTCGAATGCTCAAATTCTCAAATTTCCAATTCTTCGATTCCTGACAAATTTTCAAATGAGCAAATTAGAAAATTAGCAAATTATTGAATTTTAAAATTCTCGTGTAATTAGTAAATTAGCAAATTGTCAAATTATCGCGTTGTCAAGTTTTCGAATACTCAAATTCTCGAATTCCCAATTCCTTGATTTTTGTCAATTTTTCAAATGAGCAAATTAGCAAATTGTCGAAATGTCGAATTTTCAAATTGTCATGGTCTCCAATTCTCATATTCTCCATTTTTCTCTTTTTTTTGGCACACTTTCAAATTGGCAAATTAACAAATTGTCAAATTGTCAAATTATCGCATCGTCAAGTTTTCGAATGCTCAAATTCTCGAATTCCCGATTCTTCGATTTTTGTCAAATTGTCGAATTTTCAAATTTTCATGTAATTAGCAAATTAGCAAATTGACGAATTTTCTAATTTTCGTGTAATTAGTAAATTAGTAAATTGTCAAATTATCGTATTGTCAAGTTTATCGAATTCTCGAATTGCCGATTCTTCGATTATTGTCAAATTTTCAAATGAGCAAATTAGCAAATTGTCAAAATTTCGAATTTTCAAATTGTCATTGTCTCAAATTCTCAATTTTTCTATGTTTGTCACACTTTCAAATTAGCAAATTGTCAAAGTAACGCATTGTCAAGTTTTCGTGTTTTCATATTCTCAAATTACCAATTCTTCGATTTTTGTCAAAATTTCAAATGAGCAATCTGCTAGTTTGCTAATTTCAAAGTTTGACAAAAACAGAAAAATTGAGAATTTGAGACATGAGAACTTAACCATTCGACAATTTGCAAATTTGCGCATTTGAAAATTCGACAAAAATCGAAAAATTGGAAATTTGAGAATTTGAGACCCTTAGACCATGAGAATTTGAAAATTCGACAATTTGACAATTTTCTCATTTGAAAATTTGACAAAAATCGAAGAATAGAAAATTTGAGAACTCGAAAACTTGACAATGCGATAATTTGACAATTTCACAATTGGCTAATTTGCTTATTTGCTAATTTGCTAATCTGCTAATTTGCTAATCTGCTAATTTGCTAATTTGCTAATTTGCTAATTTGAGAGTGTGACGAAAATAGAAAAATTGAGTAATATTTAAAATTGGAAACCTGCAGAGAAATTTTCATTTCGAAGGAAATCTTTCGATACAAATTCCTTTAAATTTTATCTTTTTGTATTTTTTATTCTTTTCATTATTCCCGACAAGGAAGCAATTGTTTATTTAATTACGTAACTTATTTATTCAACAATCGTAATTAATTCCTAATTCGTGCTTGAAACTAACTCATATTTGTTTATTTATATTAATTGCAGAGTTATAGTCTTGAAATATAAAAAAAGCCCATAAATTTGGTCTTATGTCAAAAATCTCAGCAGGGTGATTTTTGGAGGCTCTGAAAAATGGAAATCGGGTGCGGTTGAAATCCGAATCCGCAAATAAGAAATCGTAAACTGACAGGGAATATCGGATGACGACGCGTCTCTGCAGGAAAAGGTAAAGGAAGAGGAAAAATAAAAATAAAAAGACGAATGACCGTTTGCAGCACGTGACATCTCGAATTCGTCAGTGCTATAACTGCGCTGCAGTTGATTGAATTTCACAAATTAGTCGAGCGGAGCTAAACCGAGACGCTCCGTCGAGGCTCGTGTTACTTGGTTGTTGGTTGTTGGTTAGCTCCGGTCGTGTCGGGGGTGGACAAACAACCTTATCCTGATGCTACTACATATATGTATACATATTTAATGCAACAACTGCAAAAAAATTGGATGGAAAAATAAATAATAGAAATTATGAAAGATTTTCTGCAATATTACAATTTTTACTTTACTTTTTACTTTCTACTTTACAAGAAAAAAAAGATTACTTCGAAATTCGAAGGCAATAAAGCTGAAGAGAAGATACATTCAAATTGATAAAATTTGAACATAGTAAAAAAAATTTCTAAAATGTTGAATATAAAAATAACAAAAGTTATAAATAAATTTCGAAAATATGTAACTATTTATCGAAAAATATTATGTAATGTAATAAATATGCTAGCGATTATTTTCATTTTAGAAATGTTGTCAAATGCAAATTATTAAAATCAACAATTGATAATAGAAAATCCATAAAATTCAATGTAAAAAATAATGGAAGCTGCAATGAAATTTCTAAAGTATGAAAATATTTGTATAACAATGATTATTGCATAATGAAATAAATAAATAAATAATTGCTGTCCTGCTAAGGACAGTGATAACAGGGGAAAATGAGGCAAGAAAAATGAGATTAATTCGAAATTCGAAGGCAATAAAGCTGAAGAGAAGATACACTCAAATTGATAAAATTTAAACATGGTAAAAGAAATTTCTAAAATGTTGAATATAAAAACAACGAAAGATCTAAATAAATTTCGAAAATATGTAACTATTTATCTAAAAATATTATGTAATGTAATAAATATGCTAGCGATTATTTTCATTTTAGAAATGTTGTCAAATGCAAATTATTAAAATCAACAATTGATAATAGAAAATCCATAAAATTCAATGTAAAAAATAATGGAAGCTGCAATGAAATTTCTAAAGTATGAAAATGTTTGTATAAAAATAATTATTGCATAATGAAATAAATAAATAAATAATTGCTGCCCTGCTAAGGACAGTGATAACGGAGGAAAATGAGGCAAAAAAATAATATTCATTCGAAAGAAGAAGAAGAAGAAGGCAATAAAGCTGAAAAGAAGATACAAAGGCAGCGATACGTTAAAAGGTCTTCGTGAAAGTGCTATCGAGGATTGTTTGGATATGACGTATAACGAGAAAATAAAACAAACCGAGCTCAAGAGGAGTGTTTTAGGAGCGAACGACGTTTGTAACATCATCCAACATCCAACGAGTCGGCAGTTTGTGACTGATTGTGAATTAGAATCGTGACATGTAACGATAAGCATCGGTTAGGCGAGGAAGGCACAATATTGGCGCTAAAAGCGTCGACTGCCCTTTTTTGTCCCTTATTTTTTTTTTCCTACCGGCAGATCTCTCTGTATAGAATTTTTTCCCTATTTGTATATTTATTAAATTACGTGGTAATTTTTTATGTAATTATTTTACAATTTTCTATCGTTAATTTGCACTTTTTGTTAACAAACTTTCAAAATAATTTTTATCTGTGTGTATTTTTGTTATAGTAACGACTATTATTAAAATAATAGTCTTAAAGTAATAAAAAATTCGATATAATTGATAATTTGAAAAATTATCAATTATATCGAATTTTTTATTACGTTTTTCCCTATTTGTATATTTATTAAATTACGTGGTAATTTTTTATGTAATTATTTTACAATTTTCTATCATTAATTTGCATTTTTTGTTAACAAACTTTCAAAATAATTTTTATCTGTGTGTATTTTTGTTATAGTAAAGACTATTATTAAAATAATAGTCTTAAGACTATTATTAAAATAATAGTCTTAAAGTAATAAAAAATTCGATATAATTGATAATTTGAAAAATTATCAATTATATCGAATTTTTTATTACTTTTTTCCCTATTTGTATAGTTATTAAATTACTTGGTAATTTTTTATGTAATTATTTTACAGTTTTCTATCGTTAATTTGCACTTTTTGTTAACAAACTTTCAAAATAATTTTTCTCTGTGTGTATTTTTGTTATAGTAAAGACTATTATTAAAATAATAGTCTTAAAGTAATAAAAAATTCGATATAATTGATAATTTGAAAAATTATCAATTATATCGAGTTTTTAAATCCTCAAGTGCTCAATTTGTACACTTTCCAATTGTCAGTTTACGAATTCTCAAATTGGCAAATTCCACAAACTCTACAATTGTCAAACCTTGAGAACGTAAAATTGGCAAATTTTACGTATGCGTATTTATGCAAAAACGGTTCTTCGCTACTTTTGTTATGCTATTTTTTTTTACACACTATTATTTATTTATATAAATTCATTGTATTCACTCTCTATTGCCTCATGGGTTCCAGGGCATATTACTTGATAATAAAAAAAAAAACAAAATTGTTAAATAGTCGAAATCTCGAATTCTCAAATCGCCTAATTCGCAACGTCTCGAGTTCGAAATTTCTAAAAAATAAAAAAACGTGAAAAGGAAAACAAAGGAATCGATACACGTGAAAATTTCGAGTGCTCGCCCCAACGAACTCTGGAACTCGAAAAAAGTATAATATTACAAACGAGAGATTCTTTGAAAAGGAAGGAATTCTGAAAGGGAAAGAAAAGATCCCTTCTCTTGTATATTTAGTCTGTGGGGGTGTTTATTCATGGTGGTGGAGATGAACAGGACCTGTTGCACGTGCTTTAAGGATTTCATCTCGGCTTCATTCTTAAGTGCACACACAGCTGCCTTCTTATTCTATATTTACCCTCATGCTAGGGACGAAATTCTTAAGTACGTAATATGCCGAAGGAGAAAAAAGGGAAAAAGATGAGGGTAGAGGGGAAAAAAAGGCCAATGTGTTGCAGTAAAAATGAATGAACTCTTTTATTATGACATTCGTAACGTTTTCAAATTCGTTAGGGCTTTTCTGTCCTATTTGTGTCGAAGAATGGGGATTTATTAGTGAAATATGGCAACTGATGAAATTACAAATGTTTCCAATTTAATGCAAGGGAATGGAAGAAGTAGAGAGAAGTTATAAAAAATAGAAATTGATGAAATTTAAAATTGGTAAAAGAATTACAAAATACTTTTGCATTTAATTTATGAAATTTAAAGCAAAAATAATGGTAGTTGTAACAAGTTTTTTAAAATATGAGGATATTGGTATAAAATTAAAATGTAACTTACAATTAATAATTATATGCAGTAAAACAGTATTTTGAAAGTTTTTTTTTGACAAAAAATGAAATCTGATAGAAGAAATGTTTAAAAATTAATGCAAAAATAATAAAGTAAATAAATGAATTTCTAAATAACGAATGTCTTTGTATAAGAAATAATGTGCAACGTAATAAATAGCCGCGGAGAAAAATGTTATTTTCAATTTCGTTTTGAAAAATGCATGTTAATGAAAATTACAGATGATAAAAGAAATTAGTAAAATTTGATGCAAAAATGACGAAAGCGGACAGGAGTTTCTAAGATGTACAAATATTTATTTTAATAATATTCTTTAATATAATAAATAGACGCAAAGAAAAATTGTTTTGAAAGTTTGTTAACGAAAAATGCAAATTAACGGTAGAAATTTGTAAAATAATTACATACAAAATTAACACGTAATTTAATAATTAATAGTTACTATTTTAATAAATAGTAACTATTAATTTAATAATTGTTAAATAATAACAGTGAAAAAAAAAACATTCAGTAACAGAAAAAGAGCAAAAAATCGATCAAAAATTAATGAAATTATTAATTTGCAATTTAAGAGATTGTTTTTTTTTTCCCTTTCGGAATTCGTTCCTTTTCAAAGAATCCCTCGCTTGTAATATTATACTTTTTCGAGTTCCAAAGCTCGTTGGGAGGGCACTCGAAATTTTCACGTGTATCGACTCCTTTGTTTTCTCTTTCACGTTTCTATTATTTTTACTCACTTTTGCCGGGCGATAATCCTCGAGGTTTACGTCCAGAGATAAGGATTCCAGGTAGGATCGTTTGTCCAAAACAAACACCAGCCCGATAAGACTCACAGCTCTTGTTTTTCATGGCAGGAAAATGGATATTTGAAAAAGCCTTTATCGATCCCTCGAAGTCCCGGAATTACCTGGAAGACATTTTTTCAAATGAATTTCATGGGTGTGTGGGTGTGTTTATTTTTCGGCTCTATTTCAATTTCGTTTTATCTACTTTCAAGCGCTCGAAGGAGGAATTCTTGACGTAAGAGCCCCACTCGAGATTCATGTGTACTTGAAAACTACAAATTTGGGATCAGTAATTTCTCTCACTTAAACGACGCTAATGGGACACTGCAATGAAATGTACGGAAAAAAAATTAATTTGAAAATTTAATAGAAATTGAATAATGGGAAATGGAGATGGGAAAATAAAAAGTAAAACTTTGTAGAATTTGTAGAATTTATAGAATTTCTAAAATTTCTAAAATATGAAAAAATTTATATAAAATGGATTATGCGACGTAATGAATGTGCAAAAGAAAAATAATTATTTCGGATATTCCTGGATAAAAAAGGAAAACAAAAATTAAGGATTTGAGGATTTAAAAATTGGATATAATCGATAATTTGAAAAATTGGGAATTTGAAAATTTGAGAACTAGATTAAGAAATTGAGAATTTGACAATTTGCAAAATTGATAATTTGAATATTTGAGAAATTTTGAATTTAAGATACAGAAAAATTGACAATTTGAGTATTCGAGAATTTAACAATTTGCCAATTTGCTAGTTTGACATTTTGAAAGTTTGACACTTATAGAATTTGTGAAATTACCCAGTTTGAGAATTTGTAAATTGACAATTGGAAGATTTATAAATTGAGCATTTGAGGATTATAAATCTGATACAATTGATAATTTGAAAAATTGATAATTTGGAATTCATAAAACTTAAAATTAATGATAAAAATGTATAAAATTGAATGGAATTATAATGAAAGTTATGAAAGAATTTCTAAATTGTGAGAATATTTATTAAAAAAATAGTGTATAATGTAATCAATATGCCGAAAAAAGAATTACTTTGAGAATTGTTTAATATAAAATCGAAATCGATGGAATTTGAAATTAAGAATAGAATTTTCTAAATGAAATGCAAAAATAATTGCAGTTGCAGACAAGTTTTTAAAGTATGAAAATATTTGAATAAAAGTAATATGTATTGTAATAAATACACACACGGAAACATTTTTGGGAATTTAAAATATGAAATTAATTTTAAAATATGAAAATGTTTATAATAAAAATGCTAGACAATGTAATAAACACACATAGACAAAAATTATTTTTGGCCATTTGTTATAAAAAAAAATGCAAGTTGATGAAATTAAAAATTGATAATAGAAAATTGAAAAATCGAATTAAAAAATAATACGAACCGTAAACAATTTTCTGAAATGTAAAAATATTCATATAAAAAGTATTATGACACATAATAAATATACCAACAAATTTTAAAAACATTTTTTAATTAAAAAAAGGAATTTTTAAAAAACTTCTTCGTATATTTAAAATAGATTTTATTTTTAGAAAAGGACATTGATGAAATTTTAAATTGGGAATAGAAATTCTCAAAATCGAATGCAAAAAATAATAAGAACTACAAAGAGATGTCTCAAATGTAAAAATGTTTGTATAAAAATAATATTATACATATTGTAATAGATACACGCACAGGAAAATTATTTTGGAATTTCGTTTCAAAAAATGCAAATTGATAAAATAAAAAATTGATCATAGACACTTACAAAAATCAATTCCAAAATAATGGAAGCTGCACAGAAATTTCTAATTGTAAAATATGAAAACGTTCATATAAAAATTGTTATGTAATCTAACAAACACACTAACGAAAAAAAAGATTTTTGAAATTTTATTTTAAAAAAATGCAAGTTGACAAATTTTAAGAACCATAGTAGAAATTTCCAAAATGGCATGCAAAAATAATAGCAGTTGCAAGATACGAATATATTTACACAAAAATGATTATGTAACGTAAATAAAAATACAAAAATAAAAATTGTTTTCTGGTTGCTGGCAGAATCCAGGAGAATTATTGATCTTCGCAATCGGATAAATTTCATTCGAGTAAACCAAGAGCTTTTGCTCGCAAACTGTAAATCCTTTGCTTCCACATTGCTGGCAACAAAAAATTGGACGGGAAGGTCCTTTTTCTCCGTAAGGATAATCTTTGGCAGGCCAGCAAATGGGTATTCTCCTGTATATTCCAAGTCGAGAAAGAAGTTCAATAACAATGTATCATAGAATATGCGTTCGGAGGCTTCATGCATATATGTAGATATCCTTGTATTATATCGTGATTATATATATATACATTCGCATGATATCGAGCAGGTATCCCGATAACACCCACTCAATATGTAAATTATCGCGGTAGAAAGCGAATTATGTCTTTGCATATAAACTTCTACTGCCCATTGTATTATATTTATATGGACCTTAAATAACGTACATCGAAATTACAGGTAATATCCCATCCAAGGATTAACATTCGAGACTGATCCGAGGCCTTGTGCGCATATATTATTTTATAAATATTTTCTAGGGGAATTGCGCCCAAATCGGCGTATCTGGGCAAAACGGCATATTGAGGATTTTGATCCTATCGTACACATGTGGATGTTGCAAATAGTACAAATATACTGTTACGTCACTAGCTGCCCACAGACCTACATTGCTGCACTGTGCGTCGCCGTTGACGGTTGATACATCGACGTTAATCATGTTCTCGAAATTATTTTCTCTTCAATTATCAATGTACTCTATGGCAATAAATTGCACTTTTCATTTGGGAGCTTTTATGCTAGGAAGTATACATACTGGTAGAATGTACTTTGTAGTTTCATCTCTGAATATCTAACCTATACAATCTTACCAACGCAAAAGCCAAACTGGTGCAAAACGGGCAAAATGGCATATCCACGGCTGGCCCAAAATGGCACACTATGTCATTTTGCCCTTAGCGGTAAAAACTGAGCCATGGAATTATAATATGGAACTTTTAGGCAGAATGGTTAACAAATACCAAAGAGCTAACAAAGAATTTATTTTATTTTTTTTTTACTTTATGATACTAACTTTTGTTTGGAACTAACAAAGAGTTTTTTTTTACGTTATGAGAGAGATCTATTTTTGTTAGGTAGGTACTACCAAAGAATGTATTTTTTAATTTTTTATTTTATAAGAGAGTTATTTTTGTACTGTTGAATAACAATAAAAACATAAAACAATAAAATGTATATTATAGTACGGCAGAAAGCATCGGTACGCCATTTTACCCAGGATATCGGGGCAAAATGGACTTTTACATCATATTTCGAAATCTTAAATTACAAATCTATTTATTCAGATAAAAATGAAAACTTTTGCCGCAGGTAAGGGAAATAACCATTGATTCTATTGCAGCTTTGGGTCTCATTAAATTGTTATTGGTTTTGCCTTACGACGCCTTCAAACGGAAAGTATGCCGTTTTGGGCGCAATTCCCCTGTGTATTTCACATATGATATATATTTTTTTATAAATAATTTCTTTTTTTAGACGTTTTCTTATAGATTTTTTAATTTTTGTAACTTGAAAATTTGAAAATTCAACAATTTGAAGATTTGAAAATTTTACAACATTTTTTTCATCCAAGATACTGATGATAACGATAACGATAACGATAATGAACCTAGCGATAATTTTGTGTCTCGCAAAAAAAAATATGAAAATTTAAAAAAATTCTTGGCGAATAAATTGGGTAAACACACCAATAGATGGACACCCTCCAATAGGACAAATATTATTTCCAAAAGTAATTACATTGAATTCGTAAAGTCATAATTTTTTTTATGGCTATATGTAGTCCTGATTGCAAAAAGTGATTTTTTTCATCTTTATATTTGTAATAATGATAAAAAAAAAATATTTAAATTTGACATGACGAAGTTTTGCTTCAAGAGCGCCACCACTAGTAAATATGTGACAGATGTCCGGTAAACGTTGTTTGTTATTACTATTACAAATGAATAAAAAAATAAGGTATGTATACATTATTATGCTCGTATTTCACTAAAAAAAGCTATAAATATCGTAATAAAATAATAAAATTACAAAAATATAAGAAAATGTAGCGTCCATCTATTGGTATTGGCTGTCCATCCACTGGGGTGTTGGTCGTTTTCATAAATTTTTCTTTTTTGTTAATTACTACGAAGTTTCACAAAGTTTTAGTAATTTTTTTCTAGTTAATTACATATTTTTACATTAATATAATTCATTTTATTATAACTTATTCGTATTTTAGTTTATTAATTTGATAAAAAAGCATGAGACTTTGCTTAACCGTCCATCTATTGGTGCATTTACCCTTGTTGAGTAAAAAAGAATTTCTTTTTTGTCTCGATCCAATATTCAATGGCATATATTATATAAAAAAAAATGCATTCACGTCAGGAACAAAAGAATGTCCGGTGTGTCGCGTGGCGCTTGCTGTGCGATCGCGGGGGCAACGACGATGATAATAACGATGATTATTCCTCGCTATTAAGTCCCCACCTACGTTATATGTATGCTGCTATTCTTTACGATAGCAACTGACGTCTGCAACGCCAGTAAATGCATTACTTGCATTATACATGCACACGAGAATGCCCGCATTTTTGCCAGCCACTGCTCGCAATTAGTTCCCGTTGAATATCATTGGAGCTTGACTTCGACACTAACCCATCTTGGACCCATTATTTTTGGAGAAAAGCATATTTGGATCAATCATTTCGCGACTGATAATTTTTAAAGCCAGTATTTATCGATGAATCATTTTTGATTTAATTGTTTTTGGACCAATTATTTTCGTCTAATTATTTTTTGACCAATTATTTTTAGACCAATTATTTTTCTATCCATTATTTTCATAATTTAAACATTTTCTCATAGATTCAATTATTTCTGCGGTCAATTTGAAAATTTACATATTTGAAAACGTGACGGATTGAAAATGTTCAATTTGACACTTTCCAAAACGGTCCAAAATTGTCCAAAATTGATCCAAAAAGTTTTTGGACCAATTATTCTTCGTCTAATTATTTTTAACCGATTATATTTGAATCAATTATTTTTGTACAATTATTTTTCTACCTATTATTTTCATATTTTGAATATTTTCTCATGGGTTCTATTATTTCTGCAGATTGACAATTTGAAAATTTACATTTTTGAAAACGTGACAGATTGAAAATGTTCAATTTGACTATTTGACAGTTTCCAAAACTGTCCGGAATTGGTCCAAAAAGTTTTTGAATCAATTATTTTCGTCTAATTATTTTTCGACCGATTATATTTGAATCAATTATTTTTGTACAATTATTTTTATAACCATTACTTTCATATTTTAGATATTTTCTCATAGGTTCTATTATTTCTCAAAATCAACAATTTGAAAACTTGACGAATTGATAATGTTCAAATTCAACAATTTGACAATTTCAATTATTAATTGGGGTAAAAATCCAGTGAATGCTAATATTTTTTTCTAATAATTTTTTTATCACACTTATACGAAGAAATGGAAAGTTTAAGTTCCAAATAAATCGGATTCTAAACATTTACTCATTTCAAACCTTACTTTAACCCTACCGAAACCTTAATTTCCCCAAATTGAAGAAACTAAATTACAAAATCTCACACAATCTTGTTGCATTATTGCATTAATTTTTTAACTAAAAAAATGTGCAACATTTTAGTATATTTTTTCAATACTTTCTTATTCGAAAATTTGTTTCCATTAAATTAATTTATGAAAAACGTGAAAAATAAATCAGATTTTAAACATTTACTCATTTCAAACCTTACAATTTAAATTTGTGCAATGGTCATTCACTGGTATACGGTCAATTACTGGGCAGTGTACCCTATTTTTCTTGCTTCCGAAGATCCCTTTCAAAAATGTAAATTTTCAAATCGTCAATCTGCAGAAATAATAGAACCTATGAGAAAATATTTAAAATATGAAAGTAATGAGTAGAAAAATAATTGTACACAAATAATTGATTCTAATCGATTATTAAAAAAAAAATAATTGAATATAATCGGTCAAAAATAATTAGACGAAGAATAATTGGTCCAAAAACTTCAATTTTGAACAATTTTGGACTATGTTGGAAAGTGTCAAATTGAACATTTTCAATCCGTCACCTTTTCAAATGTGTAAATTTTCAAATCGACTGCAGATATGATAGAACCTATGAGAAAATGTCTGAAATATGAAAATAATGGGTAGAAAAATAATTGGTCCAAAATCGATCAATTCAAAAATAATTAATCCACAAATACTGGATTACTACTAAAAATGATTAGTCGCGAAATGATTGATCCAAAGATACTTTCTCGAAAAATACTGGGTCCAAGATTGGTTAGTGTAGAAGTCAAGCTCCAATGATACTCAACGGGAACTAATTACAAAATTTTCCCAATTTCCGACAATTGCGGCTTCCTGGGGATGCTGGAAAAATTCGATAACGTTGCTTTTCCCAAATCAAGGAACCTCAGGCTTGATAACGATAACGATAACGATGCGATTGTGCAATTTCAATCCATCCAGCTGTACCATCTATTGCAGTACCAACCATTGACCATTCGAAATAGGTCGAAAGGCTGACTGGAATTTCTATCTCCGGTATAATGTCTCGTCTTGCCTGGCTATGAATATAATATAGACTTGACGAAGATTCACGTCGTTATCGTCGGACAAGGATCTTTAAAATTCAGATGAGTTGGTGGCGAACGAGTTTACTGACTCTCGACTCGAGTCGAGAAAGCCCTTGTAGCTCGAAAGGAAGATCGGCCGGCGTAGGTGTCGCGTAGGTGGAGTGTCTTCATTTTTTTCCATTTCTGCTTCCTTCGAGAAGACTTTCTGTTCTTCGTTAAACTACATTTTACACTGGCACTGGCAGATTGGCAGTGGAGGCTGTGGAGGCAGTGGACGAACCGAACGCGAACGGTTTCAGCGCGTGCCTCTGCTCGCTGCTCTTTCTCTCGCTCCAGCCTCCAGCGTCTTTCGGATCTCCAGCAATTCGGATCACGATCCGTCTCACCTCATCGCCCTCCAAGGCTGGAATCAGATGGGTCTAGCAATCGCGTGTAGGATGAACGCCACGATGGCACAGAAGCAAATATCGGTCGCTAAGCAATTGTTCAGAAAATAATTGGTGACAAAATAATTGATTCTAAAGTATTGGTTAAAAAAAAATTTGACACAAAAGTAGGGGTTAGAAAAATATTTGGCCCATAAATAATGAAAATGTAAGAATTTGAAAATTTGACAAACTTGAAAATTTGAGATTTTCGTCATTTGAAAATTTAAATTATTGATTATTATTTTTAGAGAACAAATTAATGGATCCACAAATAATTAGTCGAGAAATAATGTATGTATGTGTGCATATAAGTAATATGTACACAAAATTTCCCAACTCGAATATAAATATTTCAAAACATCAAGTCCTAAATACCGAATTTTAATAATTCCTATTTTTAGAAAAATTTAATATTGAAATTATGTATAGAGTGCATAATATTATGCACTATACAATTTTTGACCAAATGTAAAAATTAATGAAATTTCTTTTCTGTCACAGTTATTCTTGGAAATTCAATAAGAAAATGTGAAATTTTACAACTCGAATGAAAATATTCCAAAACCTCGATTTATAACTGAGAAATTAGTTGTAAATTCCTGCTTTTTAAAAATCTAAAATCAAAATTGTGTATACAATACACAATATATATGTACTGTCGTACTTTGAAACTGATTTAAAAAATATTAAATTTCCCAAATTGGATGGAAATATTCCTAAACCTTAATTCTCAGTGAAAAAATATTTTAATCCTAACATTTAAGAATCTGAAATCAAAATAACATATACAAGACATAATATATATGCACTGTTGTACCTAGAAATTTATTTTAAAAATCTAAAATTGCCCAAATTGAATACAATTTTTGCAAAAGCTCAATTTGTAACTAAAAAATTTCAAGATCCTAATTTCTAAAAATCCACAATCAAATTTGCATGTATAGTATATAACGTACGTGTACTTTATAATTTTATTTTTAATTCACAAATTAATTCGCTTCCATTATTGTTACTAAAAACTGTTAGAAATGGGTTCATTTAAATAAAATGCTCAGATTTATACTTTTAAATAATAATACTTTATTATTCTACGCAAAAGAAGAGAGACCCTTTCGTTATGACTTTTACAACAGAGCTAACTAACGCAATGGTGAAAAAGGGACACGGTGGTTGATAATCTGAGTATAGGTGACTAATAACTCTTTTCTAAATATCCGAGGCCTTATCGCTTCTTTGTATAAACAAACAGCCGAATTTGAGGAAATATATGAGTGGATAAATACAGCATTTGAGCCGTTTATTTTTCAAGTGGCCTAAGTCCATTTGCGAATTTTTTGTTGTTAGCTCTAGTAACATTTGCCACTTGACATTAGCTGTCATAAAAAACATTTTGCGAAATTCATAAAAAATTGGACTTAGGCCACTTTCAAAATAATCGGTTCATTTCTCTTCATCAGAATAAGAGGCTAATAGAACAAAGATTAATTTTTGTATTTGGTTTTACAAAGAAAACCTAACAAAAACAATATAAATAATTTCCCAACTTACATGGAAATATTCCAAAACGTCATTTTCTAACAGAGAAATGTAAAAAAAACCCAATACTTAATGAATCTGAAAGCAAAATTATGCACGTACATGCAATATGTATGTATGCAGTTGGTGCATTATATGAATGTTGCTCCAGCAAAAAAATGCTAGCTGGTTTTTCATCGTCACAGTACATTGCGTTCGCTTGTTACATTTTTCTATCATATATTTGCATGCAATCTTACATATGCATATGTGTATATTTTATAGATGTGTATGTATATGCATAGACGGTGGACTTTTATCACTGGATGATATTTTAATTACCTTCCCTGATTTAATTACAAAAATTCGGACCGGTTTATTTACAAATAAACTGTAAAGCCAATTTATAGGCCTTTTATTGCGTTATTGCTTCTTAATTAAAGAACAGCGAATTATTCATGCCAATCGCTGGAATCCCTTTTCCTTTTTCTATGGGAAATTTTTATGATATGGGTATTAATAGATACCAAGATTAGATGTTACCAATAAAGATATCAAGGTGCAAAAATAATGATGTTAAAGCAAATGGTAATTTCCCTTCAAATTCTTATTTACAAGCTTCCGGTTAGTGAGTTCATTTGATGCATAAAACTAAAATATGTATATCAAGTAAAATTATAGAATTCTCAGTTGGTCTTGGTTTTTTTAATAAATAATAAAAAATAATAGTTATCAGAGAAAACCAGGAATAAAATTTTATGCTATTTTTTAATAAAATTTTAGTACTGATCTTCTACAATAATTAGAAATTCAAGTTATATGTATATCAAAGTAATCAGGATTTTGTTGAAATTACTACTAAATTTTATATATTTACAAAAAAAATAAATTGTTTAAAATTTTATGGATATAAAAAAAATTTTAATGTTATACTTTCTATATATTTATAATTAAATATTTATGAATTTCAAATATTTTATTTTTCAAATGTGACGGGAAGGCAAAAGAAGAACCGCTAAACCATATCAAACAATGTGACACAAATTATTAAAAAAATTTAAAAATATATATACATACATATATATATTAGGTTGGGGAAAAAGTAATTTCGGTTTATCCCATTGAAAAACATGAGAAAAGCCGAAATTACTTTTTCCCCAACCTAATATTTTATTCTTTTTTTAATTAATTCAAGAATAATATATTTCAGGTTTTGTATATGCATCAATCATATAGCCTGTAATGAGCAAAAGCTGGAATTCGGCTACAGCAAAGCTGAGATTTGTGGGAAATAAATGAAAAATCATAAGGGTTCCAATTTTTCCTGATTTTGTGGAATTTGAAAGTATGAATCATCGCAAAGTAATGAGGAAGTACCTAGAGCAAGGAAACTACAGTGTCGCCACTTTACAGGCTTAACATTCCCCGGCCGATGGTAAAATAAATTTCTTTTATGACCTACAAGACCTATTATCTACATACACCCTGTATATTACATAAATAATAAAAAATATAGCACATATTGATATTACTAATAACAAAATAATTTTTTTGTAGAATCAAAATAACAACAACAAACATTTATGAAAGCCCAAAAATATTGAAATACCGCAAAACTTGCAGACTTTTGCTGCGAATTTCGAAAAATTGGAAAATAAAAATAATACTAAAGAAAAAAGCAATATTTAAAAAACCAGAATTTTTTAATTGCAATCCTAATCGATAAAAAAATAAATACTATACCAGCAATTTTAAAATAATTATTCAGAGTCATATTTTGTAATTACAGGTAATTATCTATAATCTGGATAATCTATTTAAAAATAAAATATTTGTTATTTATTTATCCATAATTCTTGCATTTTCTTTCCTTGGCCTTTACATATACATTTCTTCAAATTATAATATTACCTTATTTTGCTCTGAATATATACAATAAAATTTTTTATAATTTTATATCTCCTCTATAATTGCTCTATAATTAAAAAACGGTTATAATTATTGTTCTTACTACTATTACTATTATCTAGAGAATTATTGTAAATCACAATAATCCAGATATAATATCTAGAATACCTAGAATTCTGTAAAAGATCTACGAATAATTTTTATTGTAAAAATATATATGTATCACTGCATAATACATGTATATAAAATTCATTAAAACTTATCGACTTCATTATTGATATATACTATTATTGTAATTATAACAAATAACGATTTCCATGTGATTATAATACATTTCCTTATGAATAAAGGTCTAAAGATTATTCATATACTATACTATATATATTGATTAAATATATATACTCCAATTAAATTTTCAACAGAATAAAAACCATATATGTAACCACTGAGAATAAAAAGAGCATGATAGTCACAGATATGCCCTAAATGTGTCTTCCAGATATAATAATTAATACAATGACCGACGAATCATTATTATTAATTAAATAATAATCTCCGCATGTTTTATCGGCATCACAGTCCATTTACTTTATACTAGTGGGACAAAATACATTATGCTTATAAATACATTGACTTGAATAACAGTTCCCTGATTGAAAACCAATTAAATGCGATTTCATAATGCTGTTGAAAAAATAGAGAACTATATCGTATTCGTCTGCGGTAGATATTTTCAATAATTTTAACGATTTTTCGAAATCTATCACATTTATTTAGAAATAGGAAGCATTTTGTCGATTCGATGGAACCTTTTTTTAATTACCCATAGTAAGTAAAAAAAGGAGAATTAGTAAAATTTATTAGTATTAGAATTTTATGAAAATTATTGTTACTTGAAAGTAAGTAACTTTAATAATTTGGAAATGATGAATTTTATATTTATTTTCTGGAAAAATTTCAAAATAAAAATTTCATACATATAATAAATATAATATTGTTTTGATTCTCATTAATAAGAATTAAAACAATACTACATTTTCTATTTGTATGAAATGTTTATTTTGAAATAAAATATGTCACAAATTATGTTTAAATTGCAAATAATTATTATAGAATGATTCGGTTTCTATAAATGTTTCGACTTCAAATACAGCATGTCGACGAATGTATTAAAAAATTTTAATCTTTAATATAGTTTTAAACGTTGTCGATATCGAATTGAGCTTGTAACGTAAACCTAAATACTGCGTTCTTACTTATCTAATCTTAAATTTAATCCCATTTCTTTCTCATACTACAATAATTGCGCTTTGAAGTTTCTATAAAGAAATGGATAATTTTTTTTCCACTCGAATCAAAATATTTCAAAACCTTATTCTTTAGCTAAAATCCTAATTTTGATTCATACCCAAGTCAAAAAATTACTAATAGGGTATAAAAACGATATTACTTAATTTCCCCAAATTGAAGAAACTAAATTACAAAATTCCACACAATTTTGTTGCATTATTGCATTATTTTTTAACTAAAAAAAATGTGCAACATTTTAGTACATTTTTTCAATACTTCCTTACTCGAAAATTTATTTAAATTAAATTAATTTATAAAAAATGAAATCTATCGCAGACATATTTTTCAAAATTCTTAAAGGCTTAATCTTCTATATAAATTTTCATCGTCTTGGATAAAAACCTAAAAAGATATATAATTACTTTCCCTAAGGAACTAGAAGTGTAACTCGTCGAGGTTGAATGCGCAAATATTTGCCTACAAACTGCATTTATTGCAATTAAAATATTAACTAAAACGACTAAATCCTTTCCATTCTACATATCTTCTCTTTTCTACGTAAAATAAAATATTTTCTCAATTCTTCCCATTTTTCGAATTTATCAACAATGAAATTAAAAAATCTTGTACAGTCTCTTCACACCTTTCAAAAAAAATAATCATCTGGCCACTCTCAGTCTCTAATTTTCACTCTGTCGCGAAATTACCATCCAGTTGAAAATCTATTAAAAACATTTATGAATTTCCAAATCAAACGAAAATATTTTAAACCCTCATTTTCTAACTCAGAAATTTCAAAATTCCTAGTTTTCAAAATCTGAAAGCAAAATTATGTACTTGTATAGTACAAATATAAATATTTACCCATTTAATCTACGAATTAATCCTCTTTCTTTTTTTTACTGGAACAGTAATTCTTTATAATTTATAAAGAAAATGTGGAATTTTCCAACTCGAATCAAAATATTCCGAAAATTTCAAAATCCAACAGAGAAATTGAAAAAAATTCTATTGAACAATAGTTACTCAATTATTCCTATTTTCGAATTTATCACCATATAAAATTAATCAACTCTGTACAGCCTCTTCAAACCATCCAAAAAAATTACGCTTCGACCCATTTAGTCTTCGTGGATTCACCTTTAGTTCCATAAAACCCAACAAAACCCAATTTACTCGGAAACACTGACGGCATCCACCAGAGTTGGATCCGCACCGGGGACCTCCTCGGGCTGTGCCCTGCTCCTTCTCTCCACGACGCAGAAGGCTACCGTCCCGATGACGATTGCCACCAGGAGGATCCCCAGCTGAATGTAAAGTCCCACGTGACTGCTGTAGAAGAACCCTGCAGCAGCGGCCACCGACTGGCAGAACTTGAAGAGCGCAAAAGCCGGGGCACTGGCTCTCGCGTACAGCACCCCCAGGAGCGAGTAGATCTGGGTATTGTAACACGCATCGCCCAGACCCAGGGCGAGGCTCCCGAACATGGCCAAGATCGGGGACGGCTCTATGAAGCCCACGTCTTTGGTGTTCGTGAAAGGGGCAGTGTTGGGCAGGTTCAGAAAGATCGTGACGAAGGCTGCGACGTGCAGAATGAACCCTACGATCACCACGGGGCTACTGCCGCACCTCCCCGTGGTCTTGGACCCCAGGATGCCGAAAACAGCCCCTCCGAAGACCTCGCCCAGCCCGATGAAGATCCCCGACAAGCCCACGAGGCTTTTGCGCTTCTCGCCCATGCCTTCGGTGAAGCCGATGCTGGAGGAGTACACCCCCGAGTAAAAGGTCAGCACCAGGCCGGTGTAGACGGACGTCAGCGATATCAGGCGCATCCTGGGGGTCAGCAGGAGCGCAAAAGCGTCCTTCAGGGCGTTCCAGGCGGCCAGAAGCGGTTTCTCACGAGCCGGTTCTGGGATCCGGAGTTCCTTGTCGCCGCTGGAGACGCCCTCGACCTCGCCCAGGGCTAGCCTCTGGGGTGAGCGCCTCATGGTGGCCAACAGGACCATGCCGACCAAGGCCACGGCCGTTAAGACTTTGAACACCAGCGACCTGGTGTCGGCGTCGATGGTCTCCTCCGTGAACTTGAAGTACACGAAGAGGTTGCCGACGAAAAGGGACATTTGGAAGATGGCCCAGAAGATGCCGGAGTTTCGCGACATCGTATCCGAGTCGCTGTTCTCCGTCAGGTATTGGCCGTGGCCGGTCCAGATCAGGGCGGCGCCCACGCCCAGGATCGCGGAAGCCGCGTAGAGGAACTCGGTGTTCGGGGCCAGGAAGGACGCGATGAAGAGGCAGTAGCAGGCCCCACCGGTGAGAATGGAGATCCTCGGCCCGGTCAGAGAGATGTACGAGGGTGCGAGCCAGTTGCATATGGCAAACACCGCGTAGATGATGGCCAAGCTGGTGTAGGCATCGCCCGTGAAGCTGCTGTCGTCAGCGTGGATGCTTTCCAGCACCGTTTTCTGAAATCAGGAGAGCAAACGAAAGGGGATGTAGCAAAATAAGAGCACTCGCGGTATCACGCTAATTGGAGGCGTCAAAGAAGGCGAAGGTTTCATTTGGAAGGAATCTTCTGGTTTCAGGTGGAAACTGAAGAAGCAAAGCTGGAGTGGCTGTATTGTTACTGTTACTATTATTGCTAATACTATTACTATTATTACTATTATTGCAATTATTGTTGTGTTGTTGTTGTTGTTGTTATTATTATTATTATTATTATTATTATTGATGTTGTTGTTAATATTATTTTCATTAATATTTTTAATAATAGTATTAGTAACATTTGTTACGTCAAAAAAATGTGACAAGTAATAGAAGAAATGCAAATAATGGAAATAAAAATGTATGTATTTTTATTATTATTATTAACGTTTATTATGCCATGAAATTCATAAAGCAAAAGAATTTAGGTGGGGAATTCATGTTAATTGTTAGTTTCAATCTTTCGATTTTTGAGAAACTGATGGAAACAAAGACGAAATGGACAATTAAACAATTCATATAATTATAATGTGCCCAAATCCTATAAGATATTGGTAAAAAACAGGTTTTTTACGAAAAAATTATATTTTTCATGAGATATCTGCAATTTTGACAAAGAAAATGATTCGAAATGTTAAATTTGTTGTGCATAGTTTCAATTTCAATTCAATAAATAATGATAGTAGAAATTTTGTGCAAGAAAAATAAATAAATGTTAGTTTAATTAATTAAATTCATGTAAAAGCTTGCTCTAAGGTTCAGATAATTCAATATTTTTATATATCGGTAAAGCCCATAAATAAGACCCTAAAATTCCTCTAATCTACAGATACAGACCGAGACAAAAATTAGATATCAGTTACAATCTTGTACTTAGAAAACTGCCGACCTACAAAGTGATCAATAAAATGAGATATCGTTTTCTAAACTACTTGTTACATTGAGAATGATAAAGAAAGTATTTCTTATCGTATTGAAAATTTCTTCAACTTTTTTAGGGGAAATAAGGATCTTATAAGAATCTACATAATTTGATCATACTTTGGAATCCAATACCCAAGAAGAAATAACCTCTGGTGCAAAAAAATCGAGACAAGTTCATGTATGAAAAGGGATCTTTCTACAAAAGTTGTGAAATCCAATAACATTAGACAAGCTCGTTTTTTCTAATATGTCAATATGAAGTAATTACAAAATGGAAAGAATTTTTTCTGTTTACGTGATTAAAACCGGTATTGAACTTATCGGGCCCCGAACCCAAACGATAACCAATAAATATCTTACAATTTAATTTATTTTTACCGAATTATGAATTAGTAAAGATCAGATTACATAATAATAATATGAATAATTATACATCATACTCAAACATCTGGATTGTTCGGGGCCCGACAAGTTCAATACCGGTTCTAATCACGTATACAGAAAAAATTCTTTCCATTTTGTAATTACTTCGTATTGACATAATAGAAAAAACGAGCTTGTCTAATGCTATTGGATTTCACAACTTTTGTAGAGAGATCCCTTTTCATACATAAACGTGTCTCGACTTTTTTGCACCAGAGGTGTTTTTTAGGGGGATTTGTCTCCTTTTTGCAAATATTATAATTATTATCGGCTTTATATCTCGAGATAATATAAAACAATACATAACGTGCGTCGGTAAAGTAAATTTTTCGTCTTTTGAGTGTTCCTGAAAACAAAACACAACTCATATGTCAATGCCACTGCGTGTTGCAAACGGCCTTTCAGTGCGCGAAGACATTCCAGCCGTGTATGTATACAGGGTTACCGTGAATAGGAAGCGACAGACAGCCTTTGAATGTATTTGTCGTGTATATATACAGCATGCTTCGGCTATTTTTCATGTGCCCGCAGCTAGTTGCTTCGAGAATAGATACACGTTAGCGCTCGAGCCCAATTCATATGAACTTGTCTCGAGACACTACCGTGTCTCTTGATATTTTCAATACATGTTACAGACAAATCAATATAGGTAAATTTATGTAACAGATATGTGAATATCGTTGAATATATGTAACAAATAAAATCATAAAAAACTCGTTAGTCAAATTCTGCTTCTCATCTTTGGTACCATTAGATTGAACTTTCTAATTCAACTTTCGAAATTCGGTTCCCGATATTTTAAAGGTCGAATGAAATAAGTTGGGTATTTCATGAAGAAACAGACAGTCATTTTTAGATTATATAAGTTTGGTAAAATTGATTCCAATATTCAATCGAACACGAAGAAAAAATATTTTATAAAATTGTTTGAAGAAATCAATCTTTGTAATATCAAAAGTTATAAGCAAATTTCTGAAATCGATAACGAAATCATTGGTATAAAAGCAATAACTTCATGAATAGATAAATGCAAAATTAATTAATGAAAAGTTGAGAACCTAATAAATTAGTATATATTTATTATTATAATATTTAGTATATACAGTTATAATATTTTAATACATACTGATTATATATCAGAGTAACTCTACAGCGAAAAAAATAAAGACACTAATTATTTCATTTGTTTGACTCAACCGTGAAAGTAGTTAGAATGACAATAAATCTACTTAAAATTTCTAGAAATACACGGTTGATGATGCTTTATTCAGCTTCAGCAATAGTTAGAAGTATTATAAATTTTTTTTCAATGTAAGAAGTAAGAATTTTCACCATCAACAGTAATACCAAAAAAAAATATTATTACAGAAAATTTATTATATTATTTAAAATCGAAAAATGACTTTGCCAAAAATCATGCCAAATTCTATTACAGCTGCGAACTTTCATATGACATTTCCAATACCTAACCAAAATTCGAGTTAAACAGTTCTATTCAACCGGTCGCAGAATAAACCTACCGAGTCTTCTTCGATGTTACTAAAAGCGTATAGACATTTAAAATAGCAAAGAATCTTATAAAAATTCTTAACTGTATTGTCTGCATAGTAAAAGCATGGTAATAAATTTGCAATTAACCATTTAACTGTGTTTGACGACTATATCCGTCATGGCGATTTGGCAGAATTTTGTGTCATGACGACCGTAAATAGTCGTCATGACACAAAATTCTGCAAAATCGCCATGACGGATAGAGTCGTCAAATACAGTTAACTGGTTAATGACATGATTTCAAAAAACAGGAATTCAAAAAATAACTGATGCTGAAAAGAAGAAGAAATTCCTCTGCATCTTCTAAGTTGCATCTTCAAGTCAACTAACCAGTTATAAACGGCGGAAAAGTTTGTAGCCTACATTTTGAGATGTAAATAGAATTTTTTTTCTTTTTAGAGAAAGTGTTAAGTGGTAAAATGAAATTTCTGTTCAGGTATGAAACCTACACCTACTGTATTCGCAGAAAATCATTTCTAGTGTTACCTAATACCTAAAGAATTGCAAAATACTCTATTATGTCCTATTATTGCATAAATAAAAATACCGAAGAATTCGTTTCTACAATATTTCATATCGATCGAAGAATTTATCTTTTATTAATATATTTTTTTCTATGAGAATCATGAATTATCATAGATATGATGAATTTATAATTATTCTGATGATTATCAATTCTATTCAGACTCATTTTTCAATCCTAAAATTTAATATGTGAATATTTTAAATCTAATAGATTAAAAACTTAAAATTTCTGTATAATCTATACCTTCAAAATATTTATTTCACATAAATACTGAATAATTTATTATATCAACTTTTTCTTCAAGCAGCAAAATGACAATTTGAATCATAAAGTATTTTTTAACATGACCCTGAGATCTAATTACATGTACTAGAAATTATTTGAATTGCATTTTAATGAAAATATGCAAATAAAAATAAAATAAAACCTTTAATAATTCACAAATATAAAATAAGTAAAAATCACATAAAAACTCTAATGATTCATAAATAAGAATGCTCATAAATATGCAATTAGTTAAAAAACCTATTAGTTACAGAATTAAAACCGTATATTTTATTCCCATTCGATATAATTTGAATTTGATATAATGATAATTTTTATCTTCATCAAAATTACGACTGTAGACTAAATTTACCCGTTTAATCTTTGCGGATTAAAAATCATGATTGCGAAACCTCACTTCTATTGCGTACCGATGTCAATTTTGTCTCGGTTCGTGTTACAATTAAAACCAGTAATGTCGTCATGAAACTATCGCAAATATAGGTACAAACTTTCTCGCATAGATATAAACAATGTCAGGGCAATAGCCTGGCTCTTTTATTATCGCTAGCTTTAGTAAATGCGTCTTGCAGTTGTCACATTTGCAGCTCGTTATCAAATTCCTACGTCAGACGTTGCGACAAATATATACAATTAATTTTATCAACAGATCAGTATCATCCTTATGCACGAAACTCTTAATTACGTTTAAATGTATTCAGAAAGTTTCCAGGAAAATTCAACAATTGACATTTCTTCAATGATATTTCACTTTTTCACATTTTTCGAAATTAACCAATTATATACTTTCACCAAACTGTTTTGTGTTACCAAATTTTGTGTGTATAACAAAGATACTTATTGTTACATAATACGAGTATTATAATTAATCAATTGTATTAGTAAGAAATTTATTGTACGACAAAAGCATTTGTGATGATATGTAAACTCGACAATTTGAAGCACTCGATTGAAAAGTTTAGGAATCAGTACGTATAATAATATTTACTTTCAAATAAGAAGTAGGAACTATTAATTATATCGATTACTATTTATACTGGTATTTGTTAAAATTAAGCAAACCCAAACAATTATACAAAAAAACTAAAACTAAGTTAGAAGTTGCATATATTCTAAAGTTATTATTATTATTATTGTTGTTCTTGTTGTTGTTATTGTTATTATTGTTATTATTGTTGTTGTTATTGTTATTATTATTATTATTATTATTAAACCATATTATATATACAAGAAGTACGTTTTCTACCGAAATAAAACAAACGTTTCGCAGTTTGAAATGAATTAACTTGTCTTCTAATAAATAAACAAAAAATGTACTTTTATGCAAATTTGGGATTCTGCGCGCGAAACTGAAACATCAGAATGGCGGAAGTCGGTTTCCTCAAAACACAAAACACGCATGTGTGGCATTTCCTGTCAACTACGATTAGTTTTCGCATCGAATCACAAGAAGTATATCATTTTTCACGTTATTTATGCTAATTGAATAAATGAACCCTAACACCGAGTCGAGTAAATACTTTCGAGTGAAAAAGCGAAGAACTGAAAAGTTTCTCACCTCGATGTTACCCATTGTTTGAAATGCACAGAAAACCAACATAAAGCCCCAACTGAGTATCATAACATTTACAAAGCCCCTGTCGATATTCATGTTTGTTCGTGTAGTGCTGCGCTGCCTCAGGAAAATGAAGAGTCGAGGAAAAGCGAGCTTGAGACGCGCCAGGATACGTGCCATATGTACAACTGAATTTTCATTGCATTTCGACCCGAGATCCGAGAAAGGAGAGAGTTGTTATCTCGGCTCGGAGTTACAATTTACGAATAACATTCCTTCGTGTCCCCCCTAACCCCGCACTCTGTAGTATTACATTATATGTACATGCACAGTTACGTATTTACTTGCTGGCGGCGACACTTTGCTACTGCCTGCTGGGCTCGCTCGAAATTCTACAGTTTTCCGAGTGAAAACGTGGAACTCTAGTATACCGACCATCAAATTATATTTATTTATTGACAAATTATAAACAATAACTAGCAACCCCCGGTACGGCTTCGCCCGTGCTAAGAGTGCGAAGAATTTAGATTTTGATCTTAAAATAATTTAAACTAGTGCTAACATGTAGCGCAAGGCGAGTGGATAAACAATATTTTAGGTTTTTTGGATTTGGTATATATGTTGTATAATCGTTCAAATAGAGTGAAACTGTGACAGAGGACAACTTGTCATACGCTCTGCTTTTGCACTTTTAAAATAACTTCGACAAAATGTTATATGAATTAACACTTTATTTAAAACGAACAACAACAATATCCTAAAACAGAGGACAGTTCGTCATGGGCTCTGTTATTGTCTCAGAAACGTACTTTATATAATTAACAAAATGAGCACTTTGGAACAGAGGACATTTCGTCATAGGCTCTGTATTGTCCAAGAAAGTACTGACTTAAAACTAGAATTTTGGAGATAGATATAGATGTCCAGGTAGAACACAGGACAACGATGTGGGGATCCTTAATCTAAGCGTCGTATGCATAGGCTATCAGGACAATTAAGGATCCAGGTATGAGTTAGGATGATGGTATGTCCGGATGGATATTCTTTATTGCGGTTCGCTCATTTCCTACGTATCCTAATACTAAAAATATCCATAGGTTCTCTAAAATGTCCTAAAACTGCAATTATATCTTAAGACGAAAAATACACAGTATGTCTTAAAAGAGAATTATATCTAAAAAGAAATGAGGAGAATTGGTAGGTATACAACATATATTTGTATAGACTTTTTGGAGTCCCTACTCTGGAACGAGCAGCATATAGTCGGTAACAGCATTTATTATTGAGGACATTAAAAATCATAAATTATTCTGTTTTGTCGTCAACATGATGTCCAGTTACAACAAAGTGGATAGCGCGAAAATTTTCCTCGTGCTCAAATACCTGTGTATACCAATTTTCCTAGCGATAGCTTCAACGGTACATACAGAAGTTGATGTGCTGCAGCGCCACCTTCAGCGGCGAGTTACAACAAATTGAAAAGCGTAAAAACCTTATCTTCGTGAAAAAATACATATATGCGCCAAGTTTCATGTTGGTCGGTCAAACAGTTTCGAAGTCTATTAACCCTTAGAGGTCACCAGGGGTCAAAATGACCCCAAGCGCAAAAATGGGTTTTTTACGCATTGTCTCCTTGCTGATTTTTTTTCGCCATTTTGAAAATTTGATACAAATTTTTTGCCATGATATTCTCATTCTAAAAGGTTCAAACTAATTCCCTTTATTTTTATGAGTCGTTCGGAATGATATTGGCAACTTGGCAATTGTTTAAACATGGCTGGGGTCATTCTGACCCTGTGTGACCAGCACGTCATTTTTATAAAGTTTGACCTCTAAGTGTTAATCATATGCAAACAAACAAACATCCATTTTTATATATGTATACATGGAACGTGAATAGGAGCGTTAAAATTGAGTCCAGAAGTGAGACAACTATATACAGGGTGGGTCACCACATTTTGCCATTTTGCCATTACGCATAGCAAAATCATAGCAAAATGTGACCACCCTGTATAGTCGTGTCTCATCATGATGCACGAGGTACCAAATGCTTATTGATTGAAGATAATAATTTTTATGAGTGTAATAAATTTTATTCACATACGTTTAAAATATTTTATTTTATCTTAAGGGGTTACATCTAGTTGGCGGCCGAAAGAAAGGCGTGTTTTTGTGAATTGTTTTGGGGAAAATGATTGCATGTTTCGAATTGTTTTTTTTTTCATAGTAAAGTGTATATCTTCGACTATGTTTCATAATTTTTTTATTGAAAAAAATTCACAAATGTAGGAGATACAATGCATTTCCCGGACCGCTAGATTTTCTGCGGTGACCATTGTATCTTCCACCTCACTCGTATAAAATAAAAAAATCAAATAGATTATGTTTTTGCATCGTATTATCTAGTCCTTAATCGAAGGATTTGAGAAAATATTAATTTTTGAAAAAATAGTCGATGAAAATGAAGTGATTTATTCATCAAAATTTGGACTTTCACGTTCAATCGTCGACTATTTTTTCAAAAAATAATATTTTCTCAAATCCTTCGATTAAGGACTAGATAATACGACGCAAAAACATAATCTATTTGATTTTTTTGATTTTAGACCAGTGAGGTGGAAGATGCAGTGGTCACCGCAGAAGACATTTTTTGAACAGCGGTCCGGGAAATGCATTGTATCTCCTACATTTGTGAATATTTCAATAAAAAAATTATGGAACATAGTCGAAGATATACCCTTTACTATGAAAAAGAACAGTTCGAAACCTGCAAACATTTTCCCAAAAAAAATTTACAAAAACACGCCTTTTTTTCGGCCGCAAACTAGATGTAACCCCTTAATTAATATAGTTTATATAGTTGTTGAAATGTTTTACATTTTATAATTACAATAAATTTTACAATTTACAATTACTGATAAGTAAATTAATGTACTTGTTTTATTTAGTAACTTAGCAAAATCTTAGTGTTATTATCCTAGCTCTTAACCTTAGCAAAACCTACAATAAACTATTTTCATGTAAAACGTACAAGTCATTCTATTATGCAGAGATCGTAATAGTTGCCAAACAATGCAAATTGAAGTTTTTATGCACAGTAAAACCTGTTTCTGTGCGGTAGATAGGGATCGCATAAAAGAAACCGCACAAAAAAATATTTGGAAATTTACATATATCATAAATAGTTACATTTAACAAATAACTTTGTACAACATATTACAGAAAACTTTTTTACGCAGCGAAGAGGGACCGTATAAAAAAAGTCGCAATGGAAAATACGTCAATTACTTACGAAAAACATGAGAAAGTGCTTCCAAACAAAATAAATAATCAAATTACACATGGAGACATTTGAAAAACATTTAACTTCTCATTGTATACATGGAGAAATTTTGAAAATTCACATACATAACTATTACTACTAGTCGTCGTAATCCAAAATGCGCATCTTCTTGTGATGAATTGGTTCAAAATCGCTTTCGTCGCTTGAAGATATAATTTCAATTAATTTATTTTTTGTCACCATAAAGGCAGACTATTCGTAAGAAATGAACAGAGTGGCTTGAAGTGCGCAAATGTTCATTGATAGAAAACACTATAGCGGTGCCAACGCAGTTGGAATTCACGTACCAGATAAAAAAATCGCAAAAAAAAATTGTACAAAAATAAAATTGCATAAAAAAAGGACCGCACAAACACAGGCTTTACAGTACATATTTTTGACTAATGATTTTCTGTTAAATATGTCGCCAAACCAACGACAAATGTTTGTTCTTTTTTTAAATCATACTAATAATAATTAATAGCAACAGATTTATTGGGTATCGAGGTTAGTTTAGGAGCTGCTTTTGACCCTCTTATTCGGCTATACCCTTTCTTTTTGTCTACGAACTATGACAACTTTTTTCAAATTGACGCGGGACACAGTCAGTGCGCATGCGCACAACGAACAAAAGTCATGTTATACCTTTCCTTGTCGCACAGATGTTGGACCCAATTCCTATGAGCGGGAGTTAGGAGTTTTGCTTTGTGCGTGAGTTTTTGAGGTTATCCGGAAATTTCATTGTTGACCATATAATTTGTTTTAAAAAACAGAAATAATTATACAAATGGAGCTCCAGAATGTTCCATCGATTAAGAGCAACAATCCTGCACCAACTGTGGAACAAATTAACTCCGACCGAATAACTCAGGTACGTTCGAACTTGGAACGTTGGTTCCAATACTTCCTGGAGGTTATATTTACTTGTTTTTCGGTACAAATAATGTTACAATTTACTTGTTTTTTAATAAAATTTTGTCCCAGAGTCGCATTTGCGAGTAAATTTCGAACCAACAGAATCTTGGAAATACAATAATAGTGAAATAATTGTAGAAAAAAAATTAAGTTTCTGAATTTTAATTTTATTTTTATTTGTTCTATTTAAAGTATTTTTTTTATTAGAAAATTGAGAGAAATGATTCTTATAAATAAGTTTTTTTTTATAGTAATATTATTAATGTAAACGATACAGTCTATTGTTTTAATACAAAAAAACCTAAATAAAAAGTAAATTTCTTAAGTACTTATTAGCGTTATTGATATATTTTTATTTATTCAACAATTATAAATACATATTCAGCAACTATTACTATTTAGTTACAGTAGTTATTATCATGCTTGTAAAACATAATTTTTATGTATAATTTCATCTGTGATAAAATATAAATCACATTAATCGGATGGATATAGAAAATATTATGATAAATATTGGGTTGTTAAATAACTTCAGTTGTATTTTCCAAGTGAAAAAAACAGGATTTTTAAAAGACAATCATTTAATTAACGATATATGACCACCACTTTCTAAGAACAAACTAAAAATCCAACAAAATAATTTTGATAAACTCCTTCAAATTACTTCTTCACCATTACCTGGTCTCTACTATCTTAGATACGTTAATATTAATTAGTCTTTGTTTGAAATCATCTGCATTGTGAAAAACAAAATTTGTTTGCTAGATTTTTACATTCTTTCATCTTTGCATGTATTATTTCTATTATCAACACTTTCTTTCTATTTCAAAATTGTTTTCCAAATCATTGCCCTCTTATTGTAATCATATTTGTCCCGTGGGATTCCACGGCACTAATCAAATGTCTATATAAAAAAAAATGAATGGCTGAATGTGTCACTAAGCGCAAAACCCGAGAACGGCTGGACCAATTTGGCTAATTCTTTTTAAAACTATTGGTTGAACTTTGAGGAAGGATCTTATGAAGAAAAAAAATTGGAAAAATTGCACGGAAAGATGTAAAAACCTGTGTGGAATATTATTATTCGGTGTTTAATGCGTGTACGCAAGTGTGCGAAATAGAAAACAAAATTTTGTAAGTAATTGTTGTTTACGATTATGACATCAAAAATACAGAGAAAAATACATTAACGTTATGCAAATTTACTCCACAAAAGATAAGTTTGTGGGACTGCTATGGTCCAATAGCTTTTGATAAAACGAAGTCTGTCGAGTTAGCTATAATCTATATAAATAAATATCTAAAATTTGAGTTTCTCGCATTCTTAGCATGGGCGAAGCCATGCTAGTTTTTAATAAAATACAAATACAATAGCTTCTTTATTTTCCTTAGTTTTGTTTTTCAACCGATGTATAAACTTCTTGTTTTTTAAACGTTTCGATCTAATGTTGCAGATCTTCTTCAGTAATAGTGTGCGTGTGATGATATATAAATCGACGGATAATATAATAATCGAAATGAATGATATAACATAGTGAATAATAAAATTAAATAAAATCCTTATTTTCATTTATTATGATGAAAACGGATTGGTTATTTAATTTAATAATTTATATCCTTTGTTATTTATTATTTCGTAATTGTACTAGCAGTGATTTATACTATTTTTATAATTACGATTCCATTGGATTAAGAACGTGTTTAATTTATGA
Organism: Gasteruption jaculator; assembly: GCA_949825005.1. Classification (NCBI taxonomy): domain Eukaryota; kingdom Metazoa; phylum Arthropoda; class Insecta; order Hymenoptera; family Gasteruptiidae; genus Gasteruption; species Gasteruption jaculator. The sequence goes on from OX463767.1 coordinate 4,637,678, forward strand.
TCTGTTCTTAGTAAAATGTCTTGTGACATCACAAGACATTTTTTTTTTATAATTATTTTAATTACATTACAGCTTGCAAATAAATACTGGGCACCCCATACTACGGATGCGCATCATCCGTTCAGCCCACAAATAGTTGAAGACATCTACATACAAGAAATATGCGTCTCCAAATTCTCCATACGTCGTATCATGATGCTGGAATTCAGCCAGTACCTGGAGAATTACTTGTGGCCCAATTACGACGCGGAGAAGGCATCGAGAGCCCACACTATGTCCATAGTTGTGATGGTGAACGAGAAATTTCGGGAGAGAGTGCAAGTCTGGGAAGCGTTTGAAAAAAATTCAAAACATTACCCTGGATTCTTCCAGAAAGTTTTGGAAGCTTGTCTAGAGGAAAGCATTATGGATTACGATTTGAAGGAACAAACGGCGCTTATAGTCTTTCTCAATCATTGCTTCAATTCCATGGAAGTGGCCTTAGTTCGGGAGGAAGTCAAACGTTTGGTTTCTTTGTCGATGTGGATTTCTTTGCAACAGGGAAGGAGAGAATTGGAGTTTCGGAAATATCCAAAATGGAGGAAATACTGGAAAGTTATCCAGAAAAGAGATAATCCGGATTTGAAGGAAAAACTGGAATGGGAGAGAAAGTTTCTTCACAGACTCATGGTGAAGTTTATGAGAATTCTCGAGACCATTCCGGCCAAAGGTAATTATTCGGGTGATTTCCAGTACAAGTATTCGAATTTTATAACAGTTTCAAGAGAAGAATTTCAAGCAGTTATTTTTCTAGAATTGAATTTTGAGGAAAATTGGTTTGAATTCTTATAATCCTTGGTTGGTTGATGATAAATTAATCCTTTATTTTCCTTTGTTTTATTGTTCAATCGATAATTGTAATTTTTATTTATGCATTTCGATCCCTTTTTTGCAGATTCTCTTCAGTAAAAGTTTAAGCGTTGATTGCCTGATAAAATATCGAGCGACGGATAATATCATTTCTGAAATGAATAACATAACATTGGAAATATCGATATTAAATAAAATCCTCATTTTCATTTTTTATGATAAAAACGGATCAACTATTTAATTTAATAAGAATATATTATAAATCAATTTTACGATCCTAATCCAATGGAATCGTAAAAATAAATAAGATGTAAGTCATTGGAAATACAATTACGTAATAATACATAACAAAGAATTTCAAATTATTAAATTAAATAATTAATCAGTTTTCATCATAAAAAATGAAAATGAGGATTTTTATTTAATTTCGATATTCACAACGTTATGTTATTCGCTTCGGAAATGATATTATCCGTCCATTTATATTTCATGAGGAAATCAACGCTTAAACTTTAACTGAAGAGGATCTGCAAAAAAAGGATTAAAACGTATAAATAACAAAAATTACAATTATCGGTTGAGCGATAAAACAAAGGAAAATAAAGGATTAAAATTGGATTATTCGATTGATGAAAATACGTTGTATTATTTTCGTTAGAATATTTATACGATAATAATTGAATGTATAACTCGATTGTATTGAAACTTTTTTTTTAATAATTATTAGGAACGGTCCTTCCGGATAAAATTCGTTACTGCGAGAGGTTCCTGGAGTTGGTGATCGATCTGGAAGCTTTGTTGCCGACTAGGAGATTTTTCAACACCGTCATGGATGACTGTCACCTTGTAGTTCGCTGCCAATTGTCCAATTTACTTCACAGGCCAGAAGGAGGATTATTCGGTCAGGTGAGTACCCACGTATTCGCCAATTTAATTATAATTTCAGTAACAAAATAATTCTCTGGAAAACGTAGGAATAGGTAACGGGATCCTATTTTAACATTTTCGTGAATTCCTTTCACGTATTTCATATGAATAACGAACCAAGCGGGACATTGACTTAAAAAAATTTATTTCCGACACTAGGTGTATAATTATAAAAAAGTGTGGTATAAATATTAATCCTATTTACCTACAGTAAAAGTGATATACAGATAAAGAAAACTTTCCAAGGCACAGTGAATTACGACAAAAATACTGTGTTACAATTTTCTTTACAAATAATATTTCTAGTAAATATTATTTTATAGATGTCGCTTTAAAATACATTTGTGAGTTATTACAAGGCACTCAGATTTTCCAAGGCAAGTTCGCACGTACCACTCAAAGCACGAAAATCATTTGAATCAGTTCACTTAATGATATTCGTTTGTCAATTTAATACACCAACGTGTTAAACTTAAAATTTGGGCTGTAATTTGACTGTACACAAATTTATCGTTTTAGTGCAATTGATAAATTCGTTGAGAAGCCTTTGTGGCATTTTTTTTTATCGAAATGATTGTCAAACAGTCAAACTAAAACCATAGCTGCCCTTTTTTACATCTTAAATGCAAACAAAATGAATATTAACCAAGTATGAAGAAACAAAAAATTTACTTGCGTTGAAAATGAATTTAATAATTTTTTAATAAATACACAACATCAAACAAAGAAACATCGAAATATACTGAAGTCTATTAAATAAGAAATTGATGTGCAAGATAACTTTAGCAATTTCTTCTAAACGATCAGTTTTCTAAATAGCCTTTGTTTTCATTCTTAAAGCAAATATCTCGATTTTGTGTATTTATTTTCGTGTGCAAATGTGTTTGTAGCGAAAAATGATAACATTTCTTCACGCTTACTAATCTCAGTACTGTCTCTTCTTAAAAAGAATAATACAAAATATCGCAGTCAATCTTATTCATTACACTTCTAGCTCAAAATTTCATTTTTCATGGAATGCTAAATTTTCTAAAAAGGCACAGTGAAGATTTGCAAATCACACTCGTAAAACTTTTCTTTCATTCGAATAGGGAATATCGAATTTCATCTCTTTTCCCTAGAAATACAATTTTCTATTTAAATTTCTAGAATGTACTTTGTTCAACAAATAATTATTTCCCAAATTCAGTGATTATACAATTTTTCCTCATTCGGATACTGATAATTCTAAAAACAATATTTTGGAAATATGAAATTTTCTCTTTTTTCCCCAGAAATATTTTTTTCTACTTAATTTACTCATACGCAGTTTATTCGACAAATAATGATTTCTCAAATTTGGTCGACATAAATTTTTTCATTCCGATACTGGAATTTTAAAAAACTATATCTTGGAAATGTAAAAGGTTTTCCAAAATTTCTGCATTCTCCGAATTAGTTAGCCTCCTGCTACAAATTTAATACCCTGCATTAATCGCGGTCATTTCTTCGCCCCAATCGAGTGCATCGACATTTTCCCCCGAACTGCAGCAGTTGCAGGTTTTCCCCAATAAAAAGGTGACCCTTCTCTGCCCGAAGATGCAAACATACAATATCAAAAGTGCTTGCAATAAATTAATAAATATATGACAGTATACCAATACGTCGTATTTGAGCTGCGATAATAATAATGACAACCAACCCATGCTCATGATGGCGTAAAGAAATACGAACATACGGAAGCTGTATTTCATTTTATGGTGAATCCGGCCGTACGTACTCATTCTTTTTATGGCGTTGGCGGTTGTTAGGACAAAACAGAGATCAATTATTATTGTGAATGCTACACATGTAAATAGGACCGACAGGCCCAACCATCCTATGGTTTCTTGCGGTGGGTACAGAGTGCCTCCGATGGTTGGTCGAGTTGTTTCGAGAGTAAAATGTGCGAAAATAGCAGTACCAGCTACGCAAACCGTGGATCCCCATACGTATGTCGAATAGTAGCAATATTTACGACCATCAGTTACTCTTAGAAACACATTTCTGGATCGAAATGTGTTCCAGACGTAATAGCCAAAGGCATTGAGCCAGAAGAAAGCTGCCAAAAGCGAAACATAGGTCACTGTATCTGGAAAAGAAAGGAAAAAAATATAAACTTTTAATGAAATTCGTTAAATGAAAATGTATAATTAGAAATGTACCGAAAACATTTCTAGAATTTTGAGATAAAATTTTTAAAAATAGGAGCTTTTCATTGAAGTTGGTTATCCAAGTGTAACCCAAAATGTTTTTGTCGAGAGATTTTGAGTCGAAAATCATATAAGAATTTTAACCGGTTTGAAAATTATAGAAATATCCAGTTTCTCAAGTTCTGAAGATTATTAATAAATTAATAAAAATGTCAATATCGAGTTTTCGAACATCCAGAACAAAAGATTTTTTGATTATAAATCTTGAAGTTTTACCAGTTTTCTGCTTGAAATATTTATTTTTCTTATCACGAATTGCAATATTCGTAGTAAAATTGTAGGAGTGATAGAATAACGCAATTTTTCATATCGATGTTTCATAAAATAGAAATTTTCATTTTAGCATTGTTATGAAAGCGTTATAAAATGAACGTATGCATAGTCCTTCTATTTCAACAATGATCTAAATCATTAGGAATGTTCGCCTGAATCAATATGCAAAACCTCAAGTCGACAGGAATGCATATGAGTTAATAATAATTTTGCGTGTAACTTCTTGTTTGACTGCAGGAGAAAACGAATTTTATTGAAAAAAACATTAATTCCTTTATTGGCTTGTCGTTTCGAGACAGCTTCCGAATATAGTAAAGAATGCCTTCAGTTGCATTCGCATTTCTTCTCCTGTAAGTCTCATAGTGTGTTTAAAAGTAGCAGACTTTGGTATTCGAATATTGATTCTAATCCAATATTAATAATTAATATCGAAGAATTAATATAAATTCATTTAATAATAACAATAATAATAATAAGAATAATTTTGAAAGAAGAATAAGATAAGTTTAAAAATTATTTGTCCATAAAACTTGTTTCTATGGACAATATTGTTGGATCGCAATCAATAATTCTTTAATTATTACAAAATGCTGGATAACAATAAAAACACCAATGAAAGTTTAATTTTGAGTATAATTAATAGTAGAATTATAGTCGATCGAAAAAATACATATTAGTCGAAAAGAAAAAATTAAAAAGAAGATTTTTTTTTAATTGGCAACATTAAAACAGGATTTTTTTTACTAATTTCTGAATATCTTCACTGAAAAAATGACACTTTTCCGTTTTTGGCAGAATTTTGAAAAAAAAGGACAATTTCATGAAATAAGGAATTTTATTATTATTTGTCCAAAAAATTACTATTTTCCATGGAACAAATTTTTATTTCGACAGAGTTGCCAAAAAAGCCTCTAACTAGCAAACATTTATTACCAAAAGTATTAATGACAAAATGTGTAACCTACTCACCTGCGATAAGGAAATTTACGTGATTCCCATACTCTGTGAATATCCTTACAGTCTCCGCACACTGACTCGTTATCAGGCAAAGGGTCATGCTCGTAATCATATTCCCCACTAAATCCCTCAACTGCGGCAGCACAAAATACACCACTGCCACAATCAGGTAACTGGATATCGTGATGGCGTGAAAAGTGGGATCGATCCCATGTCGCATCAAATAACCAGTGTCCTTCCATTTCACTGCTGGCTCCGGGACGCAGATCATCGCGTAGGTGGCCACCAGGTGATCCTGACTCAGGATCGCCTTGTCGGCGCAGTACCTCTCGAAGGGATAGTCGTAATGCATGGACTTCTGCTCCTCGTCCTCTTCGAAATCATAGTACACCTCCTTCGGTCTCTCGACTCGGTGCAGGTCCTTGGTGTAGTGCCTGAGGTTCCCCGAGGGCAGAATCACAAGTCGGTCGGAACCCTCTGGATAATAATACACGGGCCAAGCGTGCTCGTTGTTGTCGCACCTAGGGAAACCCGTAGTCCAGGTATAGCGCAGCTTTCGTTTGGGTAGAACTCTGCCGTCTTGGTTGAAGTCAAACTCCGGCTGCCATTGAAGGGTCTCGTTGGTGTCCGAGATGGAGACGCACTTGTCGTCCAGCAAGAGCGAGTTGTCCTCGCAGCATTTTGCGATTTTTATCGACTCGGACTTCTGGTTGGGGTTTGGACCAGCGCTGCCAGTGACGAGTCGCAGTCCTTCGATCAGCAGGATCGGGATGAACGGAATGACGGGATGCATTTTTTATGAGAGTCGAGTTGCGATTAAAATTTGAAAATCGTCATTCCGAATGACTCAAGGTCATTGCTCACTATTACCTGACCTCTAACCTGTGGATGGATGATGAAATGAGTATTCTAAAACGTAGATATTGTGTATGTAGGTATACATGCAGGTGTATATAGATGTATAAGGAACAATTAAGACTAAAATGACCTTTCAGGTGAATTCAATCCCAGTGAGTTGGTGAAATCCCAGTTGGAATTGGTGAATCCTTGTCTCTCATTTCTTGAACTTATTGTTATTATGGATCGGCGTGGTAATTGCGTGCGTGGGGCACGTATACGTATTGCGATGAAATCATTGCGGGGGTTAAGACAGGTTAGGAAGAATCAACTGGTAGGAACGCTTTGCGATTCTCCGTCTGCTGTTGCTGTTCAGGAAATTCAGCCAATAACGTTGATGCTTCTGTGTTCTGTATTCTGTTGTCTGCAGGGAATATACCGGGTGTCCAATTTGGAGTTTACAGTAGATTTTTAATTTAATATAATTAAAACAGTCTTTCTGATTGTTGATCGATTATTCTGAAAATCATGCGCCTGAAATAATATAAATAATGGAAACAAAGTAATATAAATAAAATATGAGCGGCATTGAACCCCTATAAATAATGTAAATAATGTAAATTAAATAATATATGTAAAATTTGAACATTAGGAAGCCTTTAAGTATTATAAATAAGGTTAATAGAATAATACATGTAAATTTTGAACTCTAGGGATCCTTGAAATAATATAAATAATGTGAAGAGAATAATAGAAGAAAAAGTCGAATACTATTGAAACTTTCCAAATAATAGAAAAAATACAAAAATAAAGTCAGCACACTATAAAAACTAAATTTTAGGTGAATCTGAAATAATTTTCTTTATTTCCAACAATTTCCTATAAAATTTTTTAATTTAGCTTAAAATTATTGGTCGAAGGTAATATTTTGTAGAAATTTTGTTACAAAGCGTTTCTGTTTTAATGTTCGTTAAAGAACACTTTCTTTTCATTAATTTTTAGAAAACGACCAATCAGATTATTATTATTCCCGCACTCTTTGTGTAACTTAAATGCATCTTCTTCATTCCATTAATTAAACACAATTTTAATGAAATTAAATTATTCAAAAATGTTTATTAAATGCAAATTTACAATTGTGGTAAAAATTATCCTGTCTTAAAGAAATATTTCTTTGTTCCTCCCCAAAGACTTTTAATACCAATATGTTATTGTTCGAATGAATCACGTAAATTGGTTATAACAATATATAATAAATTATTCATTGATGTTGATAAGTTTCGATGAAACAAAAATAATGAAATCGAAAGGCAGAAAAACAAAGTGCGTGTGGATCGACCAAATTTTGTTCCTAATGTACACAATAAATCTGCAAATATTTGATCTTTATTCGTTATTACGTCACATGCCTCTTGTTGAATCAAAGATTCTTGCATTCGTTCGAAACTTATTCATCTTAAAAGAGGGAAATTTCTGTGAATCAATGAGAGTTATCACGAGTCGAGAATAACGCAATTGACGAATGAACAATTTGATAAAAATAAGTGATTCATTAAATTTCATTTCGCTTCAACTCAAATATATTTGATAATCATAAGAGGCCTGTGATTAATTGATATCAGGCGATGGTCTAATTTAAGAAATTATATTTCTTTGAATTCACCAACGAATTATTGAGAAATATAGAAATGAAGAAGATTCTCGCCGTTATCGAATCATTCCTCGGTCACATATACGTCATTCCTTATTTTTAAAAATTATAAATAATATGTTTGACCTTTTGAAATTTTTTTATTATTTATTTGACATATGGGTACACTGCAATAAATTTAAAAAAATCAAAATAAATCAAAATAGAATGTTTCATTTATTTTTTACATAATAAAATTTGTATAAATATATAAATTCTGTTTTAATTATAATTGAATTATAATTAATTATAATAAATTGAGTCAAAAAACAATTAAATTGATTTTAATTTATTTTACTCAATTTCAAAACCAGAAACTCTAAGTACCACAAATATTTTGTGAAAAAATCGAATAAAAAATTTAGTGAATATCTATCCGACACCAATCTTTTAGCAAAATTCTAAATCAATAAAATTTCGAAAACACAATTTTATAAAATGTAAACAGTGGAATTATTTTTCTTGCTGAATTATAAGAGAACAGATGGAGAGAATAACATGTCAAGCTATTAAACTAATAATAGCTGCTGCGAATCCAGCTGCTAAATAAAATATTTTATTTTCGACCAGCTTCGCCATCGAACCTACCGACTGTGAAAATAATTTTCTTGATAGCTTTAAATTGCGAAAACACAAATCAAATCAATAAAGCAAATATATCTCATTATTCAGTAGACATTTACTAATTTAATATTTAAAAAAAAAGTTAGTCTGATTGTGGAAGAAGTTCATAGACACGATAAACTTCAACTTCGCTGATATGAAATTGAGATCGACTTTCACTACACGATCCATTGTTGCTAATGTAATCTTAACAGAGGCCTTGTCCTCAATTTCCTCTTTTTTTTTAAATATTTACATTTTTTATGACTTACTCATCCTGTCTTATAAGTGCAATTTATTTGTGATATGCTATCAATACCATTACACTTCGTTAACGTTTTTTTTTTTTTTTTCTTAATTTTCTTTCTTAGTTCTATTAAATACACATACTTACCATCGTTAAAAATTCCATTAGTGATAACGTCAATTACTATTTATTTACTCAGCGCAAATAAATTAAATACTAAAACAAACACTATACAGATACTAAATAAATAAGGAGAAAAAAAACATGAATGAATTAATTCTATAAATTATCGTATAATTTCCTATAAGATACATACAAGGTTTATTTAACAGAGATTCTCACAGTTTAGTTAAATTGTCTCTTGAGAGTTTTCTTCCCATGATTTTCACTAAAATCGGTACAAAAATATTTATCTCGTTTCATTAAAAACTGCTAGCATTGGTTAAATCCATAAATATGTATAGATTTGAATTACATCCTTCCAATAATATATATATACATATATTTTTTGGTTGGGTTCTTATCGATAACGTATAAATATGTATGTGTTAGTGTGTGATAATAAAAGGATGAATTTTTTCTCTTTCGATACACGATACAAATTTCGAAGTAAATGTTGTTGGAAATTAGTAACATTTGCGATACAACAATATTTTATTTTATTATATTGCCTGTATGTTACCTTGGGGTCAATTCGACTAATTAATATTATTGTATTACTATTCTCCGTTTTATACGCTACAACTTGATATGTGCCCATAATGTAAGTCAAGATTTGAAAAAGATGAGATTTTCAGTTCAGTGGACCTCGCATCATTTTATCTTGCAATACATTTTTTTCTTTGATTGAATGAATATGTAATTTCTTCAGTCTTTCGGTCTTAAAATTTTTGTATTGATAAATTTGTTGTGTTGACGTTTCGACAACTAATACGTTGTCATCTTCAGAACACTGATTCTATTTATATTGTTAATTTCATATTATAATTTCTTAGATTTAAATTAATTTAATAATTCGAAAGTACAAATTAAAGGTGTTTTCGACTACATCATTAAATTCGTAGTGTTTTTTTTTAAATTATTTTTTTCTTTATTAATCAAGACCAATAAAACTCGAACTTTCGATATTGCGGAATGTAAAAACATTTTTTATTTTATTTAAAACAATTCCTTTAAATTTAACAACACAAAAAAAAATATGACTGAGACCACTTTCATAATTATGGGCACATATGGGATTCAGTGGTAGAATTTCCTATCCTTTATATTCGTTCTCTGTGTAAATAAAATACGATTACTTATTTTTCACTCTTTTCTAGTAATACTATGTCGCCAATTTGCGGTGCAACTTTGAAAAATAAGTAAATTGTTTCAGCAACGAAACAACTGGTAGATTCAAAGTTTCTCTTTGATTACAAGACTTTTTCTTTTTCTTTTCCTTTCCCGGATCTTTTGGTGACACGTCCGTTGAAAACAAAAAAGTTTTATCGAATGTTCAAATTTGTTCAGCAAATTGGGGTGAAGGACAAAATATTGAAACTTTTTGAATTCACGTACTTTCATCCCACTGCATCTGCTGTACAAATTATTTTGTTTTTCTTTATAATAAGAAAAAAAAAACGCTCACTCGTCCCTTCAAACCCGAAATGAGTACCTAAACCTAATTTGACTGAGATAATTCCACTTCTTCGGGCAAAACTGCTTCGCACTCCTCGTCGTCATAGGCTGCCCACGATTTTGGAAAAGCTATTCCAAACGGTTGTTTCTTAGCCAATAGCTTTCTGACACGTTTTCTGCTGGCTACCAGTAAAATAAATATCACCACTCCTTGCAAACGGTTGAAAATGTCTGTCGCACCCCTGAAATGGAATATGCACAATTTATATTACCATGAAAGAGAAAAAAACCCCCAAAAATTTGTTTCAAAGCTATTTGGAAATTTCGCTAAGAAAAATTAGAAACGTGCTTTAAAAAAAAATAAATAAGTTAAAAAAATTATAGTAGTAACGTTAAATGCTAGGAAAATTTATTTAAAAATATTGCTAGTGGTTCGAATGATAAAATATTAATATTTAATTTGTAATGGTAATTGTAAATTCATTTACTTAATCATTTATATATTTATATGTCTATCCAGGAAAAAAAATAATAGAAATTATAATAGAAAGGGTCTCAAAAAGTGAAAATATTTTTTCAAGAGTGAAATACAAGATAATAAATAATTAAAATAATAGGAATTAAAGGAAAACGTCAAAAGTATTGAAATATTGTTTTCGTGGAGTAAAATATAAAATAATAAATGCAAATTAGAAAATTGTTAGAGTAAGATAGAAATAAATTTTCACCCCACCAAAAAATTTCGTGCTTTGGTCCAGTCGCGAATGAGATAACTTCGAAGATCCAGGTGATGCCCATGACGAGGACCAATTTTATGTAAAGAAGGCACTTGAAACGTAAAGCACGCAATTTGCTGCCATTGTAATCGCGATATTCGTGCCACAGTCTCCAGCTAGTAAGAGTCAAATAGACAATATTGAGACTCAGCAGGACAGCTATTGGTCCATAGAAATAAACCCAGGTTTCCAAATCACCTAAAAAGACCGAAATTCTTATTCAACGGACGAGAATGTAAATATTGAACGTTGACGTAAATTCAAATGAGTTTTTCAAGAAAGGCCGCAGAATGGACTTGAAATAAAGCAAGAAAGCAAATGGATTTTAATTAATGTAGGAGTTAATTTGGACAAACGGAGGATTCAGGTGTAACATGTACCTGCGAACCAGCAAGTATTTTCCCCAAATCTGGGTTTCAAATGATAGCCATCGGTATGATGGGTCGTTAAAGCTGCTACAAGGAAACAAAGTGGACCTCCCCAGCCGATGATACAGAAGATAATGAACAGGATCTTCTCCTTTACGATGAAATTCTTGAACCTGAAGGGAGAAATAATAATTTCTTTGAAGTATGAAAACAAAGGAGAAATTTCGGAATTTCCCTAAAAATATTAAAAATTATAATTCAGTCCATTTTAGGAATTTCAATTCAATTTTAGAAATTTGAATAAGCTGGACTAATTATATATGAAAATTTTCAATTTTAATGAAAATGTTTAATATCAATTGATAGATTGCCAAAGCTTTAAATTATCCATAAGTGTCAATTATTTCTAAAAATTGTTTTCGCAATTACAGGGAGTTCAATTATTCGAGAATTATCGATATTCATTTTAAAAAATTGCGAATAAATATTTCTTGAATTAATATCGGGGGTAAAATGTAAATGAATATTCGATTGAAATTTAGAAGGTTTCTAGAAATAGTAAAAATTTCTAAAAGTAGTAAAGAGTTTGAATTAATTGTATTTATCTAAATTATGAATCTTTGAGTCTTGCTGTTTCTGATATCGGGAGTATCTTAAATATTGTAATATTTATAAACTACAACGGGAGTAATATCTGTAAAATTTATAATCGTTACACAAAGATAAGTCACAAAGTTTATTATCGTAATCAAAGTGTTTCTAAAAATATCTGAATATACGAAATTTCGTGGTGATGTGATATTATTATATTTACAAAAAATTCCCAAATATTATTATTACAATTATTTTAGAAAATTTACTCACCAAACTGATCGCCAAACATTGAATGAAACCAAATTTATCCAGAAGAAGGCAGATACGAATGCAAAGTACATGGTAAATGCTGTAACAAATTATGAATTTTATTAAAAAATTATTTATTTACACTTTATATCTAACTAGTATCTATTATTATTATTATTATTGTTATTATTATTATTATTATTATTATTATTATTATTATTATTATTATTATTGTTATTGAATCAGTAATTTCCAACTTTATATTTTAATATTCGGCCGGAGGATTGATCACCTTAGTTTGACCTACTTTTATTGTATTTTAGACTTGTTTGTTAAAAATGGTCAGTCGGTTCTTTTTGAACTTTGAAAGCAATTACAATTGGCATTAAGAACACCGACAATAAATTTATTGAAAACATGGGCAAATATATAATTCCCATGTGACAGAAGTTCCAAGTTATCATTTTGCAAAAGTTTGTACTAAACGATAAGATAAATTTATATTTGATCAGATGGAGGCGATTGAACATTTTCAGGCATAACCATGAACAATGTTGGGTCGGGAACAACATGCATTTTGCTCCAGATTATATTGAGGCATTTATACAAAAACCCTGAGATTTTAGGAAAATTCAGAAAAATGTTACAATTTAATGAAATTAATTCTGTGGAAATTTTCAATTTTATTAAATTTCGGCTATCTTTTGTAGTTATAAAAAAAAATTAATTTTTTGCAGTGTTTCAGTATTTACTATTTTATTTAATTATGTAGAAAATTAGAATGAGATTCCTACAATATATAAAAATTGCTGTAATATAATAAAACTAACTTCTCTAAAAATTTTCCATTTCATAAAATATCAGTTAAACTTCCATTTTTTTTTAAAGAATACATTTTTATTAAATTATATAGTTAAAAAAATTCCTGTAATAATTAAAAATTCTACAGTAGGATAAAATGAATTTCCTTGAAATTTTTAGAATTCATAAAATCTCAATTAGACTTTCGTTTTTTGTAAAATAAATTTTTACGATATTTCCATAATTAGTGAAATCGAAACGAATCGAATCCGAACATTTATTAAATTACGTATACCTACTATATTTTCCTGACAATTTTGTTGCAACATATTAATTTAGTAAAATTCATTTTTGCAGAAATTTTCGATTTTACAAAATCGACGTCGATTTTTTGTGATTTAAATACAAACACATTTTTATGTTATCGGGGTAATTATTGAGATTATGAACCACACAGCATAAAATATTATACCCGGTTATACATATAATTATTTATTTTCATGCGTCAATTTCGGGGTCGCTTATTTTTTCTTTTTGCACTTTTCGACCTAAATTATAAAATTGATGGGGACAAAAAAAAAATAATAAACGTACCCAAAGGAACGCAGATGGTATCCTCCTCGTCCTCGTCATGGGGACGAAACTGTTCGGTAGCGAGCAAAATGTACCCTACAGTTAAGGATAAGACCGCAGCCATCATCGACTTGTCTTGAATATCACGAAGTTCTGGAAGTACTGCATAAACTAGCAAAGTTATAACTAGAAAAATAGACGAGATAATGATGAGGATCCCGAAAAAGTCAAATCTCCATCTGGAAGGGCTTTCGTCCACTGTGTCGAAACATACGAGCGCTAATTGATTCCCAGTCTTTTTTGAACTCGTTAAACAGAAACTTTAAAAGAATAAAAAAAAGGAAAATTAATGAATCCCCTTTATGTCCAATCGAATCGAGGCATTTATGAAATTGGTGGAAATTTTCATAAAAGTTCCTGCGATACATCAAAAATGCTACAATATATCGAAATTATTGTAAGACTCAATTTCAATGAAATTTGTTTAATAAAACAAAGTACATTTTTACGATATTCGGATAATTACATATTTTCAAATGTAATTTATATTGTAATGGATTATTATCATTGAGTCGAAAATTAAGTACACATTAATTTCAAAATTAATCACAAATTAATTATCAGCTCAATAAAATTTCAGTCAAATATGTGTAATACAAAAAAAAATATATTTTTACGGTATTTGGATAATTACAAATTTATATATGTAATTTATATTGTAATGGATAATTATCATTGAGCCGAAAATTAAATACACGTTCATTTCAAAATTAATTACAAATTGATTATCAACTCGATTAAATTTCAGTCAAATAAGTGTATGTAATACAAAAAAAAAATATATTATTACGGTATTTGGATAATTACCTATTTTCAAATGTAATTTATATTGTAATGGATAATTATCATTGAGTCGAAAATTAAGTACACATTAATTTCAAAATTAATTACAAATTGATTATCAACTCAACTAAATTTCAGTCAAATATGTGTAACACAAAAAAAAATACATTTTTACGTTATTTGGATGATTACATATTTACAAATGTAATTTATATTGTAATGGATAATTATCATTGAGTCGAAAATTAAATACACGCTAATTTCAAAATTAATTACAAATTAATTATCAACTCAATTAAATTCCAGTCAAATATGTGTAATACAAAAAAAAAATACATTTTTACGGTATTTGAATAATTACCTATTTACAAGTGTAATTTATATTGTAATGGGTAATTATCATTGAGTCGAAAATTAAATATACATTAATTTCAAAATTAAATACAAATTAATTACCAACTCAATTAAATTTCAGTCAAATATGTGTAATACAAACAAAAAAATAATTTTTGAGGTAACTGAGTAATCACATACGAGTATGTACGATTAAATAATCACATATTTATATATGTAATTTATAACGTAAGGGGTAATTAGATTCCAGTCTAAATAAATTTTTCTTTACGACAAACTCGAGTTCAGAGGGAAGTTTACCTTTCCGGGGGAACTTCACCGTATCCTTCAATCAGCCACAGGCCGTTTCTCCTCTCAACCACCGTGAAGTTGTCCGAGAAATTTGCATCGGGATCCACTTTGTAAAACCCATAACTGCAATTTAGATTGATCCTACTTCCGTCTGTGCAATTTACGGATGCATCCCACACTGCACCCGGGGGGCAGCAATCAGGTGCTACTGCTGATGCTCCCCGATGGCAAGACACCAATGTCATCCATAACAAAGGCAGAGTCAAATAAACTGCAACAGAAAAATTGCGCTCATTATTATTAATATATTTAATCCTATAATGGCAATTTCGAAATGGCAATTTGATATCGCTCAATTTTTTTCTCGACCTCCAAAATCAGTTCTAAATTACTGTCCCGCAATAGGTTACAGTATCATTGGCTCGAATCTAAAGGGATGTCGCATATTATTAATAAATTAATGAATGATCTTCTATTTGCGAAATCTTCAGGAAGTTTCACGCAATGTTCGCATTTGCTGTTTCATGAATTTCATTTATAACTGCAATTATTAATTATTTTCGTAATTTGCTTTTATCGATTGGAAAATTTATGAGTTCAATGAAACATTTATGTAAAATAAATGTTTGTTACATTTAGCGTTTATATTTATTATTTATAATGTAAACGTTTATTATTTACAACGTAAACGTTAGAAATTGTTTTTTTTTTTTTGTAAATATCTTCATACCGTTAACAATGTTTTTATAAGATCTGTTATTTGTGTTAAGAGAAAACTGTCTTTTGTATTGCTGTTAGTAAAATAATCTTTATCATCTATTTGCGACCGAAAAAAAGGCGTGTTTTTGTGAATTTTTTTTTGAAAATGATTGCCGGTTGCGAACTGTTTTTTTTTTTCATAGTTAAAGGTATATCTTCGACTATATTTCATAATTTTGTTATTGAAAAAAATTCACAAATGTAGGAGATGCATTTCCCGGACCGCTAGGTTTTTTGCGGTGACCACTGTATCTTCCACCTCACTCGTCTAAAATAAAAAAATCAAATAGATTACGTTTTTGCATCTTATTATCTAGTCCTTAATCGAAGGATTTGAGAAAATATTAATTTTTGAAAAAATGGTCGACGAAAATGTAGTGATTTTTTCAGCAAAATTTGGACTTTCACGTTCAATCGTTGACCATTTTTTCAAAAATTAATATTTTCTCAAATCCTTCGATTAAGGACTAGATGATACAACGCAAAAACATAATCTATTTGATTTTTTGATTTTAGACGAGTGAGGTGGAAGATAGTGGTCACCGCAGAAGACCTTTTTTGAACAGCGGTCCGGGAAATGCATTGTATCTCCTACATTTGTGAATTTTTTTCAATAAAAAAATTATGAAACATAGTCAAAGATATAACCTTTACTATGAAAATAAAAACGGTTCGAAACCTGCAATCATTTTTCCAAAAAAAATTCACAAAAACACGCCTTTTTTTCGGGTGATTGCTCTTTTGTGATTTTCTTGCACCAATTTATAATCTTATTATTTTATCATTGAAAACATACAAACAAATTGGTCTTATTCTTTAACGGTGTTTATATTTATTAGTTCAAACACGAACGTCATGAATTATTTTTATAAAAATACTTTCAATCTTGGAAAAAAATTGTTTAGATTATATTATCAGTGAAATTAATTATTATCATTTTTCATGAAATCAAAGTACCAATAACGTACCGATAAATCAAATGAATAATAAACTAATTGCTAATAATTTTCAATTGAAATCAAATGAATGGCGGCGTTATCAGCAAATTAATGTTTCTAGTGAACCGGGTATCTTTCCAATCATTTTCAAGACACTTTTCTAACAGTTTTTCGCATTAGAGAAATTGCTGAAGAATCGTCTGTTCTTCCTTGAAATATATCACACAGATAATAAAAATTATCGCTATTTTTTTCAATCGTTACTCGCTTCCTATATAAAAACATTATATATATAAGAAGTCAGAAGGAGATAACATTGATGACTCCCTGTCAACGTTTCGTTTGTCACGTTATGGGTATCTCGGCTCGGTCATAGTTCTCCTTTCATTACAAATTACACGTTTTTAATTAAGAAAATGGAATACTGGCGTAAGCGTTGCAGAAATAATGGAGGCTTCACGTTATATTTATAGAAAAGAGGAAAGAAGTGTTTGCATAATTCGTAGAATACAAATGACACCTGTTCGATGCACCTTCCATTGGATACTAATTTTATCCTTCATGAAGTAGAAATTTAATCTGCTACTATTCTTCAGTGTTAAAAAAAAATAGGATCCGATTATAGAAAAATTAATTAAAATCAAATGGAGAATGGTTAGACAATTTTTCACAATAATTTTTCAGTTTCCAGATTTCTCATAGATCTAAAAAATGTTGTTAAATTTCAGCTAATCTTTTGTAGTTACAAAAAAAATTAATTTCTTGCAGTATTTGAGTAATTATTACTTTATTTTATTTAATTATGTAGAAAATTAGAATAAGATTCCTACAATATATAAAAATTGCTGTAATGTAATAACACTAACTTCTCTAAAAATTTTCGATTTCATAAAATATCAGTGAAACTTCCATTTTTTTTAAAGAATACATTTTTATTAAATTATATAGTTAAAAAAAAATTTTATCCTTCATGAAGTAGAAAGTTAATCTGTTACTATTTTTCATTTTAAAAAAATGGATCCAATTATAGAAAAATTAATTAAAATCAAATGGAGAATGGATAGACAATTTTTCACAATAATTTTTCAGTTTCCCGATTTCTCATAGATCTAAAAAAATATTCCCAAATTTTCTGAAGAATTCGTCCTAATTTTTTAAAATAAATTTCGAGAAATATTGGAAATCAGTCGAAGATCCACGGATATTTTGAGTTTGGAAAATTATTGTTTCCATTTCTTAGTATCCATATTTCTTTTTAAAAAAATTTTTTAGTTTCCATATTTCTCATAGATCTGAAAACAATTTCCCAAATTTTCAGAAAAAATTGATCGAATTTTTTTAAACAAATTTCGAGAAATATTGGAAACCAGTCGAAGATCCACGGATATTTGAAGTTTGGAAAATTATTGTAACTATTAAGATGTTACAACTGATAATTGTTATCACTATCTTATCATTCTATCGACACTCATATCGCATCTTTGTTCAAACAAATACATTGTCCATTTCTTGCCCCATGGTACCAAGATCATATATAATAAAATAATAAAATCAAGACTACTACCGAATTCGTGCGAATTAGATCAAATCTAAATAGATATCGCCTCACTTGACATTTGATTACGGAATTAGAGTGTCTGATATTACCTTAATCATTACTAATTGTAAGTTTATGAATTATCCCGTATTCACAAAATCTTTTTCAATGTATTACTAACGTTTGAATGGATTACTTGAAAGGATGTGGGTCCATAAAGCGGGATTTTGGCCCTAAAAAATTATTAAAAATAATATCTCGGATTTATATAACAATAATCATTTTAATAATTTCAATGTTTTGTTGGAACAATATTAGGTCTCTTTCAATTAATTCAAGCCCTTTTTTATTGAAACAAACCTAAGTCTTCTTATTATTTAAAAAAAAATGTTTTTTTTTGGCAGATTCAACCGCGTTTTTTAATATGAGCGCGTTTACGCACAACTTTCTTTTTTATGTACGTTGTAAAAGATATCAAAGCACATCATATATGTTAACATGAAGATGTT
Source organism: Gasteruption jaculator (assembly GCA_949825005.1). Classification (NCBI taxonomy): domain Eukaryota; kingdom Metazoa; phylum Arthropoda; class Insecta; order Hymenoptera; family Gasteruptiidae; genus Gasteruption; species Gasteruption jaculator. The sequence goes on from OX463767.1 coordinate 4,656,501, forward strand.
GCGACTCTGTGCCCCCTTGGGGCCAAAAACCCGCCTTATGGACCCTCAACCTTTCTGGATGTATTCTCCAGTGTTTCATGTTACTATTATACTATTCCATCTATTATTTTCGATTTACAAGAGGTTTTACCTCTAAAAACAGTTTCTAAACATTTATTAATAATCAATTGTGCAGAATTACAGAATAGATTTTTCCAATTGCTGAACAAATTTCCAAACATCCAGTTATAATTACCTAATTAGTTTTAATTACAAAATTACTTTCTACCAAAATTCAAGAAATCAAAGCAGGTTCTCCAGGTTGCACACCTGCTGTGCAACCCGGTCTTATAGCCTTGTGCATATGTATACCAAGCATTTACTATAAAATTTAAATTAAATATTAACTTTTCCGGAATACCTATTATTAAATTTTCTGGGTAAAATGGGGACGTAAGATTTAATGAAATTTATAGAAAAAATTATTCAATTCCTATTTGTACTGAAAAATAAGGAAATTGACTGAAAAAATAATTATTATTATTCTGAGAAAGTTAATATTTAATTACAATTGTATAGTAAAAGCTTGGATTTGTTGTTTTGCATAGGTATACCAAGCATTTACTATAAAATTTTAATTAAATATTAACTTCACCGGAATACCTATTATTAAATTTTCTGGGTAAAATGGGGACGTAAGATTTAATGAAATTTATCGAAAAAATTATAAATTCCTATTTGTACTGAAAAATAAGGAAATTGACTGAAAAAATAATTATTATTATTCTGAGAAAGTTAATATTTAATTACAATTGTACAGTAAAAGCTTGGATTTGTTGTTTTGTACATAACTTTTACTATAAAAACTCTCTTTAAAAATTAAAATATTCAAAATATTTATTATCAGATTTTTTAGGTGAAATGGGAAACGTAGGATTTAATGAAATTTATAAAAGCAATAATAAGTATCCACTTATACTAGAAAATAAGGAAATAGTTTTAAAAAAAATTGCACACACGGTGTGCAATCGGTCTCGAATGGGTTAAAGGAAATTCTCCCGTTCATTCCAACCGGTATATGGAAGTCTCTCCCATATTCTCGACTAATCGTATTCTCAATTTTAAAAAATGACTCAATTTTGCAAATCGTCGCGCGTCTAATCACGGTATGTCCGGAGGGAAATGTATGATTCGCTAGGTTTCATTGCCTGGGAAATTCCAATAGAGCAACGCTATTGCTGATACATATAATAATTCCTCGCTCGAAGTCGAAGATGAATCAACAGAATCATCCTCGAGCGATTATGGAGGAGCTGTTTGTGTCAGAGGAGACGATAAACATCGGATTGACACGACGTTGTTTCTATTTGGGGAACAGGAATGAATATTCATTTCATAACTCGAGTGAAGGGGGAAAAAAAAATTGCGCCATTCGTTATCAATCAACAAGGCGTACTCGAAAGCGCATTAGAATCCAATAAGTGCGTCACTAAAACCCTGATTCACCTGAAAAGTTGTTTCTCATTTATCAGGGTGCCGAAGAAGGCTAATATGTGTCGGTTATCACGTTTCTCCAAGTCAAGTCACCTGAGCGTCCTTTTTTTTTTTTATTGCACCTGCTCGTTTTCAGGAATTGTCAGACTCTTCGGCATAACATGACGTTCTTTTCGTCTTCAATCGACGCACAGTCATTAGTCATCCCAGAAGGAGATTCGGTAGGGATGGACAAAGACGTGCAATGCCATTATGTGACAAAAAGCAAGAAAAAAGAAATAAAAATGCAAAACCAAACTTTTTTTTTGCCGATTGTTATCCGGACAAAAACGTGATTGGAAGCAAAACAATGGATGCTATCGCTCTGGCAAATATTTTTATATGCGTGTATGTACAATGCATTGTTCTAACGACATTCCAAAATTTATTTAAAGAAATTGGAACACCAGGAAAGAATTTTCTGCGTGAAATGGGAAACGTGGGATTTTATGAGATTTGTGGGAAGAATAGTAAGTATCCGCTTGTGCTGGAAAATAAGGAAATAGGTAAAATAAAAATAATAGGTATTCTGAGAAAAGTAATATTTGATTGGAATTTTATAGTAGAAGCTTGGGTTTGTTGTTTTGTGCATAGACGTACGGAGCGCTTACTAGAAAATTTTTAATTAAATATTAATTTTTTTGGAATATGTATTATTGAATTTTTTGGGTAAAATGGGAGACGCAGGATTTAATTAAATTTATAGAAAAAATGACTAACTTCTAATTGTACTGAAAAATAAGGAAATTGACTGAAAAAAGAATTATTATTATTCTGAGGAAGTTTATATTTAATTAGAATTGTATAGTAAAAGCTTGGATTTGTTGTTTTGTACATAGCTTTTACTATAAAACTGCAATTAAATGTTAAAATGTTTAGAATATTTATTAGGTTGGGGAAAAAGTAATTTCGGTTTTTCTCATGTTTTCCAATGGGATAAACCGAAATTACTTTTTCCCCAACCTAATATTATCAGATTTTTTAGGTGAAATGGGAGACGTAGATTTAGGGAAATTTATAGAAAATATGATAAATTTCCAATTGTACTGAAGAATAAGGAGATTGACTGAAAAAAGAATTATTCTTATTCTGAGAAAGTTTATATTTAATTAGAATTGTATAGTAAAAGCTTGGATTTGTTGTTTTGTACGTAGCTTTTACTATAAAACTCTCATTAAATATTAAAATGTTTAGAATATTTATTATCAGATTTTTTAGGTGATATGGGAAACGTAGGATTTAATGAAATTTATGGAAAGAATAATAAATATCTACTTGTACTGAAAGATAAGGAAATTGTTTGAAAAAATAATAGATATTCTGAAAAAGTAAATGTTTAATTAGAATTTCATAGTAAAATCTTGGGTTTGTTGTTTTGTACATAAGTGTACCAAGCTTTTACTATAAAATTCTAATTAAATAATAACATTCTCAGAAGACTTACTATCTTATACCAATTTCCTTGTTTTTCAGTACAAGTGGATGTTTGTTCATTTTTTTCTATCAATTTTACTTAAATCCCACATTTCCCATTTCACCCAGAAAATTGTACATACAATATTATTTTTGCATGTATTATTTTAATAAATTCTTGTATTTAAGAAATTCCAGAAAAGTAGCAGGTAAAAGGCGCTAATACTTAGTATTTCTTTTGCTGTAATACTTTTAATCATTTTCAATACAAGCGAATCCTTGAAAGAGTCTTTTAAATATTGAACGAACAAGATGCGAAACAAGTTCTCCAGGATTTAGGCACTGTATTTTTCTACCCATTCTTTTATTGGATGAGTCTTTGAACCAAAGCGTTGTTAACTTTATGAGTTCCTTTTTAAACAGGTTTTCCACGATCAACCCACGATTTGGATTGTTTGAAGTAAAAAAGAATATTTGAGGCAAAAAATTGTTTATCTGATTTGTTCCAATTTGAAGCAATGTTAGGGCAGAAAAAAAAATTCTTTTGGTCATACTACGTCAATAAATATATTTTTATATATATGTATATCTCCAGTTATTGATAAGAATCCAACTATTAAATATGTACCATTTAATTAATTTTATTGAGAATGTCAATTAGACGAAGACAATTATTCTCCATTAAACAATATAAAATCTCAGTTTATTAAAAGATTCATTTCATTTTATTTATTTTTTTTATTATTTATTTTATTTATATATTTCCTCATTCATTTATTGAATGGGGCAAAAAATAATATTGAATAATATTTGGTGCTAAAAGTACTTCCTTTGCCGCTTTTAACTTTATCTTTTCACAACTTTTACCAATTCATGATTGCTTCTATTACAACTCGACTAGAATTTTTTTCAAAGTTCTACTTAGACGAAATTTCTAAACATCTTTCTATAATTACTTCCTAAAAATATAATTATAACTAATTATCCATAGTTGCAGGAAAAGTTTTCAGGTTCAAAAAGGAATTCCCAAATATCCCTTTACAATTAATTCTCCATTACTACAGAATAACTTTCCATCAAAATTAAATTCCCAATCATCAATTTCTAATTATTTATCTAGGTTTGCAAAAAATTGTCCAAATTCAAAAAGAAACTTCTAAACGTCCCTTTACAATTAATTGTCCATAACGACACAATCAATTTTCAATTAAGAATCAAATACCTAATCATCCTTTTACACTTATTCACGACTACAAATAAAATTACCAAATTAAAGGAAAAATCCCAAAAAATCTTGCACAATTAATTCCTCATAATCGCAAAACAATTTTCCAAATTCGCAAAGAAATTCTTAATTACCCCTTTTCCAATAACTTCTCCTTAATCTAAAAAAAAAATTATCCAAACGCAAAAAAAAATCCTAAACATCCCTTTCCATTGGATTCTCCACAATTACAGAATAATTCTCTAGAAAAACAACCCCAGCATCGTCTCCGCGGTTCCTTTTCATTTCCCCTTCGACTGTCAATCGCAAAAAAAAAAATACTAATTGACAGATCTGGGTCCCTTTGCGTCAATTTATCCGTACACGCACACTTTGAACGATCTCGTAATTGCGCATATTGATGAAAAAAACATCGATCTCACAATCAAACTCACCTCTCCTCAACCAAAGATCCTTCTGACGCGCGAAACTCATCATGTTGGTGAACTTTTTTTTCCTCAAGGAATCGACATTCCAAAAAGGGGAACAAAATTTGACAAAGGAAATCGACACTTCAAATCGAATATGGACCAAAACGAAAAATAGAGAAAAATCGAGAGACGTTGATTTTTTTTTTCCAAATTCTGCAAATTTTCAACTCGTCTCGAGACACTGGCGTTTCAGATGCTCCGGGAATACGCTCAGGAATGCGATCAGCATCGCATTCCCGCTTGCTGGCAAATAGCGATATGCAACCGTATGTAAAACTCGGACGTCTGGACGTCAAGATAAGTCATAGATCTGGCGAAACGTCGTCGTCTTTATCGGGAGCATTTTTAATCGCGATAAGAGCTCGTGTCGGCAACTAGGTCTTCCATTCGCTATTTTCTCTGTTTCTGTTCTTTCTCCTTCCTTCTTTTTTTTTTTTATTTCATTAGCGTTTCTATGATTATTGTTATTATTGGTCGAGAAGATCAACGGTCAACGCTAGGCACGATTTAGAGACGCACATCCGTCCACAGCGGCAGCAGCCGGCCTTAATCTCTCGTAACAAGCGTAAATTGTAATCTCTGCGAATTACCAGACGCTTACGTTCAAAGGATACTTCAAACCCACGGCTTTCTGCTCTCGATGCAATCACAGTTTCGTGTCACATTCGACCTTTCAATTTGCCACTTTCGGTGCACTCGGTTTCCAATTGTCCGGAATTTTTATCCCCATCCGACGAGGTTTCCCCCAATTTCACGAATTTTTCTCCAATCCGAAGAATTTTCCTCGAATCTGAGGAATTTTTTTCACAATCGGTTGAATTTGTTTCAAAATTTCCTTTCAATTTTTCGACGCTTCCCGTTGAATCCGTGGAAAAGAATCGATTTTGGTACGAATTGGCGCTGAAAGTAATCGAAAGTAATCTAGTTTTGATCATTTCATTTTTTTCTTCTTCCAATAATTTTTTATGGATTTTTTTGAATTTTTATCAATAAGTTTTTATGAACTCTTTTTTTACTATACCATTTTATTGAAATTTATCTCCTTTTTTTAATCAATTTTAATGTCCTATTTTATCAGGTACAAGTTTTAATTCCAATTTTTCCCAAAGTCAGTCTCCAACAAAAAATTCCTGTTAGAGTGAATTAAAGAAATAACCTAAAGAATTGAAGAAATTGGATTTGTTTATTATTAATTTTTTTCAAAGAGTTTTTATGAACTCTTTTTTCACTATAACATTTTATTGAAATTTATCTACTTTTTTTTCAATCAATTTTGATGTCCTATTTTTTTAGGTACAAGTTTTGATTCCTAATTTTTCCCAAAGTCAGTCTCCAACAAAAAATTCCTATTAGAGTGAATTAAAGAAATAAATTAAAGAATTAAAGAAATTGGATTTGTTTATTTTCTTGAATATTGTTCTAACTAAAATACTGTCATTTTCTATATTATTCTGCAATATTGTGAAAGTTAATGATTAAAATTTGGAATATTCAAAGAACGTGTTAAAATGTCCTTGCAATCCTTGCATTTATTGCAATTTTGTGTGACTTCAAAAAGAAGAATTCAAAAAGAAAAGAAAAAAAATCCTCATTTTTCATTTTCAAGTAATTTCATTTGAGAAATGCAAATGAACTTAAAATTGAATTTTATAGAAAAAGCTAAAAAATATTTACTGTAAATTCATGAAAAAATTTGAAAAAAGGTTTAGAAGTTCTTAAAATTTCTGGAACGTCAAAAACGCAAACCACAATGTCAAAACTTATTGAAAATTAATAATTGGAGAAAACCTTAAGAAAAGAAGGACTGGAATTAAATTCCGAATTCAAACAAATCCACAAAAATGTTTAATGAAAACTGTGAAATAATAATTATTATATTTTAAAATCCAAACTTCAAAAATTCAAACTTGGAAATTTTTTATGAAGTTCAAGGAAAATTTGAAAATCAAAAATGCAGGTTCGGCAATTTTCGATGAATTCCGAGGAAAATGCAAATATACAAAAAAATTGAGTTTCAGAAATTATTCTGAAAAATCTATTTTCGAGGAAAATCCAGAATCAATTTCCAAATAATTTTGAAGTCGTCATAATTTCAAAACAAAATAATATTTAAAAATGTCGTGATACAAATTTGGAGTTTGGATCTCAAAATTACATAAAATGTGAATCGACGTTCCAACATTTGAAGAAAAAATTCAAATTTCTTCCGCAATCCTCAAAATCTCTTTATAATTAATTCACTGGATAATTACTTTCGATTTTTCCTACACTTGAATCGATTGTTGCCTCAAACGAGGAGCAAAACAAACCGATTCTCCCTCGGGCACTTTTCAGAACTGTATTTTTTTTCTCCTTCCAGTGAATTCCTCGGTTAACTTTTCAGCAAAACTCGATTGTTTTCGAACTAATAAATAAAAGATTGAGATTTATAAGAAAAAAAAATTGTTCGACCGTGACAGAAGCGCGAAACCAAGACGTCAAATTTTCAACAGTGTCTCCAACAATTGCGCGTGAATCGGACCGTCTCGTGGAAACGTTACAACGTAAACTAAGCGACAAGAGCAAAAGCTTCGGATATCATTACTTTGCCCCACCGTGCCCATACTTGGATTTTCCAATCCCATTTAAATACTTGTTATTCGACCCGCTGGATTTATTCAACTTTTGTTTTTCCTTCCATCGCATTTATCATTTATCAGACGTTTGATTTTTTGACCGACTGTTTTTCTCTCTTTCTATTTTTTTTTGTTCCATCAGTCAGTGCAAAAGACAATTTTATAAAAACCGGTACCGATTGTGAGAAAAAAAGGTACCGTCGAAGTAATGAAAATTCGAGTAGAGTGCCCAGTAATTGACCGCGTGCCAGTGAACGACCATTTCCCAATTAATTGTAAGCTGTGAAATAATTAAACGTTTAAAACCTGGTTTATTCAGACCTTCGAACTTCCATATTTTCATATATGTGCCCATAATTATGAAAAGTAGATTCTTTCGTCAAGACATTAAGGGGGGATTGCGGTGTAACCGCTTTAAAAATAGGTGATTTTCATGAATTTTTTTCTTTTTTTTTGGAAAACTATTAATAATTCCCAAATAATTTCTTTTAGGATATGAAGAAGCATCCATGAAATATTGAAAAAAAATTTTTTCTTGCCATTTTCTGTATTATTTATTTAGTATTCATAGTCCTGCCAAACACTTCCGGATTGTTGGTGTCTAGTATAGCACCTGTTACAAGCATCCGATAACTAAAAATGAAAAATTTTCTTAAAGGTAGATAGTTTATGCTGGGGTTATACCACTTGTTAAAAGAAAACATGAAGGATGAAAAAAGTCCTAGGGTTTTGAAGAAAAAATGAATTTTTTGACACAAAAATTGATTACATATTGCCCCTAAAAATGTCGTTAAATAATATTAAATTAAATAATTCTATTTAAATTGTTGGTATAACCCCAGGGGAAATGTATATTGATTGGATTAAACCTTCTGTGAAGTTGATCGATTGATTAGTTTTTGCGCTATCCTTGACACCGATTTGAAAAACGTAGTTTCGAGATAATTGCGTTTAAACTTTTTGGCGTAGTTTTACGGTACTTAGAGCTGCTACTCAAGTGCGATACTACTTTTGGAACACATTCTTGAAACATTGTACTTTTGATTTATGCAAAAACAAAAAATTCGATTTTTTGAACCTGTTACACCGCAATCCCCCCCTTAATCAAGAATCAATAAAACTCCAACTTTCAATTTTGCTGAATGTAAAAACATTTTTTATTTTATTTAAAACAAATCCTTTGAATTTATCAACACAAAAAAATATGACTTAGACCACTTTCATAATTATGGGCACATATGAAATCCTCATTTACATCTTAAACTTGTGTCTTAAACCCTTATCCGGCACACAAGGAACATATACAACCCCCACGACCATATTTCATAAATTTTAGGTACCTAAAGCTAAAGGGGAAAATTTAATATGTCAGTTATGATTTTTTTTAACACTATTTCTACCACACTAATCATACGTAATCAAAACTCCAAACCCAAAAAATATAGAATTATAATTAAAATAGATTTTCTCAATTAATACCAAATTTTTCACAGACGCATAATTGCTCTTCGAAAATAATTCTAAATTAAAATCCTAAAAAGGTGTTTCTTGACACCTTTGGTGGAAATATATATTGTGTTAATCAACCTTTTATTCTTGCTATTTTAATTTGTTTACTAATATACAATCTTAATTAATAACCTATAACTTTGTTAAAGTAATTATCGATATTAATTTCAATAATTTAATTTACGTTTATTCCAGTTTCTAGAGAACATTCTGAATTTTTCAATTTCTTTCAGTTTCTTTTGTTCTTTTTCTTCAGAAATTTTCATAATATTAATGAAATTGAGAATTTGCATTTGAAAATTCTTTGGGTCCTGAAAATTTCTAGATCTAGACTAGAACCAAACAATTATAATAATCTCTCATTTTATACATCAATATTAAAATATTTTTATAACCTCCCGTTCTTTGCTAATTATACTACTCCCTATTTAATATTAAATCAATTTCTTTTTTTCCTACATGAAATCTTTCGTTGTACAATTTTAATCATTTCTTTGTATAATATATACATAATCAATAATATATACATATACCTATTATTGATTTATAAATATATAGGGTGGCTGAAAAGTTCCCGCAAAATTTTTTTAGATATTTCAACAATCTATATTTACCACGTACGTCAACAAACAAATACACTCAAGAAATAAAACACTTTATTGGAACAATAACCTTGAATTTAAACAAGAAAAATTACAACAAATGTTCAAAATTTGGCCCCCCATTGGCCTCAATACATTTTTTTACTCGTTTGCGAAAAATGCGGAAACTTTTCAGCCACCCTGTAAATATAAATCTTGTTTTCAATTTTACCGTTACCAGGTTTCAGGGCGTAAAAGATATTATAAATAAATAAAATAAAATATATGAATTCCACAAATCGAATTCTCCTCACAAACAGACGCGATAACGTCGATAAGCGGATCAATTTGAATCGATGGGACGATCGAAAAGAGAAAAAAAAGCAGAAAATGACATTCATTCATGCGTTTTCTCACCTTTGCCCTCGTGATCAATTCTCCTGAATTATTTACCAGCTTTATTGAATCTCGAGTGAAGCGAAGACCTCTCGTTATCTTATCGAGTTACACATTTTGTCCCCTGCTTTCGCCGGTTTTTTTTATTGTTTACCGAACGAACAATTTATTCGTGACTCAAAATTGTGGGATCGTAAACAAACCAATGGGGATTTTTCGTAATTTTTCTTTTTTTTTTTCACAACACGTGGCTCGAGATCGAGATGTTTTCGAAACCACGGGAATTTTTGGCGTGATTTCCGTGTCGTTCTTGAAAGTTCGTGGTTTCGAAGCCACTGCAGTGACGTCCAACAAATGTTTGTTTGGTAATTTTCGAAGAAGAAACGACGCAACGAATTTAACGCGTCAAACGCCCCACGCTGGTCCCGAGGGACCCACGCTGGACTTTCCGTTCAAGCCTCGCCGGTTGTGCCGAATGCAGTAGCCGTATGTCACTGCGAGTCACGCGGCTTGAATGAGTGGTCACGTAAATTTAGCAGTTAACGCGTTAATTGATGAACGGAATTTTTTTAGTAACTGAAAAAAACGGATGTCAAATTTATTATAAATTTTCCATAAAAAAATAGTAAAAATTAGATAGAGAAGTAATAAAAGAAATAAAAGAAAATTTCTGAAATGAGTGTTTTTCACAAAAAAAAATATGGGAGACAAGAAAATGCAAACATTCAATACAAAATTCGAACTGGTTATTTTTTTTAACTTAATTTTATTTTACTCAATCGATGTGAACAATTGAATTCCAAAAGCTTTTTATAAAAACATTTATTTTTGAATGTGAAAAGTAGCCCCGAGGAAAAGATGAACAATTAATGAATTACATTTATTTTAATAATATCAAATTGACAATATCAAGACAATTTGTGAAATAAGGTTCTCTGTAGTATTATCGCTTCGCCTTAATGAAATTGCACGTCGTTGAAAATAATTAGAAAAAGAGAGAACAATTGTGAAGAACAAAATAAACCAAAATTTCACATTTTTAGACAAATAACTGAGGTTCGCGTACACCTTTCCTCGTGTTCGTTCTTGCAATTGGCATAATTTTGTACATCCGTGTCTTAAGGAAAACCTAACAAAGAGAAATAATGCGTCATTTGCAAAGCTTCTGCAAACAAAAGTCAATTATGTTAATTTTAATACAAATAAATTCTATTTGCATTCTCCAAATTATCGAGTGGCCGTTAGTTCAACTCAGTAGCATTAATCCCAATTGGTAATTAGTATTTACTAATATTTTATACATTTCTTTTTTAATATTATTTTTTTCATTTATTTTTATCTACTTAAATGTAAAATTTGTTATCTCCTATAATAACTATTGTTAATATTTAGGTAATAGCCATAATGGTAATTATTAATAATAATAATAATAATAATAATAATAATAATAATAATAATAATAATAATAATGATAACAATAATGACAATGATAATGATAATAATAATAATGATGATGATGATGATGATGATGATGATGATGATGATGATGATGATGATGATGATGATGATGATGATGATGATGATGATGATGATGATGATGATGATGATGGTGATGATGATGATAATGATGATGATGACGACGATGAGGATGACGATGACGACGACGACGACGGTGACGGTGACGGTGACGATGATGACGGTGACGGTGACGATGACGACGGTGACGATGATGACGATGGTGACGATGACGATGATGACGATGACGATAATAATAATAATAATACTATTGATATTAGTTAAATTTACATACATTTTACAGTTAAATGAAAATTTTTATTTTCCAAACCTTTTTTAATTCGACATAATATTGCGAAAAAATGAACGCCCACGGGCAAAATTTTCGAACCGCGAAATGTCAAAAGTCAATCCCTCAAAATCTGCCAAAATTGTTATCGAAATCGTGCCACGTGTTCTTTCACTCAGCGATATCCTTGAATAGCTCAAATTATTCGAACCCAAAGGATCGAGAGGAAAAAAGACCTATAGGAGATACCGACATTAATCTTTTGATGATCTCATGAATAATTTATGATACATTACGAACATGACATAGAAATGACACACGAGTGTCAGTTTCCTTGCGGAATCAATCTCTAAGCGATTCCCCCGCAATCGAGTGCAAAAATTAATTCAAACGTTTCGTCTATTTGCAGTTGCTGGAAATGCTCAAGTTTTATGCAAGATTCGAAATCAGCGAAGAATCCGGCGACCCTCTGACTGACCACGATATGACTCAATTTCATTATACGAAAATCACGTCCTTGCAGGTAATTATTAAGTATTATTATTATTATTATTTACGAATTTATGTAAATTTAAAGAAGAGGGATTTCGGATGGTACTAAATTTTTTGTTTTCTACCTCCAAGATTTTGTTTCAAAAGGCAAAAAGCTTTTGAGTAAAAAAATGCGGGGATTTTATTTATCATATTTTATTTATTTTTAAAAAGTACACGCACTGATTGTGAGCAAAAAGTAATTGGCAAAATAATGAGAATTGGAAGAAACACTAATTTCCTAAGGTTACATTTAATTTGTTATTTATTTCAACAAGAAATTTGTAAGATTAATTCAAGATTATTAATTAAGGATTAATTAGAGAAACAGAGGCTTATTGAAAAATAGAAATTCATTAAAAAGCTACTAATCAACTTCAATTTGATTGTAGTCATTTCTGTTTATTATTTTGGAAATTAGTAAATTATTCCTGAACACAAATTACTAGATATTCCTAAAATATGTACATATTTTAGGAATATCTAGTAATTTGTAAATAAAACTAATAATTTACTATTTTTTATTATAAGAGTACTTAGAAAATATTGATAAATTTCTTGTTAAAATAAATAATACATAAATGCTACTGATTTTCCACTTCAATTAAATCAACGCCATTTCACCTAACGCCAATAAATTAATAATTTCGTTGTAATAAATAAAATTATTCCAATAATCTTCAAACTACATTTCTTATAACGATTTCTTCCAATTGAAAAAAATTACTACAGATTAGTCTTTCTGGAATCCCATAAATAGTCAAAATTATTAAAAAATAAACTTTTCAACCGTCATTTATTTCTTACACACATATAATTATTATATATAAAAAAAATAAGAACGCGATAATGTTAATGACTTCGAATCAACGTGTCGTTTGTCCTCTTTCCTAGTCTCATTTCCATTTTTAATTCCAAACCACGTGTTGGCAATTAAAAAAATTGGAGTACTATTATTGTAAAAATTATTGAAGGAATTGTGTATGTGATATTTATAGAAAAAAACATTTTCGGTTCATCAATTTTCTATTATGTTTTTCTACGCCGCATTTTACCATTGCATCCTGTTATACTCAATATTCAGCCTTGGAATTGATTTCAAACGATATTTTATGTTCCTCCCTATACATAACGACGCCACTGATGCATATTTTTATAAATAACAAGAGTGCATATACATTGCAATATATTTTACAGTCTGTACCCAACAATTTGCATTGTCACAAAGAATGAGATATTTCTTCTCTATATTCGAACCTCAGTTTCAATACTTGTTCACGTCTTCTCAGTTTCTCTAAAAATTGTCTAAATTATTACTATATTTATATTAAGATTATATTTGAAATTAAGATTGGTAATAATAATAGTTCTTATCCAAATGGATAAGAAAAAGCAGCAAGACCACTTCACCCTTTTAATAAATTTTTCCATTATTAATATTTATTAATTTCCAGCTACATAATTTGTCAGATACAAATTTAACAGCAATCAATAAGATTTGGTATAATTTGTTCACAAATTAAATACAAAATAAATACTAAATCAATAATGTATTTATATCAAGATTATATTTGAAATTAAGATTGGTAATAATAATAGTTCCTATCCAAATGGATAGAAAAAGCAGCAAGACCACTTCACTTCTTATTAAATTTTTCCATTATTAATATTTATTAATTTTCAGCTAGATAATTTGTCAGATAAAAATTTAACAGCAATCAATAAGATTTGGTATCATTTGTTCACAAATTAAATACAAAATATATATTTATTGAAAATTCAAAATACATACAAAATTATCCAAAAGCTTTCAATTAAAGTCATCTTAACGCTAGAAATTTAGCTTTTTAAATCATAGTTTCAGCTAAAAAGGATAATTATCCTTGTCTGGCGGCGAGTTTTTTCATTATCCATAAAAAAGAAGTTACAATGATATAACATTCATTACCACAACGAGTAATGAAACTCGCTGACGTCTGTCGATGTGCATATTTAAATAAATTTTTATTTCTGCATCATTGCAATGTCCGAAATTCCTCTGCATTTATTTGCAACCTAGAGGGTAAAGTGAAATATTTTCCGAAGTCTACCACTAATTATGCAATTAAAAATTCACTTGGCGTTGATTAAGCAAACCATCATACTCATTTTTGGTTACAGAAAGCAGTTTTTGCGAAATTTCCGGATTTGCGTACATTTGCATTGGCAAACGTTGCCAGTGTGGACACGAGAGATGCTTTGTATAAACATTTTGGATCGCTCAGGTATAAAAAATTATTTAATTATCGCGTGAGAATAAAGTAGTATTACCAGCAATAGTTTCTCTAGAGTTGCTCCCGATTTTGTAGTAAAAAAATTGTTTCAACAGAAATTACATTTATTGTGCTTTAATTGCTTATTTTTTAAAAAATTATTGCAATTTCAATTTTTACTATTTTTCGGTTACTTAATTATTTATTTAGAATCGAAGGAAATTCCAATCATAAGGAGTTAATTTCAGATATGAACAAATTAATAATATTAATGAATTCTATAAATGGTATTTTCAATTATTTTGAATCGTATTGAACAAAATTCTATCGATTTTCTATCGAAATTGACAATTTTTTTAAAATAATTGCGCGTTATCCGGTATCTTAGGTGCAAAAAAATCAATTAATTATTTTGAAACTATAAACTAATAATATTACCAGTAACCATTTCTTCAGAAAATCGGTCATTCCCAATTTTTGAATTAAAAAACTATTATTTTAATAAAAATATAATTTATATATTGAGACTTGATTTTTAGAATATTCTATTATTTGTATTTATTATTTTTTTATTTTTAAATTTTCAATCAAAAATCAAAAAACCTTCCAATTATATAGAGCTAATTTTCCGACTTAAGGAAGGAAGAGATAATTAAAAATATTTATTATTAAAAATTCACAAATTTAATTAATAACATTGACAAGTTCTATAAGTGACATTTTTCATAATTTGAGATCCTATTGAAAAAAAAACAATCTATCAATTTTGTATTAATTTTGGGAATTTGCTGGAATAATTTTGAAATTTTTGTATCATTTTAATTTGGAGTTTCTTAAAATTTTGGATCGTGTTGTTTTACTCTTTAGATTTTTGCAATATTTTTGGGAAAGCAAATGTTGCACAAAGGAAAAAATATAGAGATTATTTAGGATTGCTTTGTTTATCAGTAACGTCAATTTAACAATTAGCGAAAATTGAAAAAAAACGTATTATAATTTTTGTGTCATTATTTACTTTTCAGTCAAGAAAAATTGAGGTCAATAGCGAGTTACCTAAATCTCGTACCCCCAGAGGAGAGGGAAAAAGATGAAAACTGGTACCGATTAGATATCGACTTCCTTCGAGAATTACTTGTAAGTTCAAATGATTTGTAATCTTTGTGGGTCGAGATAAACGTTAAACAAGTTTCACCAATAATGATTAAAAATTTTGATTTTTTAAAACATTTGAAATTGCTGCTAAATTATTTATTCCAAGAAAGAAAAAAGGGATTGCATGAAATGGCTGAAAATTTGCAAATCAAATTATTATATTGTTTTTATTATAATTTATATTGAATTATTGCTCATCTAGATATCGAGGCATGAACGTCGAGCATCTCAACTTGAGGAACTCAACGAAATGCCACTTTATCCCACGGAAGAAGTCATATGGAATGAAAGTATCGTGCCAACGGAATATTTTTCGGGTGAAGGGTGTCTGGCATTACCGAAATTGAATTTGCAATTTCTTACACTTCACGATTATTTGCTACGCAATTTTAATCTTTTCCGATTAGAATCAACCTGTAAGTTCTTGAATATTGTCACATTTTGTCATTTTTCATTTTTTATTAATTTTTAGATGTTATTATTTTTTTTGGCTACACGACTTGAAATATTTACATTGAAGTAAATTAGTTGAGACTATCCCGATGGAATGTAGTCTGGGTCAAGATTTAGATTTGAAACTTCACCTAAATCAACTGAAAATTATTTTTATTAGCAAAACTTGTAGTACCAAGACAAAGCTATTTTAAATAATTGTTATTGCAAATCTTGTAATACCAAGACAAAGCGATTAATTATATCCCTTTTTCTCGCATTTTTTTTTAAAGCGATAAGTGATACATGGAAAAATAACTCGCGACCTGGATTTTTCATTTTATTAATTTTATTAGCCTGAATTTCTATTTTACTAATTTCATTGATTATCCTGATTTTCTGTTTTACCAATTTCGCTATTTCAATAATCTTTACATTGCTTATGTTTTCAGATGAAATCAGGCAAGATATCGAAGATGCCGTTAGCAGACTGAGCCCATGGTATGACGCAACTTAAGTAATTTATTAAAGGACGTGGGTCCATCAGGTGGAATTTTGGCCCTAATAATTGTTAAAAATTATAATATCTCGGATTTATATAACAATAATCTTTTTAATAATTTCAATGTTTTGTTGGAACAATATTAAGTCTTTTTTAAATAATTTAAGCCCTTTGTTATTGGAGCAAACCTGAGTCTTTTTATTATTTAAAAAAAAGTAGCTATTTTGACACATTCAACCGCGTTTTTTAATAAGAACGCAATTACGCACAACTTTGCGGTCCCTTGGGGCCAAAAACCCACCTTATGGACCCTCATCCTTAATTTCTTAGTAAAATGGTACAAAACAATATTAGCATCAATTATTACGTGTATGTATGTATGTATGTTTATTGACTCCCCTTAGGGTTACAAGGACTTCCGTTTCCACCTTTCCGCATTTACATCTACTATTTACATTTCTATAATACATTCATACCTCCTCTCTTTCACCCTTCCATACCTTCACCTTCTTCCTTCACCTCTCATTCCTTCCATTCTTCCTTCTTCTCCTCTTCCATACCTTCCGCTAGTCGCATTTCATGCCTCCACACCTCCCCCACTTGTAAACTCTTTCTTTCCTATCCTTTAATACCTCATTCACCTCATCCCATCTGTACCACTCTCCATCTATCTGTAATTCCCCACGTCCTATCCACACTCTCCTGTTCTTCCTTTTCTCCTCTTCCGCTATTCCTTTTATCTTCCATCTGATTCTCCGTTCCTCGCACGTCAGATCCTCTTCAATCCTGTCCTTTCTTCCTTTCAGCCGCCTCTTCTTCCTCATCACCAATTGTTTTCCTTCCTCGCTCTTCATCGTCACCACCACTATTTCATCGCCTTCTTTCCTCTTTCCTCCTACCATTTTCACTTTTTTCCACCGCCTCCGTCACTTCAATTTTCCTCATCACCTCCTCTACCACCTCTTCTGCCCTCCTATTTCCGATCCTTAAACCTTTAATTACAACGTTCCTTCTTCTTTCTTCTCTCTCCTTCCTTTCCAACTTCCTCTCTACTTCCTTTAACCTTTCTTCCGCTTCCCGACTCACCGCCCTCTCTCCTTCGCCCTGTTCTTTATGACCTTCTACTTTTCCTATCCTTTCCTCCAGCTCTTTTATTCTGTCCTCTCTCCCCTCCTTCCTCTTTCTCTCCATTACTTCCTCACCTTCTTCTTTCTGGATCTTTTCCTCTCTCGCTCTGCTCTCCTTCATCACTTCTCTCACGTGCTCCATCATCCACTCTTTCACCCTTTTCCCCTTTTCCTCCATCTCGATCCTCATCCTCTCTATTCTCTCTTCCATCTCCTGTTTCATTTCTTCCAATCTTCTCCTCCCTTCCTCTCTTATTCTTTCTATCTTCCTTTCCATTTCTTCTTCCTTTTTCTCCACCATTTTTAACACCTTCGTCACCTTCTTTTCCGCTTCCTTCCCTTCTCTTCTGCCTCCTTAGCCGTCTCCTTTACATCCACCCATCAATTATTACATAATTGTTCGGTACTAAGTTCTATAAGTTGATCTGCCCTTAACATTTGGTGAACACATGTTTTACAACTTAACCTGTTCCTTCAAATATTTTAGTTTCCCCAAATGTATTTAGTACTCCAAATTTTGTAAGCGCGTACGAACTCGGGAAATCCCATCCATTTCAGAACAATAGTATATTGATTATACGGCAAGGCTTTTATGACTCTGAAAACTAAGGGTACTGTAAGGGTGCAAAAACTACGGACATCTTGTTTTAATCCCGGTTGCGACATGGAGGTCATTCGAAATTTTAAATTACCCTTTTCCAGGTAAAAGCATACGGGGATGCGATGACGCTACCCATTTTTTGTACTGCTCCCACCAATTCAAAATTTAGGAAATTAGACTCCACCCTTGCAATACCAACCCGAACTTTCGTTAACTGGGAAAATGCAACGACGAGTCAGTCGTCTAGAGACACCTCAACTATAACAGGAAAAATTACTTGATCGCGCGTGTCTCAGACAGTACTCCGCGAACGTCCAAAAAATTTGATTCGGCACACTGGGATCATATGCACCCCACGCTTATAATATAAGAATTTTGAATACCTAAGTAGCATTGGGGGGGTTTTAGCCCTTAATATGTAAAATTAAAAAAGTTATGAATTTTTTCATAAAGTCACTTTTTTTTCGCTCTTTTTCGATATTTTAATTTTTTAAATGTACTCAATTTAAATTTGTGGCATATATAACCTATACTAAATTAAAAAGCACCCTTTCAAAAGGCTACAAAAAAAATGGTGTCAAAATATTCAATAGTTCATTTTATATGAAGGTTTTTGTCACTGGGGTGCACCTGATCCCAGTGTGCCGAGCACGTTATACCAGAGAAGTGTGCCGAATAAGGGTTAAAACTAGTCACATAATATTAATTTGGCGTGTGACGCGTCTACAGCACAAAGTGGACGCAACAATAATCAAGACTTTTTCGTGAAAATTTCCGAAATTTATAAATAAATGACTAATGAAAATTTCAAGCTGTTACAAAAAAAAGCTTATAGAAGTTTCGGAAAATATCAGACGGCGATAGGAAAATTTCCAACACCCGTAAAGGAAGGAAATTTTCAGAGTCATAAATATTTTCCAGCTATAAATTAAGTCTGTAGTTTTCTTCTTGAAAACAGACAGTGATGGGAATTCCACAAATTGAATTGACAGTTTTATCTAAATTCTAAATCAAACACTGTTCTCTCCTTCTGAGAAAAGGTACGAGAGAAATTGTTCTCAATAAACAGGAAATCAAACGGTAGCAACTTTGAATTTAAACAAATTTCCTGGATATTGAAATTTTCACGAAAATTGTTCAAGCCATTACGGAAAAAAGAACAATTTTCTCTATGCCTCATTTTTGCGCAATAATGTTATTAATTTTTTTTACAACACTTCAGCAACTGTTTGGTAAATATAAGATTGTTCATTTTCGTTCACATTTTGATCATTTCATCTTTTCTCATTTTTTTAACGTGCAATTAATAAATTTCCAGGCAAGCAGAGGACGGTGGAGTTTATTTCGGCGGATGGGCAAGAATGGCGCAACCCATAACACAATTTGCCGTGGTCGAAGTTGCAAAACCAAATATCGGTGAAAAGAGACCATCCAGGGTCAGGGCAGACGTTACGATCAATTTAAGTGTTCGGAAGGAGATCAAATCCGAATGGGAAAATCTTCGAAAACACGACGTCTGTTTTTTGATTACCGTCAAACCCCCGAATCCCATTGGTAATTATTAGATATTTAAAAACCATATTTATTTATTTATTTCTATTTAACATATTATAAATTTATGCAATTTTTCTTACTCATATTTTAACCCAATTTTAAATTTTCGTGGGGTAAACAATTCATAGTATCGTAAGTGTAACAACATTACTTTAGTTTTAATGTTTGCTATTACCTTTCGAAATATTATGTATCAAAAAGTGGCATTTCAATTATTTAAATTATTAGAAGTAATTTTTTTCAAAATTCATTCCCTCGAATTCATCGATTCGTTCGAACCGGGTGTCGATCGAGTTCATTTTTGTAAACCATAAATTTTTTCAGTTCTTTCATTAAATTTCCAAAAATTAAAGAACTAAATATTTTACAAAATACTTGGCATCTCGATTCTATAATTATAATACAAATATTCTTAGATAAGAAAAACTAATTGTAAGAATTACTTTCTTACAATTAATTTTTGTTACAGGCCAGGAGTAATTTCTTATGTTTGCTTACATCAGCAAAAATTACAGAATTGTTACTTCTCTAATTTAGAAACTTATTTCTAAAAATAACTTGACTAAATTAATCGTCATTTTTGCAAATCAAAAAAAATAAGTAAAAATTATTCCTAATCTCAATTCAAAAATTCAATGATTACAATTAAAATTCAAAAATTATATAAAGATATTAACACTAAATTAAATTTCAGGCACGAAATACAGCCACAAGCTGCCGTTCGTCCCGCAAGTGGGACTGACAACGGTGCGAGGCTGCGAAGTCGAGGGGATGTTGGATTCTAATGGGAGAGTCATCGAAGACGGACCCGAACCAAGACCGATTCTTCCAGGAGACACTCGAACTTATCGAGTCTGGCTGGACTCGAACCAATATCGCATCGACATGGACAATGCAAGTCACGGAAGCGACGACGTCTACGAGAACTTCACGATCATCATGAGACGCAAACCGAAGGAAAACAACTTCAAAGCCGTGCTGGAGACAATTCGGGAACTCATGAACACCGAATGCGTCGTTCCTGATTGGTTGCATAACATAATCCTCGGCTACGGGGATCCCGGCGCCGCACGATACTCGAGAATGCCAGACGAAATCGCAACCATGGACTTCAACGACACGTTTTTGGACATCGACCATCTGAAATCTAGCTTCCCCGGACACGAGATAAAAGTGAAAACCGATGACGTCGAGAAACTTGTACGTCCCTTCAGGCTCACGTTCGAGGACGTTCTCGATAAGAGGAACAAGCGTCCTATCAGGAACGTTATCACCGTCGAACCACATGTTCCTCCTAGCAGGGGACCTTACAAGGCTAACGAGCCGAAAAAGTACGAATTTTAGGACCTTTACAACTTTTAGGAATTTTAGGAATTTGGTGAACTTTAATAATTTCATGAATTTGGCGAGTTTTGTCAATTTTCTGAATTTTACAAGTTTTAAAAATTTTGCAAATTTTAGGAATATTAAAAATTTTGTAAATTTGAGGAATTTGATGAATCTTGTAAATTTTATGAATTCTGCAACATTTAGGAGTTTTAGAAATATTAAAAGCTGCAATTATGTCCCATTAAGAAATTTTAATGAAAAAAATAAGGCTAACGAGCCGGAAAAGTACGAATTCTAGGCCCTTTATAACTTTTAGGAATTTTACGAATTTAGTGAAATTTGTTAATTTCATGAATTTAACGAATGTCGTCAATTTTGAGAAATTTGGCGAATTTTGTCAATTTTGTGAATTTTACAAGTTTTAAAAATGTTGCAAATTTTAGGAATATTAAGAATTTTGTAAATTTGAGGAATTTGATGAATCTTGTAAATTTTACGAATTTAGCGAATATTGTATATTAGAAATATCAAAAGCTGCAATCATGTCCCATTAAAAAATTTTATTGAAAAAAAAAATCCTTGTGGTATTTAATATTAGTATGGTCGAAATTAAATGCAAAACTGGACAGATGGAAACTGGATAAGATTCTGTTCATTTTCTTTTTCAGATCGGTAAAAATTCCTAAAGTTTAAGAAATTTTCAATCCCAACAACTTATTAATATTGTTGTTAATATTATTTTTTCCCAAACTCGCAAAAAAACCGTGTACTATAATAATAACAAGAAAGAAAAATGTCTATTTAACAAACATCAAATTCTTATTTCCAATTTCGAAGTTCAATAAATTTGAATTTCGAAATTGAAAAAATTCTAATTCCAGAAATGTTATTAAATTTTAATAATTAATAATATTTCCAAAGTTATTATTTTTCCCAAATACGTGCAAACCTTCTGCCAAAATAATAATAACATCAATTTTCTGTTTCACAGAAACCAAATCCCATTCACACCAACGCAAGTGGAGGCCATTCGTGCTGGAATGCAACCAGGATTGACTTTAGTCGTCGGACCTCCTGGAACTGGAAAAACGGACGTTGCCGTGCAAATAATATCGAACCTGTACCATAATTTCCCAAATCAAAGGACTCTGATAGTGACGCATTCGAATCAAGCCCTGAATCAGCTGTTCGAGAAAATTATGGCACTGGATATCGATGAAAGGCATCTCCTGCGTTTGGGTCACGGCGAAGAGGCTCTGGAGACCGAGAAGGATTTCAGCAGATACGGAAGAGTCAATTACGTGCTCGCGAAGCGTCTGGATTTGCTCATGGAGGTGCAAAGATTGCAAGAATCGTTGAACGTCAAAGGAGACGTGGCCTACACTTGCGAGACGGCTGGACATTTCTTCATGTACCAGGTCTTGACTCGATGGGAACGTTTCGAATCCAGGATCAAACAACGCCAAGGGAATAATAAACCGTCGGTTTCCTTGGTTGACGAAGAATTCCCTTTCCATAAGTTTTTCGATAACGCTCCTCAGCCGTTGTTCAAACGAAAATCCTTCGAAGAGGATCTCGAAATCGCACATAGCTGTTTCCGGTAAGAATTTCAAATTCTACAGAAATTCGTAGAATTGACAATGAATTGAAAAATGTTATTTTGCTAGAGTTTCAATATTACTGTGAGATTTTTAAAAGTTACAAATTTTTCGAAAGTTTAAAAACAAGAGGATTTTAAAATCTGAAGAATGAATGTTTAGTTCGAGATTTTTAAAATTGAAATTTCCTGAGGTTCCAGACAATTCCCGAAGTTTTTGTAAAAATATGAACAAAATATTGAGACTCGTAGAATTTACCTTCTACAAATTTAACATTTTGTTTTCTAGTTCAATTATTATTATACGAAAATTTAAATAATTCCATGATTTTTATTTTGTGTTAGAATCCAATCAATTTAATCTATGGATCCTTTTTCTCATTTCTTTTTCTTCAATTATTCCTATATTTTAATTTTGTCTTTTTATTAAGAATAATTTCTGATTTCTCAGTATTTATCAAGAAAAATAGATTCTTATTTGTAAACAATTTTTAAAATTGCAATAATTGAAAATTCGCGTTTTATAAGTTTTTCTATATAAAACTATACAATTTTTCAAAATAATAAATTTATTAATGTTTTTTGGTATTCAATATCTTCGTTAGGTAATATTTATTAGGAAATGCATTGTAAAAAAAAATACCAAACAAATGTTAACATTGCAATAATTGAAAATTCGTGATTTATAAATTTTTCTATATAAAAATATACAATTTTTCAACACAATAAATTTATTATTGTTTTTCGGTATTCAATATCTTTTTTAGGTAACATTTTTTAGGAAATTCAGTGTAAAAAAAATATCAAACTGATATTAAAATATTAATAAATCCCAAATTAATCTCCACATTGAATAAATAATAATCACAAATTTTCTTAATTTTCAGGTACATCGAAAGAATATTCGCACAACTGGAGGAGTTCCGGGCCTTCGAATTGCTGCGATCCGGCTTGGACAGGTCTAAATACCTGCTGGTAAAGGAGGCAAAGGTAATTGCGATGACCTGCACGCACGCTGCGTTAAAGAGACGCGAACTCGTCGATATGGGATTCAAATACGATAACATTCTGATGGAAGAATCGGCGCAGATCCTGGAAATCGAGACGTTCATTCCACTGCTCCTGCAGAATCCGCAGGACGGATATAACCGGTTGAAGCGCTGGATCATGATAGGGGACCACCACCAGCTGCCTCCGGTCATCAAAAACATGGCTTTCCAGAAATACTCGAATATGGAGCAATCGTTGTTCGCCAGATTCGTGAGACTCGGCGTCCCAACGGTCGACCTGGATGGCCAAGGACGTGCCAGGCCCAGTATCTGCAACCTCTACAACTGGAGGTACAAGAAACTGGGAAACTTGAAACACGTGGAAAGCAGCCCCGAGTATTTGATAGCGAATGCAGGATTTTTGTACGATTTCCAACTGATCAATGTCGAGGATTTCAATGGAGTTGGCGAGAGCGAACCGAGTGCGTATTTCTACCAGAATCTCGCAGAAGCCGAATACTGCGTCGCAGTTTTCATGTACATGAGGTTACTGGGATACCCCGCTGACAAAATTAGTATTTTGACGACCTACAATGGACAGAAACATTTGATTCGCGACGTAATAAATATCAGGTGAGTTGCGAACAAAAAAAAAGAAGAATTGTAAATAATAATTTTGGAAGTAACAGCATTTTTTGAAATTGAAGACGTTTCGCGAACGACTGATGCTAAAATTTCTTCAGTTTTGGAATCTGTTTGCTAATAAATTTTTGAAGCATTTTCTTCAAGTTTTTATGTATTGGGTTGGCATCTAAGTAATTGCGGATTTTCCAAAGCAAATAAATGACAAAATCCGTAATTACTTAGTTGCCAACCCAATATTAGGATTACAAACCTCGTATTTTATTAATTTCCTACTTAGAAGTGTCCAAAAATTGAAATCGTACGTTGATTGAAAAACACTGTTCCAAAATTGTAATTGGCAATTTTTTTGATTCTGAAGTATTTATTTTTATGGAAAAGTATTGATCTTATAAATTTTCTGGAAATCCAATATTGAGATTCAGCGAAAACGTAAAAATATTTTATTTAAAGCAAAGTTTGTGTTCCATTTTTTTTAACAATTTTAAATTTCGAATTTGTTCAATTTCGATATTAGAATTTTTTAAAAATCGAAATTAGAATTTATTCAGTTTCGAAATTAGGATTTTTTAAATTTCAAAATTAAAATCTATAAAATTTTTAATTAAAATTTATCCAATAACAAAATCAGAATAAATTAAATTTCGAAATTAAAATTTATGTAATTGCAACATTAGAATAAATTGAATTTCGAATTTAGAAGCTACATATTCAATTTCAAATTTCGAATTTGTTCAATTTCGATATGAGAATTTGTTAAAAATGGAAATTAGAATCTATTAATTCTTGGGAAAATTTAATTCTCTTATTTTCTTCTTTCTCCTTTTACAACCAATATCCAAATATTGCAAATTACGATTTTTAAATAAATTTGACAACTTCTGGTTTTAATAAATTGCCTGAATATTGCAAATGTCGAATTGTACGAAAATTTTGCAGATTCTGAATTGAATAAATCTTTAATTGGTTGTAAAATAAAGAACGATTATTTTCTAAAATCTCTTGCTCCCGAAAAAAAAAAATTGCTACTCTTGGAAACTTTTGTGTGCTTTCATTTCTTAAAAATTCTCAAATCTAAAATAAACACGATTTTTCATGTTCAAAAAAATTGTTAAATTATATAAGAAAAAAGTTTTACTTCAATAATTAAAATTTTCAATAATTTGGATTTGTCATAAATTTTTTTACGCAAATAATTATTTCAATTTCGAAAATTTCTCCATAATTAATTTTAATCTTGATTTCTTCTGATTTCAGATGCGCTAATAATCCGCTAATCGGTCGGCCGAACAAAGTAACGACAGTGGATAAATATCAGGGTCAGCAAAACGATTACATATTACTGTCTTTGGTCAAAACTCGAGCAGTGGGTCACCTGAGAGACGCCAGACGTCTCGTGGTAGCGATGTCTCGTGCACGATTGGGTTTATACGTATTCGCGAGGATATCTCTGTTCAAAAACTGCTTCGAATTAACACCGGCTTTCGATCAATTAATGCGTCGACCGCTGAAATTACAATTACTTCCTCACGAAACTTATCCCACCGACAGACTCAACGATGCCATTCCGTCTTTGCCTCCCATGGAAATCGAAGATATGCCACACATGGCTAAATTCGTTTATGATTATTATATGGAAAAAGTTAGCGGTATGAAGGTGAGCTTTGAAATAAATTATATTTTAATTATGAAGTTTTATAAATTCTAATTTCGAAATTTCATTTATTCTAATATTGCAATTAGATAAATTTTAATTTCGAAATTTAATTTATTCTGATCTTGTTATTGGATAAATTCTGATTTTAAATTTTATAGATTTTAATTTTGAAATTGAATAAATTCTAATTTCGAAACTTAATAGATTCTAACTCGATTTTTACTAAATTCTAAAATCGGAATTGAACAAATTCGAAATTTGATATTGAATATGTAGCTTCTAACTTCGAAATTCAATTTATTCTGATTTTGTTATTGGATAAATTCTAATTTTTAATTTTATAGATTTTAATTTTGAAATTTAATAAAGACTAATTTCGAAATTTAATAGATTCTAATTTCGATTTTCACTAAATTCTAAAATCGGAATTGAACAAATTCGAAATTTGAAATTGAATAGCTTCTAATTTCCAAAATTTATACATTCTAATTGACTAACATTCTAATGCATGCTAATTTTTGCAGGAAATGCAGAGGATATGGCATAAGCCGGGTAGCATGGAGCCTTCCGGAAGCCCTACGCATAAAGTTCCCGTACATCCTGGAGCTGATGATGACACCGACGACGAGGAATTGAATGAAAAGGAAGAAAAAATCAGTAAAATGGAATGCGCGAAGGAGAAGAAACAGATTATCTGCGAGCCAATTAAAAATTTGGTAGAAGAGCCGATGGACGTCGAAGAGGCGAATAAATCAGAAGAAGAGGAATGAACGGATCGATGAATTCGAAAAGTAAAGAAAATGGTAAGAAACACTCATTTTTGTTTTCTACGCTTTTGGCACTATATTTCTTTTTATATACAAACAATCATTTTTAAAGCTCTTCAAATTTTCATCCTTTTTCAGAAAAAAAGAATTATATCGTGCAACTTTCAATTTCTTTTAAATGCATTATTTTCAATTATCGCTTTTTCAATTTTAAATATTTAAATCCGAATGAAAAAGAAAGGAAGAAATATTGTATAAAAGGTTGTCTAGTAATTTTGATAATTTATTTATTTGAATTATTAGAATCTATAGGAAAAATAGGTCGACTTTTTTCTCGTCTTTTTTTCTGCACTATGTTTCATAGTTTTCTATCGCAATTGTTCCTGCTATCCCATTCGCACCTTTATTTTTCTAATAATAAAATTCTCTAATAATAAAAAAGTGGAATTCGAACCACAAAAACTACTAGAAAAGAAAATAAGAAAAAAATATTTTTATATTTATCAGGTGACGTTTTACTAAGCCACCTGAGAACTTGCAAAATTTTCTCGGGTTGAAAATATTGTAAAAATTTGACTTTTTAACGCTTTTCAAGTTTGAATTAATTTTCATATCTAACAAAATCTTGCGCAATTCCACAAATATCCATATTCTGGAAAATTTTAAATTCTAGTTTTTGTTTGGAAATTTTTAATATTTTTAGAACCAATTGTTAAGATGCTTATCATTTTCATAAACTTCATAAAATAATTAGAATTTTCGTATTTCTCTAAAACAAGAACCAAAAGTTCAACAATTTTGTGTAAAAATAGCAGTTGCTGAAAAACAAAAATTCAGAGATTTTTTTTATCATTTGAAAAAACGAATTTATTGAAATTCTTCTAAGTGATTTAGAAAACTTTTTTGCAAATCAAAATTTTCGATATTCTTTCATTTTTACGGAATTCAGTATATTTCCCATTTTTTTTATTAATTTATAAATATTTTCTATTATTTGTCGAACTCGAATCAATAAAACTATTCACCTGTATTTCAAAATTTCCAAACAACGCTTCACTCCCAGTTATTTTTCGAGTAACTCGAAGATCAATAATAAAAATTGATTCTACCTTCGAAAATATCGAATCTTCCATTTACTGGTTATTAAATAATTTTCAATGTTTTCATGCCATAAAAGTTTTCCATCATTGCTTTGAATAATTCCTCCTCTTCTTCAAATAATTTAAGAACGACTTTTTTTTTCAATGAAAAGAAATAAGAAGGAAAATTTTTCAGAATTTTCTCAATATGTCTTTTTCTAAACTCATTTTTATTACAATTCTAATGGTTCGCATTCCACCTTAAACGGGAGATACTGCAGGCATTCGATGAAATAATTTACTTTATATGCGATTCACGGTAGCAAAAGCCACGGGATTACTGGAATCCCTCTTGGAATACCAAATACTTCCAATCAGTCCACTGACAATGTTACTAATAATCTTATCCGTTGACCGAACTAATTAAACAAAAATACCTCGAACAAATTCCAATTCGACACGTATCGAGTCAATCGAATAGTTAGTTATTTTCTTTTCGTTTGCTTTCAAAGTCGAAATTGTAAAAAAGGATTTTCTGAGAAAAGAAAAAGAACGAAAACGATCTTTATTACAATTCGAGACATTTGGTATCAAAAGTATAATAATAAGTAACTTAAACATCGCGTTTCTTCTTGTCGGACGATTTCAAGGATATCCTGCCTCGAGTCGAAGACTTACTGGTACTTCTCGATCGATTTTTCTCTTTGTTCGACTTAGTTTTCTTATTATCGACAGTCGAAGGAACATAACTTAAATCGAATTTCATAGATTTGCTGGTAAAATCAGGCTGATACTCTTCCACGACAATATTCGTGCCTTTTGAGTTTGGGATGTATAATTCCTTCAAAGAATTGTTAGTCAAGGAAGTCGAGAAAGGTTCGTAGGGTTCGAGGGACATGTCGACGGAGTTACTCGACCCATTGGGAATATATTCGACATTATTTGTATCGACACTCGAGTCGGTCTTCAGGGTCGGAGTGTATTCATTGGAGAACTTGATGTTCTTCAAAATGTTTTTCTTACTCGGAACATATTTCAGTTCGTTCGACAGTTTTTGCGAACTATCAGGCACGTATTCCTCCAACAAATGCAATTTTTTTCTCCTCTCGCTCAAATCCAATGATTTCTTTTTCTTAAATTTCGTTACATCCCTAGCTGCTTTCGTGCTTTTGGATGCTGTGTCCACATTTTTTGCAGTTTCAGGTACATCGGATCTTTTTCTTTTCGGTGCCAAGGTTTCACTTTTTCGCTTCGAATGCGATTCTTGTTTTATCGGTGCGATGTTTGCTCGAATTGTTGGTAGTATTGTTCTTTTGCTTGATTCCTCGGCTACTTCGAATGTGTACCTGGAAGTGTAGGAATAATTATTTGTTAGTATTATATTCCAGGATTGGAAGATTTAAAAATCAAATTAGGTTGCGAAATTCTGTTTTCTAATTTATTGTTTTTTTTTTTTTTTGGAAAATAAATGTGAACCATTGACTTTTTAAGTGGAGCTATTTATTATAAATTTACAATATTGAAATATTGATGCAGTTGTATTAAAAAAATTTGCTACTTCATTAATATTCGAATTATTTTAATAAAAAAATGCGAGAATTAAAATAGTTAAATCTATCGTTTTTGATACAAATGAAAATTGATATAACAAATAGAGGATGAAAAAAAATTCTTTTACAAAAAAAGGTACTGGCATTATTAAAATTATTTCAATAATTATTTTAAGTATCAAAATTATCTCGATAATTTCAGTACTAAGAAGATTAGTGATTTAATGATACAAGAAATAAATACTTGTCTTACGTTACTTGAAGCTGCCGAGTGAACTTTCTCCGCTGGAAAGTTTGGAAATCGCAGCGATTTTCATTAGTACTTTTCAACTTTTGATTGTTACGAATCAAAGCCCTTTGCAAAACGTCATATATCGCAGCCCAGTCTTCCAAATTCAACCACTTATTCGTCGAGACACATTTTTTATTAACTTCCACTATTTTCTCCTCGACATTTACTACTGCCGTTGCTGCGCAATTATCATTTGTCTGAAAAATAAGTAAAACCAGCTGTTATCAATGTATTTCCATCAAAATTCGCAGTATTGGAAAAACACTGAAATTTCATGGCCCTGCCGATGAGAAAACAAGATTTCTTTTGCACTAAGCAAATTTATGGCTCAGGGTTGCAAAATGTAAACAAAATTTCCAAGATTCAAGAAATTCTATAAATATTAAAGATTGGACAAAAATGTTTAATTATTTCTCAAAAAGGATTTCCTAAGTAATTGTTTGGAAACAGATAAAATTTCTCGAGATAATTTTTGTAAAGAAATTCGCTCGAAATGATAAAAATCTTCTATTTTTTTTTGCTTCAACTATATTTGCTGTTATTTAAACAATTTACCATTTTTGGAATAATAAGTTTGCTTCATTCAAATCCAAAAAATAATAAAAGATATTTATAAGTGATAAAAAAAAAGTAATGCACTAAATTTCGTGGTTGCAAAATGTTCACAAAATGTCTAAAAAAATAATGTGCGATAATGAATTCATACACAAAATTTCGAAATTTCTTTTCAACTATTTCTTGCAAAAATATTGTTTTTAATAATTGCTTGAAAGAATTTACAAAAATTCCATTAATACTTTCTCAAATTGCCAATTTTGAAACAATCATTTTCTTGATTTGAACTCGACGAGTAAAAAATATATTTAATCGATTAGAAAAAAAACTCAGGTATATAAAATTCAAATTACACAATTTCAAAATCTTAAAAACATATTCCACAAAAATGGGAAAATGTCACAAACTGTGATACTTCTTATCACCTATTTTTTAAAAAAATTCTGAATAACTCTTGGAACAATTTAAATAAATTCACTTCTTCGATAATTTTTTCCCGAATGATAGAAAAAAGTCTTCGCTTTTCATTTTCTAAGAAATTTCTTTCTATCAATTTTCAAATAATATCTTAGACAATAAAAACCGTTGCCTTTCAGATAAATTTTTATGAAAACTCAATTTCGAGTAAAATCTAATTTTATTTCTTCGCTCGATGAAATTTCAGTATCGATTTCCATTCGACTTCTCATTGATACTCGATTTGGAAAATTATGAGTGTCTGTTCGATCAATTCGGTTTGAAATATTATGCACAAAAGGAAAACAGCTGTTATGTGTCATAATTTCTACCTTGATAACTTCCAAGTAATATCCTTCGCGAAACATCTTCACTGTTGCTTTTTATTCACTACTGATACAATTTCCTTATTTATTTTGTTACAGATCGTGATACACTTCACTGAGATTGGGGATAAAAAAAGAAAAAGAACAATAGAGAGACATCGAAGTTCGTATTTTGTAATGCGATACAGGAGATTATAGAAACATACAATCGCTTAATGGCGACACGTTTCACGTGTGTTTCCCAATACCCTCAGCACGGACACGAACCAGATGGAGAAAGAAGGGAGCGAATTCTTCAAACCTCTACATTTTCCACGCTTAGCGATTCAGTCGTTTTTTTTAATAAATAAATGGAACCACGAAGGTTGAATTGAAAAATTGGATGGAATTGCAAATTAATTACCACGAAGGAGGAGAATTTCGAGCACTTTTGCAATCTTCAGAGGTGATTCGACAGGTAAATGTTGAGCCGAGAGCTCATTTCATTGCTGAAATTAATCATTTGCCACTTAAATGATGGATAACAATAAAAGAATTGAGAGAAATGAGATTGAAAGGGTGCGTTTGGATTTTAGGATTTGTTTTGGTGGTAAATCTAGTTTTTCGGAAAATTCGGAATATTATTTAATAAATATGAAATTGTTGTCCTGTGAATTTGATATTTCTGACAATTTTTGTTATTATTTTCAACTTGTAAAAAAAAATATAAGAGGAAAAAAGAAACCTTTGGCTCGGGATTTTTTAAATTTCCACTCGAGTTCAATTTTATAGAAAATTAATAAATGGAAACTTTTGGATACTTGGTTTTTAGTCTTCACGGGTGATTCGAGTGGCAAATTTTGAGTTAGGGCCCATTTCGATGCTGAAATTAATCCTGTCCCACTTAAATATCGAATAAATCGAAGAAAATTGGGAGAAATGAAATCGAAACGATACATTTGGATTTTAGTATTTGTTTTTGGGGTGAATATATTTTTTTAGAAGGCCCAACAAATGGAACATTACTTGATAAGTGTAAAATTAATGCCTTCTAAATTTAGCATTTGGGACAATAATATCTGGAATGTCTTTTTACTATTTTCAATTTTCAAACTTCGTCAATAGCGAATTTCCATTTTGCTAATTTTAATTTTTGTGGATTGAATATTAGTTGAATTTCAATTAGAAGAATTAATTTTCCAATTCAAATTTAAGCGCAGGTAAAATAAAATTATAGTTTATTTGAATATCAGGAAAGATTAGAAATTCGTCGAAAATTTAAAAGAACGTTTTAGTTGGAATTTAATGGGAAATTAGTAAAAGGAGATTTTTAAACACATTTTTAATCTTCACTGGTGATTCGAGGGGTAAATTTTTACCGAGAGATCATTTCAATGCTGAAATCAATTATTTATCATTTAAACATTGAATAAATTAACACTATTTCTACCAAAGGTGTCAATTTTTTTTAGAATTATAATTTTGAATTTTAATTTTAGAATTATAATTTTCAGAATTTTAATTTAAAATCATTTTCGAGGTTTGATTCAATCTTTTTTTGAAATCCACAAACGGGAAGTGCTCACTAAAGCAATTATGCGCCTGTAGAAATTTTGGTATTGATTAAGAAAATCTATTTTAATTATAATTCTGTACTTTTGGTTTTGAATTTTGAATTGCATATAACCAGTGCGGTAGAAATAGTGTCAAGGGGAAATGCTAAAAATGAAAAGCAAATATTAAATTTGAATTATAATCACGATTTTTGGGATTCTTGGAGAATTCGAGAATTTAAATATATTAATAATAAAATCTGAAATATTTTCTCATCATTTTTGGAATTTTGTGTACAGTTTTGAAATAGCAAATTCCTTTTTTTAGTATTTCCAATTACATTTTTTAGTCTGCCCGTGATTTTTTCGCTTCATTTTGTGTTCGAATAATTAAAAAAAAACTATCATAATTTATTCGATTAACAAAGAACCGAGGCAAATTTTTTTTAGATATTTTTCCATTTAAATATAATAGTTAAATCTGTAGGAAAAAAATTTCTTTTTTCTTTTATTTTTCGTACTGAAGATAAATTGAATTTAAAATTGCAATTTCAGTTCTAAAGTCAATGGAACTAAATGTTTCTCCGACGATATTATTTAAGATTGTGGTATTCAGGTACAAAATTAAGTGAAAGTAAGTTTCGGTGTTCGAATGGTAACAGGGAATTTTTAAGTCACCTTGTTCAAAGATATGAAAGTTGAAATTGAAAGAAAAAAATCTGTAACTTCAACTACGAAATTTACATGCAATTAATTAATCAGTTCGTTGGAATCATCGATTACATTTGGAATGATCGGATTTTGAAAGCATGGCATTTTCCATCTGCTTGCTCGATAGCGACACTAGAATGAGAATTTTAGCTCCGGTTTTAAATGACGCAATTTTCGAAGTTGCGAATTTTAATTTACCCAAATTGGAATTAGTATTTGAAATTTTCAGTAATTCCTGTAATTCCACTTTTCAGAAATTTCCAAATATGTATTTTTTAGAGGTATGATTCATTTTGTAGCAATTGAGGAATTTTATAATTTAATAATTGCAAATAATTAAAATTAGTAAATATAAATTATTAATTCAACCAGAAATCTTTTAATTAATAATCACGACTACGGAAAACAATTATTTTTATAACATTGAGTTCCAGATAAAGTACCAAAAAAATCAATTAAAAAAATTGTATTAGATAATTCAGACATTACGTTTTGTTTTTAAATTAGAATTTGTCGAATGATATTTTTAGATTTCACCTTTTTTTTCTAATTTGAAAAAATCTAGATTTATTTTTTAAATCAATTATAAATGAAAGTTCACTAAAACTTATCCTTCAATTTTTATATCTCACGTATATATTTTTTTTTATCGAAATACGGAAATAGAATAATTAAGTTTTTCCAAATGGTCCTAATTAATGGGTTGGTTTTGCAAAAGATAATAATAATAAAAAAAAAAGAAGAAGAAAAAAAATATATATTTCCACAACACATGTGAATAAAGTGAAAGATTATAATTTATTGAACATCTTTATTTATATTTTTCTGAGTTTCTCTTAAAGAGCAAGTAAATTTTCGCAGACACCGTCCGCTTCTATAAATTTTCGCGAAATAATAATTATCGATCATTTTCTTCGCGGTTTTAAAAGATAAGGGGATATCGGACGAGAGAGAAAAGAAAAGAAAAAAAAACAGACTTTGGTTGAAGACAAGTAGATCTTTTTCTGCGTTTTTTTTTAGATAATATATAAGTTCTTAACTTATAACTTTCTTCTTTTTATATATATATATATATTTTTTTTTTAACACGAAGGTATTGAGACCATAAACTAACGTTGGCTAGGTCATTAATTCGCTATTAATTTGATATCCTCTAAAAACTATACAAAATTGTACAATGCATATATATATATTTTATACATATACATAATATATATTTCCATTCGATGAAAAATCACATTTTTTTCACGTTCATTCATTTTACAATAATTACAAAGAAAGGAAATGTGAAAAAAAGTGAAGTTCGCGGGAACGATTTTACAATTTCGAACGTTTATTTAATAAAATACTGTCGTTTTTTGTTTTTTTGAAAATCAGAGAATTGAGAATTTCGAATGAGTCGAATACCCGAATCTGAGATTCTTTGAAATTTCATTTATTCGCATGACGATCATTCGAACAAATGATTTTCCACACACGAGTCTTTTCCTCGATGAGACGAATGTTTATAATTACACGAATTTCAATAATGTACAGCGAATGCAATCAAATGCAGTTTACTCGA
The DNA here is from genome assembly GCA_949825005.1 of Gasteruption jaculator. NCBI lineage: Eukaryota > Metazoa > Arthropoda > Insecta > Hymenoptera > Gasteruptiidae > Gasteruption > Gasteruption jaculator. The sequence continues at coordinate 4,691,223 of OX463767.1, forward strand.
ACCCAGATTACTCGAGTGACTCCGTACCGAAGGAATTATGCGAAGAATTGTTTACCCTGAAAAATAAATGCTCCGAGTACAAAAATGCTGATTCCCTGGATTTTAGGTTTCACATATTTTTAGTTTGTGCAAAAATATTGAAATTTCTAATTTTTATCGACGATGATTTCTCCAAAATAGGAAAAAAATTGTTCTTCGATGGGTTCGAGTTCTGGATTTTAGAGAAAAAATGTAATTGAAATTATATATTTTTGAAATTAATCATAAGTATAATCTGAATTCAAAAATATTAGTAATTAAATATATAATTAGTAATTAAATTTAAAAAATAAAAATATAATTGTCACTTGAATGTAACTGTTGAAAAATGTAATTCTTAGGAACCTCTAAAAAATTAAATAATATTTTCACCCTGAAAGGTAAATATTCAAAACATAAAAAATTCCAATTTCTTTTTTTTAAATTATTAGATTGTTATCGATGTCCTATCGAGCTTCATCGATTGCCTGGGTAATTTCAGGGACCAATTTCATTCGCATAATTTGTTCGCGAAGCACCTTCCATGTCTTTTCTTTATTCCATTTTTCCAATTACTGGTTTTCGAAACAGATTCTTCGAATATAAAAAACTATCGACACCGAGTTGTTTTTACTATATCGGGTCAGAAATTGTTGAAAAATGTTGCGAATTCACATACGAGCAATTAATGTCGAAGAAGATGTGAAAGTAGCAAATCGAAACTTTCGAGCACCTTTCGAATTTTACGAATAGTTCCAACTTCACCTTTTTATAGTAATTCAATAATTTTCAAGAGTCGATCGGTTTTTTTTCCGTTTTTCTCACTAGCACGTGTTGGTTGATGGTCCGTTAAGAAAAAGGCTTTTTCTTTTTCTTTTTTTATACATTTCGCTAGAAGAGAAATCCTAATTTTTCATTTATCTTTTTGAAGTTCTTTCTTTTCTTTAAATACTATACACAATTATTTATGGGAAAATGTATATCTGTCTTGTGAATAATATATGATTGTGAAGTATTTTTTTTCTCTAAGTATCTAGCTGACAAAGATTCTTTTTTTCGTATCTGTAAATTTTGGTTTCCACGCGAAATTAAGAATTTCTATATTTAGGAATAAAATTTGATACCAAAGTGATAAAAATCCAAATGAATTTTGATTGGTTTTCGTATCGCTTAATAACGATCGAAATTTACAAGTTGACAAAATTATTCATGTTAAATTCTACTTCTGATTTAATATTTACTTCTTGTTTCTTCATTTATTTAAATTTGGTGTATTATTTACTTTTATCTCACTTCTGTGCAAAATTTGGATTAAAAAAAGTTAAAATTGAGCAATGAAAATTCCCCAAAAGTTGTTGCGTTAAATCGAAAATTTGTATACAATTTTTTAATAATTATTTATAAAATCTTTTAATGTCAATAATTATAATGTTAATTTTTTTTTAATTTGTGTAATTGAACTCGAAGAATTGACACTAGTGAGATAAATTGCTTTCTGCAAATTAAAAAAATCACTTTTGGTGATGAAAAGTAGGATTTTGGAGTTTTTCAAAAATTTGGAATTTCTGATACTTTTTAATTTGGTCAAGTGGTTTCGAATATTGATATTTCCTAAAAACCTTTTTATAATTAAAATATTCCAAAAGCAACGAAAGAATTGTAACGGAACAAATTTAAAATTTATAACTTTAGGTTCTTGACGACTCTTTTTTCCGAAATTCTCAAACACAAAATTTTCTTTTTTATTACAAAAATCCTATAACATTTTCACCTCGAAGTTAAATATATGTACAAAATTCCTCCCGAGAACCTTCTAAAACAAAATTCAACAAATTCCATTTACAATTTCCTAATATTATAAAACTTTTCATTTACGTACAAAAATATTTTTTTCGACCAAAAAATTTACTCCAAATTCTCACTTTCTTTTTACATATCAAAGTTACCCACTTTGAAACTCGAATGCTTGAAAAATAGTTGTTGGAAAACTCTCAATGAAATGCCATAAAATTCAAAATTTCCTAATCTCTTTAAATCTTCAATCTCCAGATAACTGTTTATTTTGCTTCCATACCAGAAAGTTACTCAATTTATTCCAAATCCTATTGCGAGAAAATTACAAGTTTAAATTTATTATCCTATTTCAGGGAAATTTCAAATTTTTCTATTCTTTGTTATTTCTAATCTTTTGTTATTAACCTTTTGTAATTAATTTTTCTATTAATTATAATTAAAATTAAAATAAATCTCTGAATTAAGTAATTCAGAAATTTACGATTCAAATTAAAAATTTCAATTTCATAGAATTTCAACTTGAGAGTTATCCGACAAAAATTCAAATTTATTCTTTCACTTACAAAATATTGAACATTTTTTAAAAATAGAATTGTAAAAATTCTTTGCAGAGAAAATTTCAAATTCAGTGAAAATTGCATATTTTCATTGAATGGCATTTTGTATTATAAATAAAGAACTTTGACTTTGAAGTGGAAAAAAAAACCAAAATCATCAACTTGACCACTCCCGAAGGAACTCTTTATCGACCCATTAATGAAATAAAATTCAATTACTCATCGAAAATCCAAAAAGCCCTTCGTTCGCATTCTACAGATAGAAAACGTCCAATTCAGAAAAATCTGTAAACTTTTCTTTGAATAGCATTTCGAGTTTCAACTAAAAAAAACTTTCTCTTCGAAATGAAGAAAAAAAAACCAAGATATTAAACTCGGATGCTCGACTACTCCGGAAGATAATTTTGTCGATACTCGAAACCTCATTAAACTTCCATTACTCGATACTCGAGCAAAACCCAAAAACCTCTTCGTTCGCATATCATTACTTTCGAGAGAACAAAAAATTCCATTATTAAAAGAAAACAACAATAATAAGATCTTAGTCAGCTGCAGATACTACCGGGGCAGATACGACTGGAAAAAAAAAGGATAATAAATCCACAATGACGACGAATCTCCTCGCAACTATTGCTCTCATTGCGAATTGCAATCACGTGCTGGAAACAATGGGAATAAAAAAAAAAGAAGGACTTTGGATTTGCATATTCGAAAAGGAGTATTAAGTAAGTACGTGAAGTACCTACGTTGGGAGAGCTTCGATTTCATGAGGCGTCGCGTGTCCGTTCGAAACGTCGGTGGTCGTGGTCGTGGTGTTCGACGACACCGAGGTGTCGACCAATCCGCTGATCTCGTTGCTGGAGTGGCTACTGCCGGTTTCGCTGCCGCTCTCCTTGGCGGCCTCCTCCTCCTCCTCCTCGGCGTTCCTCGAGGACGAAGACGAAGCCGAGGAGGACCTGGAGGAGCAACTGCAGGCGTTGGCTCCGGTTCCGGTTACGCTTCGGTTGCCGTTGCTGGCCGTGCTGTCGCTGTCGCTCTCGCTGTCGACGCTGTAGACCGGGCTGTTGTCGCAGGACCTTCTCTGGGCCCTCAGGGTCTCGTTCTCTCTCCTTAGCTGCTCGTTCTGCTGCAGCAACTCGTCGATGCGCTGCTGGCAAAGCTTGAGCTTCTTCGCCAGCTCGTTATCGCTCGGCTTTTTGCTCCCGTCGACGTCGTCGTAGTTCTGGTTGTTCGGGTTTTTGCCTCGAAGACGTTTCGTAAGCGACTCGACCTTGGCCTCCAGCTGGACGTACTCCTGGATCAGCTCGGACTTGGTCAGGGTGCCCAATCGCTCGGCGTGGAGGTCCTCGTAAGCGCTGGAGAACTCCTTCGTGAGGAATTCCTCCTCGTCTTCCGGCGAGGAATAGAAGTAATCCTCGTCCGAGTCCACGCTGAAGCTAGAGTCCCTCGTCCTGGGAGGAGCGATGGGTTTCTGAAAGGCCACCGAGGTGGTTTTCTCCAGGTCGGGGATGTCGCTGTGGTCCTCCATGAGGAACTGGGTCGTGTTATAGGGAGCCGGGGGCTGCTGCCTGCCCGTTTTGTTGGTCTGCGAGGACCTCCCGAGCACCCCGGTGGTCGTCGACGTAGCCGACGACGACCTGCATCGCAGTCTCTGCTGATACGACAGTTGCTGCTTGGAGTAGGGCTTCAGTTTGCGATGTTTGGGCTTCCCTCGACGGGTTTTGCGTTTGCGAGCTGCGTGATCGGGACAGTCCTCGGCGAAGTTCCCGTCCTGGTCGCCGCTGCCGCTTCCACTCTCCAGTTTCTTATTGCGACTGCTGGCCACAAAGCTCCTGGGTGTCTGGAAGAAAGAGATGTATGGAATGTTGAAATGTTACGTTATTTTATTTTGTTTTATTCTATTTGGATATAGTAGGGTTAAAATTTGAAAATTGATATTATGAATAATGAGGCATGAATAATGAAAGCATTAATTTTGACATACACACGCACACGCACGCACGAATATGTAGCAGAGTATCCATTTTAATAAAGTAACTCTAATAGTCTCTTCCGGAAAATTCTCAAAAAAGTGCTTTTTTTTAGACTCCTTGCCCCCCCCCCCCCCCCCCCCAACTTGGACACAGCGATATCTCTAAGAGACATTACATTTTCGAGAAAAATGCGATATATTCGAGATATCGCTACTTCCGGTTTCGCTACCGCTCTCCTTTCTCGGACATACAGCGATATCTCGAAGACATCGCGTTTTTCTCGAAAATGCAATGTCTTCGAGATGCCGTTGCGTGTTCGAGAAAAATGCGATGTTTTCCAGCAAGCCATCCTTGTGTTCAAGGTTAGAATGGGACACCCTGTATATGGAAATGGTAATTAATCGAAGTATAGGAACGTTTGAGATTCATAGTGGTGGTGAGTTTTATTTTTTCTTTGGTATTGTTATTACTATTGGAAAACGTATGTGTGTGTATTGGAAGAGTAATATGAACCTCGAATATTAAAATAGGAATAAAAATTGGTTAATTAATCAGAATTAATTTTTATATATATGGAAATTGAAATTGGTCGAAATTGATCATGATGGAGATTTGATCATGACCTAGGGGGAGCTCGCCTCCCCTCCTGCCTGGGCAACTAGACAGGTGCCTGGAGTGTGTATGTGTGTGTGTGTTGGGACAATTAGATAAAATTTGAATATTCGAAAAAAAGTAAAAATAGGAAAATTCGAATATTTGTAGGCTATAAGAATAGTCTCGATTAATTAATTGGCTTGATTCGTTGTGCAAAGTTACCCCTCGATTTGAATTTATATTGCAACCAATCGACGCACGTCCGATAATTGCGTTTGTTAATTAGAATTCGTCCATTAATTGAAATCTAATAAATAAATTTCTTTCTAGAGATAAAACAATCAATTGAATTACCACAAATGCTGTGAATTTAAAGCTTGTGGTAAGTTTGTTGAAAATGTAATTTGCGGTCTTTGTTCTTTTTTATTTCTGGCATTAGTTGGGTTTCAAAAAAAAAAACTAATAATCTCTGTTTAAAATTGTGCCTTCACTGATTGACCTCCGGGACCTTCGTTAACTAAACACGGGGGATAATAACCAACCAATTGTTTCAAGTGGAAAAGGAAACTAAAAAAAATTCAGCCCAAGATCTGAATTCCATGTCTCCTGAAAGTCTATTTCTTCATCCTTTTTTGTGAAACTTAAAAATTATAAAATCAATCGAAATCATGAATTTATAAAATCGCCTTAAATGTACTAAATACGAAATCAAACCAAATTCAAGAAGTACAATATCATCCAAACTTGAAATTGCAAAATTAATTGGAATTAAAAACTATAAAATCCATCAAAATTACAAAATCAGCTAAAATGTAGTAATTATAAAATCAATAAAAATCATAGGATTACAAAGTCACTCAAAATGGTAAAATTACAGGATCGACTAAAATTATAAAATTACAAAACAATCTAAATTACAAAATTACAAAACTTAAGAATTTAGTATTTAACCAGTTAACTGTGTTTGACGACTATATCCGTCATGGCGATTTTGCATAATTTTGTGTCATGTCGACTATTTACGGTCGTCATGACACAATATTATGCAAAATCGCCATGACGGATATAATCGTCAAACACAGTTAGCTGGTTAAAAATGAGACACCTAAACGAATTTTGATCCCAATTGAAATTTTTCATTTGCAAATGAAAGCGATCCTTTAGACATTCAAAAAAATCGTCAACTACTACTACAATATTACTACTACTACTGCTACTAGTAATTGATTTTAGTCAAGCCTTAAAGAGATAAATATAAATTTTGTCAAAGTCCTTAAATTGAATTAACTAATAAATTATGCTGAACATATTATACTATATTGTATTATTACTATTATACTAATAGGAATAATATTTTCAATTTATAATAGTTATGTTTGGCATAATATATTATTGGGTTGGTACATAAATTAACAGGTGTCTCTTTGACGTGCTATATCGTCTAAAAACGCCCGATAATTATGCATTAACCCAATAGTTAATTCAATTTAACAAAATTTGAAAAATTGAACATTTGAATTAACTATTGGGTTAATGCAGAATTATCAGGCATAATAAATTAAGCTGAACATATTAATTATTATAAATTTAAAAAAAATATATATATCTTTTCAATATGAATATTTGTAATTGTTAAATTACAGTTAATCCCATAATTTATTACTAATTTTTATCTTTATATCACTAACATACTGTTACTGCCACTGCTATTATACTACACTATCACTACTACCACTACCATTGCTCTAACGCTGAACTACTATTACTTCTCCCACCAGTAGTATTACTCCAATACTGCCCTATACCTATCGCTACTATTACTCCAATACTTAGAACCTCCTATATATCAACAAAATCCCTACACATTTTTTCCTAAATCAAGAAATGCAACTGCCAAAAATCTTCGGGCTTTTGAAACCCGCTGAGACAACAATCGCAACAATCGACCAACCGATTGTTGCCCATTGTTACCCACTGTCGCAAGGGGAGCCACTAAAAAGTAAGGTAAACCGAAGTAAAAGAAGGGAAAGGTAGTGGAGAGACCGTAGGGGAAGAGGCGGAAGAACAAGAACAAGAAGTACAAGAAGAAGGGACATGTCCACATAAATCACGGTGCAATTCATATCCCCATTCGCACACATGCATGCACGCACACGTACACGCTCACACCTCGCATTTATTTAACGTGTGTTGCTAATGGCGAAAGAAAACAACATTTCAAAGGAGTTATCTGCCACGCGCATGCGCACTACTACTCGCTGCCCGAAAAAAATCCTCTTTCCAATTCGAACCGAATTTTTCCCCCTCCCCTCTCCACCCCCAGGTTCGACGTCCTCGAGGTTGGACGGGAAAGAGGAGTTTCTCGTATCCCCCGTAAACGGGACAAAGAATCTCTCAAAATTTCAGAAATCCGCGTTCTCTTACATCTTCGCCATTCGCCGAATCTCCGATCCTGGGGACGACGGTGCCGGCAGGGAGCGCTGCGGTAGCTACTGCGCCCGATGCCGCCGCGGGCGTCGTATCCGCTTTTACGGCGTTTTCGATCTTGCCTGGACCCTCCTCTTCGTCCATATTTCTTTTTCCCTTTTTTTCAGCCTCGTCGCGATCGAACACCAGCCCGATTTCCCTCCTAAAGACGGACACTCGCGTTCACGATGACCACTGCGGCGATGTTGTCGACTCGTGGCTCTCCACCAGATGCACACTCGTTCTCACATCAACAGCGACTGAATCGCCATGTCCGAGGAAGTCTGATTTATCCGTAAAATCCAGTACCCGTGTGTGTACGTGCCTCGCATGTACGAATGTATGAGTAGGCATGTACGTATTCGTCGGCAAAGATGTGCAAGTACGTACATACGCGTGGATAGAGATGCATGCGTGTACGTGAAGGGAGATGTGTGGGTATACATGTACGTGTAGGAATATACGTATGTGTTTATGGGTATGGATGTATGTGAATGTACAAGATACGATACGATAGCGAAGACTTCGGGTCCTCTCGGGTCTCGAATGGAGGGGAGACTCGTCACCCCATTGGTCGAAAGGTACGGGCGGCTTTTTTTTTTTCTTATTTTTTTCTCCTTTTTTTTCAAGTCGCTGGGTGCCGTTTTACCCTCCTCGAAGTTTAACAATCGCTCGCGTTGCGTTCGGTAGCGCCATCTTTGTCTTTTTCTTTCTTTCCTTCTCTCTCTTCAATGTGCTATTATTTTACTGTTATTATTATTGGAGGTATCGGTATTGTTATTATTGTATGTACAGAAGGACTGCGTTTTGCAGAAGGTACCATTGGTAGTTGATGAAGAAGTTGAAAGTTAGTTATGATCAAATAAAATGATGAGCAATTTTTCTCGAGTTGCCTTTGGGGTATTTTTTTCCAGAAATTGATAGAATTTAGGTAATTTGAAAAATTTCATAATTGACAATTGCAGTTGTTAAATAATTCGCAATTATGCAAAGTTGTATGTTTAATAATTACCGACGAGTGTCGATTATTAGATAATTATAATTGAACTTTCGTCATGAATTTTAATTAATTCTAAACTTTACTAATAAGAGGTTATTAATAATTATGAAATTATTAATAACAATATGTAATTAATAATGATTAAGAAATTAACTTTCGAATTAATGATAATTGTCTGAAAAATTAGTAGCTTTTAAATACTCTGCAAACGTAAAAAATTTTATGATTTTCAATTAATTATTAATTGCCAATCTTTAAATAATTACTTGACTGCCTGCAACTTAATTGTTTAAAGTCCCCATTACCTAAACTCAGTTTGAACAAAAATCTTGAAAATCCATGAAATTCGCAATTTTGATCTTTTTCGGGATTCTAATTTTCAAAAAAATATTTGCTCCTCATAGTTTGAAAACTAAAACCAAAATTTCAAAATTGGAAAATACACACATTTTCTAGAGACACTTTGATTCACGAATTCCAAATTCTACTTGTATTTTTCAACAGGAAAAAAAATTCGAAGATTATTTTTCGTTTTCTAGCACCGCTCAAAGAAGTTCCATTGTGCATTTGTATTTGCTACCCTTTATGTTCCCTCCCAAGGCTTCAGAATGCTCTACCTATTTAACAAGAGAGAGAAACAGATACGGACTAAAATCCTATTCAACTATAGCACCTATGTGTCCTACTATTGACTTTACTTTGACTTGGTAGGGGGGAAAAACGGTTGAGAAGATTAAATTTTGTAGTCCGCGAAGAATATTTCCTTCCCTCTCGCTATGGAGAAAAAGATAATGAATTTCTCATGCTAAAATTGGTTGGAAATTTCATCTGATTTTTCCTCAGATAATCTCGAAAGAAAATGAAACTGGGAAAAAATTTAGATTTATATTAACACCTTTTTTTTATGAATTATGGTGATATCATAATATTTGAATTTTAGTCAGTTTCATTATCTTAAAATTTTTACTCCTAATTTTTGAATTTTACTTGAATCGTAATTTTTAAAATTTTTGTTGATTTAAAAATTTCTTAATCTTTTTTTGAATTTGTAATTTTTTAAATTTACTGGACTTCGATATTTTCAAATTTAGGTTGAGTTTATAATTTTGTATTTTTAGCATTTGTTATTTATGAATTATGATAGCATAAAATTTTAATTTTTCTTAATTTTACAATATGAAAATTTTGTTTATTTACTTTCAAAAATTGTTCTATTGCTTTTTGGAATTATGAAATTTTAGTCAATTTCATAATTTTTAAATTCTGCTTCATTTGTCACATTTTCAAATTTCTAGTTTTTGTGAAACAGATGACGTCCTTGACGATTAAAAATATTTTATTACTCAGGAGAGAAAATTATTATTCCCTAAACATATAGTAACTATATAATTACTATAACTTCTATAAAAATTACTAAACATAATATGATACGTTAAGTATGTAGTTTAGGGTCTTTTTAAAATATTCAGATAATTTATTTTATAGAACAACATTTGGTTGATAAAAAAGCCAATTTACTGATTAATTGTCATATACAGAATTACATATTCCTTTGAATTTCACTTTTCATATGTTACATATTGATAAAGAATACAACAAATCTGTGTATTACCGCAAATCAGCATGACCACTCGACTCCATAATTAATCCAGCTGCAACAAGAAAACCTTTTATTAATGATATTCCCTTTTTCCAAGCAATTCTTTCATAAAACTACTTTTAAAATAAAGCCTTTGTAAAATTACTCTCCAATAATAAATAAACAAATAAGAAATATTTATTTTTGTACCAATCAAATATTGCGGATTTAGATGTTTCTTTTTTTTTTAATTCATGGCGAAGTTACAACAGAATTTCACATATCAAGATACATCGATATATTGAGCAACGAAATTAATTTTACAATAAATACACGATTAGATATCGAAAAACAATCGATTGCTTAATTAATTATTGAAAAGAGGGAAAAATATCTCACCTTCTTGAAGCCAATATCAGCTGCGTATTCTCTGAAACATTGTCGGCAGATATTCAAGCCATACTTGCGGATCAGTCCATGCCTATTGGCACAAGCGCGGCTGAAAAAAACCAATGGACCAAATTTATTTATAGCAAATTTTTTGTAAATGAAATATTTCAATTGGGATCAAAATTTGTGTAGCGTTTTCATTTTTACTGAATTGTTAACACTTTACCGACCGCTAGTCTATTAATCGGCTTTTTAACGGCAATGTCTACAGACCGATAGCTTATTAGTTGGCTTTTTGTCGCCAATGCTTAACCGTTTTAGTGCCAAGCAGTGCGATCATGTTTCTTCTGTCACATGTCCAAAAATGCCAGTATTTTTTAAACACAGAATAGAAAGAGTGATACCACGCCGCTTGTCAATTTTCGATTTTGAAACAACAAAAACCTGTGGCACTCAAATGATGAATAAATATAGTTTAGCATTTATATCATCGAGTGGCTGGACGGACACGGGAATGATATAGAATCGCTAGCGGTCGGTAAAGTGTCAACTTTTGTAATTTTTTAATTTAGATTGATTTTGTAATCGTATGATTTTCATTGATTTTATAATTACTACATTTTGGATGATTTTGTAATTTTGGTTGATTTCATAGTTTTTAATCCCAATTAATTTTGTAATTTCAAGTTTGGATAATATTGTACTTTTTTTTATTTTGTTTGACTTCATATTTAGTACATTCTAGGCGATTTTATAAATTCATGATTTCGATTGATTTTATAATTTATAAATTTTAGATGATTTTGTAATTTTACAATATTTATTAATTTCATCATTTTTACATTCCCAGCTCTTCACCATCCTTATCCAAAACTTGTACTATAAAACAAAACAAAGGGTATATTAGCATTTGTTGAATATTGCCAATAAGCAACAAAATGCAAATTAAAAACTTATCCCGTCCGAGGTAAGGGAGGTATGGAACATAACCTCAAAATTGAGAAATCACTTAAATCTTTGTACATTTTTTCAAAAAGAAATATATAACATCTAATCAACAATTGACGCTTTCTTCACTAATTCTATCCTTATAATAACCAAAATAATTCTCCTGTTTGGGGGAAGAAACTGGAGTGGAAGGCGACTGTCTGTGAGAACACGCGGTGACCATCGGAAATCAAACAAACGCGTTTGGGAACAATTTCGAGGCTCTCAAGAATCGTAGCCTTTACCTCGGGAATAATTACTCACCAGGATCTGGATCCTTGACCATATTTGCGTGGATGCGAGTACCAGATATTTTGGAAACCCATTTTTTGGTATTTTTATGCTACGATCGCTACCGAATCGGCGGAACGGCGAGAACAGGAAAGAACGCCATTAGAGAAACGACCGCGCAGACGCGTAGCGAGGACGTGGGAACTATGGCCTACTTCCGTTACATGTTACGTTCCCTGACGTAACTTATTGTAAAATGCCGCTAACTTTGAATTTAAGATTTTCCTTTCAACATTAGTAAATGAAATGAGAAAACTGGGATAGGAAATAATAAAATAAATAAAATGGATACTGTTTTCCAGGCAAAATGAATATGATTTATTTAAAATATTGAGAGTCGTTCGATGTTGTGTCTAGTAAGTACCAAAGGAGAGTGTGACTTAAATCTAAAGTTCAAAAAGCGAGATCCTCTAACCAATCCCCACTTTTGTGTGTCTTTTAGAAATAGAGGGATATAAGCCCCTAAGATAAGGGTTCTCTGTAAAGCCTAAAAAGGGCTCAACCACTTCATCCGTTTATCGTCATTTCTTATTACAAGTGCTTGGTGACTGAGTATTGTATCTCGCTTATTTCAACTGCTCATATATTTTATTATCCTATAAATTAACTTTAGTTATTTCAAAAGAAACATTTTAAAAGTATCCTGAGAATATTTATATTCTCTTCAAACTATGTCACCTAGAATGTAGAATAAGATTTATAGTTATTTACTATATATACATTTCGATTCTCACAAGTTCACATAACAGTCCTTTATATTATTCATTCTTATGACTTTTTCTAACCTAAAAGTATTTTCAAAGGCAATCTTTAATTTTCGTTATAATTGTTTACATAAACTTAGAGAATAACTTTGATTCTATGAAAAGAAACGAGTTGTGTATAATTTGAACCCAGAACGCGATAAATATAAATATATTTAGAAAGTTAATACGTAATTCTTATTACTTATCATTTATTACAAAAGTATTAATTTGAATGAGATCATTTTGTGCCATAATTGACAGTTTGCGCCATCTACCTGTGATAATTGCTACTAGGGACATAACATTCCTCTCATCTAGGGAAAGGGGGAAAATTCAAAGACGATTTTTGAAATTGATTTCAAACTGAACTATAAACTAAGGAATTGGTAAGAAATTAGTTGTTTTATCACAGAGAGGATACTATTATTATAGATTTTGTTATCGGTACTTTAAAAATTAGTATATGAATAAACTAACTAGTTGTTTTTTTTATTAGTAATTGGTCACTTCAGTTATTATTTATCATTAGCAAAATAGTTATGTGTATACGCATTTTCTTTCTTTCTATATATATTGCGCATTCTCTTTCTTTTAATATCAATTCCTTTATCGACAATTTTATTTTTACATGACTTGCATACATATACATATCTGTTTACTTACGTTGATTTGATTTATAATTTATTTAAATATTACGTTCTTGCTTTTTATTTTTCTTTACTTATTAGTTACGCATTTACGTTATACATAGTTTACAAACATACACAGATACATGTCTCTACACGTTACATGGCTTGTGTACATATACGTATAGACGCACACACGCGCGCGCGCTCTTTTCATTCTAGCTGTTTATTTTACATTAGACATAAATATATACAAAGTGTTTTAGGAATCAAAGATATTTGCATATAGAATTTAGGTTTTAGGGTTTTCGAAGACCCTAGTACCGATTTTGTAATTTGATGATTCTGAATTTCGGCTTTTTGTAGTTTTATGATTATGATTGATTTCATAATTACTATATTTATTTTAGACGGTTCTTTAATTTTGTACTTTTGTTTGATTTCGTAATTTAACAATTTTCGTCGACACTCTAATTTAAGAATTTTTAGTAATGTTGGAATTTTTAATGTAATTGTAATTGATTTTGTAATTTTACGATTTTTACTGATTTCGTTCCACTCTATAGGGATTTCGAAAACCTTAGTATCTAAATTCATTATGGATCCTTGGTTTGTTTTTAGATATTAGTCAAATGCCTGCAAAACTCTTTATATAAACATGAAGGAATGAAACTTTGTATCCTCAAAGTATACAGACTGATATTCTCAAAAATTATGCATACGTGCATTATACGTCCTCAAAAACATAGAATGACACAAACACACACAAACACATAACGCGTGTTCGTGATCTACGTGTATCACTTACGCAAAGTAACACATCTTGTGTATTCATTTTATAGGGAAAGAGAGAGAAAGATGAAAAGACAGACAGACATAAACAGAGAAAGAGACAAAAAACCAAAAAAAAGAGAGAATGATTGTTGCAGATTTATTTATTTATTATAAATAAGGCAAGAGGCATATGGGAAATACTTACTACATAATTACATGTATATAAATAACGTACAATACTAATAAAATATTATAATAGTAGACTAGTAGTTAGTTGGCAATGGGCAATGACGAAGCGAATAAGAGAGGGAAAGAGAGAATTGGAAAGAGAAAGAAACATAGTTGCGACAGAGAAAGAAAGAGAAAGAAAATCGGGGAAAGAGATAAAACAACAGAGACAGAGAAAAAGAGGGGGGAGGAAAAAGATAGTGATAAAAAAAAGAGAAAGAGAACGTGACGAAGAGGGAGGGGTAGCGATAAAGATAGAGAAAGAGAGAGACGGATATATTTAGTAAGAGGGGGGAAAAATAGAAATAGAGAGAGAAAGCGGGATAGAAACACCGTTAATACCAGTCCAGAGTTCCGATACTCGAGCGACTAGTACCTATTTAGCAAATATAGTGTCCATGCTTCCATCCTCCATGCAGAGCTTACTTCACTCTAGAGTCTAACTCTAGAGACGGTGGTCTGGTCTGGTCAACTCGTCGACAGTTGCGACAATAACGTCGAAACCACGAAACCGACACGTTCGTGTTCGTCATCACGATAAACGACGATACCGGAGCTCTACAAGGGCACTAAACAGGTTACCTTTTTTGTTTCTTCTTCTTCCTTTCTTTTTATCTGTCTCTCTTTCTACTATCCAACGACGACAAACCTTTTCTTTATCCTTTTTTTTCTCTTCTTCTTCCTCTTCCACCGTCATCGTCATCGTCATCATCATCATCATCATCATCGTTACATCAAAGAACAAGACCGTGAATTCGACCAATCTCTTCAATTCCTCTTCTTCTTCGGCTTCTGCCTCTAGTTTACGACCGCCTTCGTGTTCGCAACAGTGTGGAACCGGACGTCGTCGGGTTTCCTGCCGAAAAGCAAAACAATGGGTTACCTGAAATCCGTGGGCACGAGCATCATCTACATCAGCTTCTTCTTGGCCGTTATTACCTTCGTACCTGGGTTCCCTCCTTTCGCGGAATTCTCCGAGTACAGGTACGTACGCTTGCGGGAAAGTGTGTCCGAGGTCAAGGTTCGTCGATCGGAGGATTAAATTAAGCAACCGCTTCCCGGAGATTTCTCATACACGTATGGCCGAGGATTGAAGATAACAATACGTATTTTTACCGCAATGCCTCGTGGTCATTTCTTTGCTATTATTTTTCTTTTTCTTTTTTTTTTTAATTGCATTTAGTGCCGCATGACCTCTTCGTCATTTGGGATTGATAATGAGGCTATAAGTTGGCATTTGCAAAGTATTACATGAGAATTATGTGGGATTAGGTGACACGAAGTTTCGTTTTTGGAATTTTTTTTGGTCGCATTTGGTTTTTGGATATTTTTTAGCGAAATTGAAATTCAGTAATGTTTTTTATGGAATTCAATTCTCGAGTTTTATTACCGTATTTGATTTTTTGGAAATTTTTTATCAAATTGATTTTTTTAGTAGCAATGCCTCATGGTCGTTTCTTTGCTATTTTTTTTTTTAATTGAATTTAGTGCCGCATCACGTCTTCGTCATTTGGAATTGATAATAAGGCTATAGGTTGGCATTTGCAAAGTATTACGTGGGAATTATGTGGGATTAGGTGACACGAAGTTTCGTTTTTGGAATTTTTTGTTTTGTCGTATTTGGTTTTTGGATATTTTTAGTGAATTTAAACTTCAGCATTTTTTTTTTATCGTATTCAATTCTAGAGTTTTATTACCGTATTTGATTTTTTGGAAATTTCTTATCAAATTTGGTTTTTCAGTATTTTTTTTATCGAATTTGATTTTTGGTGACTTTTTTTTATTGAATTTGATTTTGGAGTATTTTCTATGGAATTTTGTTTTCAGGTACATTTTTAATCGAATTTGCTTTTTAGGTACTTTTTAACAAATTTGATTTTCTGATATTTTCTATTAACATTGTGTCGTCCGCACGTCTGATCAGGATTTTTTCGTTTGGCGCCGGCATAAATGTTTATGTATGACACCAATGTGGTGCCACCAGCGCTTGCCTGATAGTTTTCGCATGGCACCAGCGTGGTGACACCGGATGGCATAGCGTTAAATTTGATTTTAGATATATTCCCAAAAAAGAGAGAAGAAGAAAAAGAGTTAAAAAAATATGAACATTTTAAACTTTTTGAAAAGGTGGAAGTTTTGTAAAAATTCTTTAGGAGGTGGAGAAATTTTCTTTTTAGGTTTTTTGGGGAGGGAGAGAGAATTTTTTAATATAACAAGAGAGGTAGTTTTGCTTAGAAAGAATTTTACGTTTCTACTTTTTTTTTAAGATGTAGAAGTTTTGGAAATTTGAGAATTAGATGGTTCGCAGTATTTCCGAGTCTCAAAAATTTTTAATCTACAAGATTTGGATGAAAATAATTATAACTTTCTAAAATTTTTTTACTTGATTGAATTTTGGATGTTTTGTATTATTTAAAAATTGTGATTTTGTAATTCTTAGAATTTCGTCGTTACGTCTCGAGTAATTTTTGAATTCTGGTTGATTTGATAATGTCAAATTTATGTCAATTTTGGAATTCTTGAATTTTAGTTGGTTTCATAATCCCAAAATTGTTGATTAATTTGTAATTTTTCAATATTGCTTGAATTGATAATTTTGAAAGGGTTGATTATAAAATTTTCAAATTGTACTTACATTTTTTAGTTCTTAAAACACATTACAATCCACAAACGCAAACTTTTAAAACATGTGGGACAAAAATAAAATTGCAAGAGCGAGAGAAAATGGGGTCTAAGTATATATTTGCACAGAAAATTTTCAGAAACGCATAATCTCTACCAGGAATTAACTGTATATATTGGTTTTCTCATGCCCATCTTTTGTCGCAGCTGTATATGCAACTGTAACATTCAGTCTGTTATTTATTAAGTTTTTTCACTTTTTTATTAGTCATTCTTTCCACAATCAGGAAAAACAAAATAAAAATTGGAAGCGAATTTCCCAATTACCTGAATTTAACCCTAAAGCGACCAGATGGGGTCCAACCGGACCCCAGAGCACGTTTAATGTCATTCCGTTTCAATAAAATACACTTTACTTTCCCTAAAATTCATCGAAAAATGAAATTCTTGACATCACACTGATCGATTTCTGACAAAAAATGTGTGGGGTCCGTGCGGTCCCCACCTGGCCACATATGTTTCTACATTTTACCTTGTCGCTTGAGGGTTAAATACTATCTCATGATTCTGAGTATCGATTCTGAGTATCATTGATTTAAATTAATTGTAATGTTAAAAAATATAGAAGAACAAATCTCTACTTGAAAAAAATGGTGTAACTCGAAGACTCGCTTGTTGTCGATGATGAGGCATTTTTAATTGTGTTGTATTTGCATTATTTCTGTTCCAAACTCAGAGTTTCCTTATTGTATAATTCACGTATTTAAACTCGTATGACATAAATATTTATGATTTGAATTTGAATTAACATAATTAATAATTAAAAACTTTATAAGAGCTTAAGATAATAAATGCACTTAATTAATATACTTTTTGCATTTGTAGCAGAAAATTTACAAAAACAGTATTGGCAGTATTTATTATTATTTATTTATTAACCAGGTTACACGAATAGGAACAAATATAATAAATACTATACCGATGCATAAGCATTTGTAAGCAGTTCGGTACAAATTAATAAGATTTAGAAGCAAATGAAAAATAATATTTGGAAGTATGAGTTAACAAAAAAGAGTTTGATTTTAAAAAATAGGTTAATGACAATAAAATGTACTTTCACTTTGCAGTATAACACCGCCAAAGGAGTTGCCTGAAAATTTGAAGTCGAACGATCGACTGAACAATGCCGAAGTTTTGTTCGCCAATCAAATCAGAGGCCCCGAGTCCTTCGATTCTTATAATGGTGAACTTTATTCGGGAATACATGGTCAGGTCGTCAGAATAGAAGATAAACGTTTTGTTCCAATTGCATCTTTTGGAAAACCATGCGGTAAGTATATAAAAATCAGTCAAAATGGCATATGTTTGTTTTCCTGATTATTACAAATTCTGAATTTTCATAAGTTCAAAAGTTAATATCGATACGGTCCTAATATATCTGAACTTCGAAGGATATTAATTAACCATAAATTCGAAAACATAGTAAAAAAACAATTTAATAACGTTCAGAAAATGTTAAAATTCCATTTATTTTGAATAATTTGTGAATTCAATATTAACCATGAATTCAAATTTATCTGTATAATTAGAATTTTTACAAATTAACATGCATAAGTTCGCTCTTTTATTGAAATTAGCGAAACATTAATAAAAGCGGGAAGTTAATCGCTTTTTGAAACCCAATTTCGACATTGTCGCTATTTAAAATTTTTGAAAAATAATTTCTATTATATATTATTATTTTTTCAGACGGTATAACGCAACAGCATATTTGTGGCCGACCATTAGGTCTGAAGTTCAATAAAAATGGAGACTTATTTGTAGTCGATACTTACAAAGGTATCTTTCAAGTCGATGTAAAAACTGGCGATCATAAAAAAATAATTGACACTTCTCTGCCGATCAACCACAAGGTACCGGCTTGTCCGAACAGTATCGATATCGCTAGCAATGGAGACATTTATTGGACCGATTCGAGTGCAGAGTTTCCATTATACGATGGACTGTTCACTCTGTTGGCAAATCCCTCGGGAAGGTAAACTTAATATTGAAATACTTCCATTATCATAAAATCGAAAGTTTCGAATTTATTTCGAATTTATCCGAAATTGTTACGACTTAATTTCAACGTGTTTTCGTTTTTATTTCGGAATTATTCGAAATTGTTTCTATTCAATTTCGAAAATTCTTGAATTTTTGGATAAATCACGATTTTATTTGAAATTTTTTCGAAATTGTTCGAATTATATTTCAAGATTTGATGAATTTGTTTGAATTCAATTTTCAGTTAATTTCGTATTCATTTCGTTGTTATTTCAAATTTATTCGAAATTGCGTCAATTGAAATTTGAACAAATATCGAATTAACTCGAATTTATTTCAATATATTATAAAATCAAATATCCAAGAATAACAAGCCACTGAAATAAAATGAACATTTGTTTTCAACAATAACTAATAATCACCTGGAACTTTCGAGAATTTTCTCAAATCCAAATACCCAAATTCAACTAAAACCTTTTGAAATCTGCCACATTCCAGACTGTTCCGATACAACGCAGCAACGAAGAAGAACCAAGTCCTGTTGCAAAACCTGGGCTTCGCCAACGGATTGCGTCTCAGCGACGACGAGAGTTATTTGATAGTTGTCGAAACGCTCACGTCTCGACTCATCAAGTACCATTTGAAAGGCAGCAAAGCTGGAAAATCCGAAATCTTTATCGAAGGCTTGCCCGGGTTGCCCGATAACATCCACTCCGACAACAATGGAGGGTTCCTCGTCAGTCTTATAGTTCCTGCAGATCCGGAGCATCCGTCGCTACCTCAAGTTCTCATGCCACACCCGTTGCTCCGAAAAATGTTGACTCGACTCCTGGCATTGCTCGAATCTCCTTTCAAATTCATCCAGCAGACTTACCCCAACTACTACTCGGAGCTGATGATGTATTACATCGGCTCGCTGGAGCCCACGGAAGCCATCACTCCGGACCATGTAACCGTTCTTCGCATCGATGGCCAGGGAAAGATCATCGATGCCATGCATGCAACCGACAAAGGCATCAAAAGCGTGAGCTCGGCTTACATGCACGATGGCTACCTGTACCTTGGATCGCCTTACAATAGCTACCTTGCCAGAGTTCCTTTGAAGCAGGCCCTTCCTGGAGTTCCAGAGCCCAAAGTGGAACGTAAAAAAAGGGAAGCGCAGCCCAAAGCAGCTCCGACTACAACCGCTGCTCCTCCAAAAGCTACAACTACCACTCCGAAGCCTACGACTACTACTGCCACCACTCCGAAGCCTACGACCACTCCGAAACCAACAACTACCGCTCCAAAAACTACTACCAAGAGTCCAAAAGCTTCGACTCCAACTAGTACTACTACTCCCAAGCCAACTACTACTACTACTACCACTACTACTCCGAAACCAAGTACAGCTGCTCCACCGAAAGCAGTTCCAAGCAAACCATCGGTTGTAAAAGTCAAGGAGACTCCTAAACCAGCTGCGACCAAGCCGAAGCCAGTCGAGAGTCCGAAGAAAGCCAGCAGCGAGAAGAAGGAAAACCGAGTGGATGAGAAGGATAAGAAGAATTAGTGTTAGTCAGCGGATTCGAGTACGGTCCATTGATGGATAGAAGAGTCGAGCGAAGAGGAGTATCCTTAATATTGAGAATGAGTGAGTTCGAAGCGAATGTGTGGATTTCTTATTAGAATTTCTTCATTACTGGGATTTTCTGGTGATATTCAAGTTGAAAACATTCCGAAGGAAGGTGGGAAGTTTTACTGTTTGATATTCCAATATCCGAATGGGTAAATTTTTTTCTGTTGGAATCTCGTTTCGAAAATTGTGATTCTTATTTTATTAAGAAACATAAAATTAGAGTATTGGATTTTATTTCAAAAGAATCTTTTATATCCAAATTTTTGGCTTAAGTAAATTT
This sequence comes from Gasteruption jaculator, assembly GCA_949825005.1. Classification (NCBI taxonomy): domain Eukaryota; kingdom Metazoa; phylum Arthropoda; class Insecta; order Hymenoptera; family Gasteruptiidae; genus Gasteruption; species Gasteruption jaculator. Next base: position 4,711,806 of record OX463767.1, read on the forward strand.
TTGTTTGGAAATTAGGAGTTGAATCAGGCAGTAAAAAATTAATTTCTTGGACGAGAAATGCTGTTACTGATTTGAAAAAAAAAGTGAGAGAGAAATTCTATAGAAATGTCGACATTTAAAATTTTGGTATTAGGATTTTCTCGAAAATGGAATTTCGAAAAATAGAAGAGTGTCATAATTTCTGGAATTTCTTGATGAATATTCGAGTTGAAAACATTCCGAAGATAGAAAGTTTTACTTTTTAACATTCCAACACCCAAATGGGTGAATTTTTCTTTCTGTTGGAATCTCCTGCCGAAAGTTGTAACTCTTTTTCTTATTAAAAAATGTCAGATTAGATAGTTGCATTTTTTTCAAGGAATCTTTCATCTAAACACTGTTGGATTAAGAAATTTTCTATTTGAAAATTTGGAGTTGAATGAGGCAGTAGAAAATTTATTTCTCAGCCGAGAACTGCTGCTATTGATTTAAGGAAAGAGAAAAAAATTGGAAATTCGAATATTCATTTGGCATTTAAAAATCTGGAACCGCGATTTTTTTGAAAAAAGAGTTTCAACAAAATATCTTGCTCATATTGGAGTTGAAAACATTCCGAAGAATGTATTACTTTTCGATATTCCGACACCTGAATGGGTGTTTTTCATTTTGTCGAAATCTCGTTCTGAAAATTATGACTTTTTATTTTAAGTAATGTAAGAATGGGTTGTTAGATTTTTTTTTGAAAGCAATCTTTTATACAAAAAATTATTCTATTAGAAAATTTCGAGTTGAATCAGGCAGTAGAGAATTGATTTCCTAGGCGAGAAATACTGCTATTGATTTAAGAAAAAAAGAGAAAATTCGGAAATTTGGAATGTTGGTTACAATTTTGATACTAGGATTTTCTCAAAGAGGAAATTTCAGGAAACATTTTAAAAGTGTCTCGCATTTTGTGCAACTTCAGTGTCATAACTTTTGATACCTGTAGCATGAAGGCGATGGGAAAACCCGTGAATTTCATACCGAAGAAGATGGAAATGTGCAGAATGCAAAATGCTCATTTCGTTATGGAAAATTTTCACGGTTTTTCTGAAAATCGCCTAGATTTCTTGAATCAAAATCTTCAGTTTTGTGAACGTTGACAAAAAAAAAACGTTGCCACCAATGTTACTTTATATTTTTCTATTTTTTTTTTACCTTTATCAAAAATCGCATTAGATTTTCTACCTCTTCATCAAACGTGTAAAGAAACAAAAAACATAGTCTTCGCAAAAAAAGAACGTACCTTTATCATTCCAAAACACTGTGATCCGATTTCATCTGTGAATGGTTTAAATGTGTGTACGTGTACATAACACTGGGTTTGAATGGTAGTTAAGAATATATAAAAAAATCGTCTTCTTTTTTCTACATACAAAGTATGAGAAAAACACGCAGAAAGTATTTATAGTTGAGGGAAGAACGAGATTTTTCAAATTAGTAGAATTGAAATTTGTAACTTTGGGGCCGAGTGGATTCTTAGAAGCTTCCAAAGGATTCATAAAATTCGAAATTTCATATTTCTGGGGGTTCAATATTGAAAAACCGGAGGTTTCGAATTTATCCGAAATTGTTTGGATTTAATTTCGACGTGTTAGCGTTTTTATTTCGGAATTATTCGAAATTGTTTTTATTCGATTTCGAAAATTTTTGATTTTGAAATAAATCACGATTTTATTTCGAATTTTTTCGAAATTGTTCTGATTGTATTTCAAGATTTTTTGAATTTGATGCAATTCAATTTTGAGTTAGTTTCGTATTCATTTCGTTTTTATTTCAAATTTATTCGAAATTGTGTATATTCAAATTTGAGTAAATATCGAATTGACTCGAATTTATTTCAATTATATACAGAAAATGTATAATAAAATCTTTTTGTTACTATAAAAACTACATTCCATGAAATCTCAGTACTTTCTGTGTGTTAAAAATAAAACTTTGTCATTTTTCTAAGGTTTTAGGGCATTGTTAAGTTTGATTCGAAACGGACAAAGATATATTATATGTATTAAAGAAAAAAAAATGTACCAACGTTACCGCTGTACATGAATTCAGTCCAATTGTAACGGTGATATTAAAACAACAAAAAAAAGACGACACCTCGAATGAATAACCGTATACGTAATTTTGGGAAAAGGCGGAACACAAGAAATGGGGCAAAAAAACACTTTTAACTTGTTCCAAACGCATTGGAACGGTCAAGTGTGGAGCAATAAAATATATAAATAATTGAAGTAATAATTAAAATGAAACAGTTTTAAGTTTAATTCTTTCAAGTTTACAAAAGTGCCGCAGTTTCATCGTTGCGAGTAAAATAGATAAACTATTGGTCAAAAATCTGTTAAAAAAATAAATTCCGTAATATATTCTTTTTTTATTCAAGAGTAAGCGCGAGTTCATCGGTGCTGTATTTTTGGGGACAGTTATTAATTTCATCAATAACCGAGGACGATTCCTTTTTGTTCAGGCAAAAATCTATGATTTGCTTTTTAAAATTGTTAATTATTTTTAATTAAAATTTTAAAGCGCCGCACGTGAACTTATGTTACTCTTGAGTAGGAAAATAATAATTTAATAAATAAAAATCGGGTGAAAATATGATCCAATATTTTCAAGGGAAAACAAAATTCAGATTAATAATTCTTTTTTCTTTTCTAAAGAGATTCTTTGAAGAATAATAAATAATTCCTAGAATTAATAGAAATTATTATTTTTAATAGAAAGATTGTTACTGACATCAACTATTTTTTTAAAGAATACATCTTGGGTAGATTTACTAAAAAAAATATTTTAAAAATTAGCAAAAATTACTATTGTTCCAATGAAATATGTAACAATTGCAGCAATTAAAAAATATATTTTTTTTAAATATATTTTTTAATATACTAATTTTTTAATATATTTTTTAATATTCAAATTGGAGGGAAGCATTTTTTTTCCTCGAAACTATTTGGTGTCGGATTCACCTGATTTTTAAATACTAAATTTTTTATTCGTTAACCATAGTAATTAACAATAACTAGTAAACACCTGGAACTCTACAGACTTTTTTTAAGTTTTCGTATGAACTAGGAACTCGAATGTGTGAAGTTGTTAGACGTTCAACTGTTTCAGTAGAAATACAGGAAGAACGGATCGTAATTTATCGGTCAACGATTTTTGGATTTTCCATAAAATCGTCGGATGAATCGCAGCTTGCCAATATCCGTTTCTATTTCGTTTTGCCCATTTTTGTGCGGATATCAACGATTTTTGGTACAAAGTATAATCTTTTTCTTGCAGTAACGGCTTTGGAAGATTCTCGACTGTGCCGAACCCTAATCTCGCTATTTCTTCCCCGATTTTTAGCGGCTCCTGTAATTCAATATTTAAAAACAATTATGATTCAGCTTTGCAATTTCGGAATTATTAATTGTTCTTAAGTAATTTTATTTCATATTGGATTACTCTTAAATAGAACCAAAGTCCGGATTTGTTAATAATTTAAAATTTTAAATGTAAGGATTATTTATTCGAGTACCACTTAAAAATATGATAGAAACGGAGACTCGAGTTGTTATATTAATTACGAAATTGTTTATTATTTAATTAATTCCTTGACTATAATTTTAATTATACATTACAATTCGAAAATTTGATGAAATAATTAGTTAAGAAACAGATTATATAGTTATATATTCGAATTAAACGATTTTATTTATTAAAATACAATTGCGATGCAGCTGTTTTTCTCTTTCGAAAGAAATTGCAGTCGAGGAGGGAAACGAGTTCTCGAAAACTCACCTTATTCTGGTGAAGCATCGTTACCATACAATCTAAGTACTCTTTGTGTTTCGATAAAGGCACAAAAGTTACTTTTTGTCCGTGTACTACACTTTGTAACCAACTGACACCTGGATTATGGAAAATTAATGATTAATATAATTTCTAAAGTACAGACAAGATATTTGATATATAAAATTGATGATTTGTGAAATTCTCAAAATACAAATAACATTTTTAATATGGAAATTGGGCATTTGTAGAATTCCTAAAAAAAAGGAACAACATTTTTAATGTGAAAAATTTGTAATTTGTAGAAATGGCAGAATATGAACGAAATTTCTTATTTGTAAACTTGGTTATTAATTTCTAAAATACTAACAAAATTTGTAGTATGAAAAATTCTAAAATCCTAAAATATTAACAAAAATATTATAATAGGGAAAAATATCCTTAATAATTTTTTTGGAAGTAAAGTCATTCATTCATTTATTTTTTGATATATTTCAATACTAACCATTCCCCGTTATTTTAAGACCAGCAATTTTCACTGGTAAATACCGTGGAGTACCAAAACGAGGTAGCGGTATCAAAGGACTGTGATCGACCATAAGAACCGTGCCATTACTCGGCTCTATTCTCGCAACCACTCCTTGAAATGCCACTTTCGATTTGATGAAACGATTCGGTATGTCCGATGGTTTCCTGAACTTCGCAAACTGTAAAATTTTAATTTCATTATTTTCTCCATGACAAGAAAACACCAACTTTTTTTTTATCTATCCCGAATATTTAGAATGTGGAAACCAGGAATGATTTGGAAAATCCCAAAATTGAAAATCTCTTATTCTTATTTTGGGATTTTCGATATTCTAATTTTCTAATTTTCCAATGAAACATAAATAAATTGAAAAATGTTTTTTATAATGTTCTTTTAGGAAAACTCCAATATAAAATAAATATATATTCTCTTTCTTTGGTCTATCGGTCTTTATATATTTCTCTTCTTGAATTGTAAATTCGTAAACTTTTTTCATTAATTTCTAGTCTTGAATATTTTATATTATAATTTAAATTATGTTTTTCAAACAATTTTTTAAATTGACCTTCGAAAACTTTGCTAGTTTACAAATTTTAATGTTCAGGTATATTATTATTTCTGCATTTAACTAGAAAGGTTAATTGTTCTTTTAAAATTGTTAATTTCTTTCTACAATGTTCAAAATATTTTGAATTCAATTTGGTTTTGCTATAGACCGATCGACTGAAGAAAGAAAATAATATATATTTATTTAAAGCCTACAGTCAAAGAAGGGATAATTACTTACAAATGTATGTGTAAGTATATAATACAAATTTCGTTGTTTTATTTTTCTTTTATTTTGATAATAAAAAAAATGTTTTTTCAAAACTAATGAAAAAATCAATTTGAATAATGTAATACCAGATTTCTTAGAAGTGTTTACCAATATGAATTCAAAAAATAAAATTTTTAGTTTCATATTTACCAAAAAAAATTTGTAAACGTTTTTTTTATTTTCACACTTGAAATGAAATCCCATTTTTTGTAGCCTCGAACAACATGGTTTCAAAGAACACGGAACCAATTAATCGTGTTCTTTGGGAGTTACTTGTATAAAGTATACGACTCAAAAATCGCAGAACGTTATAAAAACAAAACCAAAGTCAAAGTCAAAGTCAAAGCCAAAATCTATTTCTAATTGTACAATGATGTAATCTCTCCACTGTGTTTTCTCAAAAAATTTATATTGTTAATAATAATAGTCATCTATTACCATAAAATTAGAACTAATGTCATGACGGAATTTTAAAAAATTTCTGAAACAAACTTATTGCTTACAGGTCGAACTTTGTACAAGGCGACGAGCAGACCAATGCTGGGAATCCCATACGTCAAAATCTGAAAGAAGCGAAAATAATTTGAAGGCGATCCATGGGAATCGAAGAGGTAATTCAACGTGTTTCGATGTCAAATAAAAAAAATAAGAGTTTTACCTGGACACCGCGGGTGTTTTGTTCCATGAACTCCTCGAATCTTTGGAGTACCGTGCCGTCCTTCTCAGCGCCCATTTTTTCGTAGTGATTTCGAGAAGCGATTATGAAACTCGTTCATGGACGGTATTTTCAGCGTTATTCGACTTACTTACATATAGGTTCACGGTTTATTTTCAACTGGAAATCCTTTTTTAACTATGACATAACCTGTCATACTTCGACTCTCGTTTGCTTATATGCGATCATGTGTGTAGATTACAGAAATGTATAGATTTGAAAATCAAACATAATTTGAAAAAAAAAAAAAGATCTCCAATTAGCGATTTCGCTGTTACGTCCTTGTTACGCCCCCTGACGTAACTTATTTTAAAATGCCGCTAACTTTGAATTCAAGATTTTCCTTTCAACATTTGAATGGGTCACCTCAAAAACGTTGTAAGTTAGAAATTGCAATTTATTTCAAAACCCCCGAAAATGAAAAAAATAACCGGATGGTGCAATAATAGAATGGGTCACCTCAAAAATGTTGTAAGGTACAAATTTTTGAAACAATTATTATTACACCATTAGGTTATTTTTTTCATTTTTGGGGATTTTTTAACAATTTGCAATTTGTACCTTACAACGTTTTTGAGGTGACCCATTCATTTAGTAAACGAAATGAGAAAACTGGGGTAGGAAATAATAAAATAAATAAAATGGATACTGCTTTCCAGGCAAAATGAATATAATTTATTTAAAATATTGAGAGTCGTTCGATGTTGCGTCTAGTAAGTACCAAAGGAGAGTGTGACTTAAATCTAAAGTTCAAAAAGCGAGATCCTCTAACCAATCCCCACTTTTGTCTTTTAGAAATAGAGGGATATAAGCCCCTAAGATAAGGGTTCTTTGTAAAGCCTAAAAAGGGCTCAACCACTTCATCCGTTTGTCGTCATCTCTTATTACAAGTGCTCGGTGACTGAGTATTGTATCTCGCTTATTACAACTGCTCATATATTTTATTATCCTATAAATTAACTTTAGTTATTCCAAAAAAAAACATTTTAAAAGTATCCTGAGAATATTTATATTCTCTTGAAACTATGTTACCTAGAATGTAGAATGAGATTTATAGTTATTTACTATATATACATTTCGATTCTCACAAGTTCACATAACAGTCCTTTATATTATTCATTCTTATGACTTTTTCTAACCTGAAAGTATTTTCAAAGGCAATATTTAATTTTCGTTATAATTGTTTACATAAACTTAGAGAATAATCTTCATTCTATGAGAAAGAAACGAGTTGCGTATAATTAAAACCCATAACGTGATAAGTATGAATATATTTAGAAAGTTAATTCGTAATTCTTATTATTTGTCATTTATTACAAAAGTAATAATTTGAATGAGATCATTTCGTGCCATAATTGACAGTTTGCGCCATCTACCTGTCATAATCGCTACCAGGGACATAACACCTTGTCGGCACAAGAACATTATAGATGGGGCTTCGAGCAAATTCGCAGGTGAAATTCGAATTCAGATGAATAATCATATAATAAATAATATAAAATTAACTTTCTACTTGCAGCTTGAGTGATATAAAATGTCGAATCTGAATGAAGGATTTTCAATTATTTTCTTATTATATTTTATCGTTATTAGTGTAATATAACATACAAAGGATTTGGCCAAATAGGACGGTCAAAAATGTTCCTTATGTCATGAAGAAAAGTTTTTAAATTAAGGTTTATATATGTATATTGCATAAATTCATGATATACAGAGCTAACTCAACAGCTATTCAAACTCACGGTTCACACTCTGACTTTTACAGCGCTTGCTCCAGTAGACAGAGATACATGGGGTACCGCAATTTTCTTTCTCTTTCTAACGGTGGGACATTTCCACTTACCGGCAGGCCTATGTCTTCACTGCTCTATCTGTAAATAGTAATACCAAGTAATACCGGTAATACCTCTGATGTGGTCGTCACTCACGTGCTGATACCATTTCCATTACAATTAGTAATTAGAACTCATTTCAAAATCTGACGTAAGTTTATTCACCAATTATAAGTTTAGCCGCGTCGACATTCGCACTGTCGCGTCAATCGATTGCTACGCAATTGGTTTAAATAATCGTTTTACCATTTCCATTCGGTTTACTATTTGGTACCTGTTTACTGCTTAGGTCGAAAGAGATTATTTAGGTCCCGTCGAATTCACCGGCATAACCTGTCACGTTCGAAATGGAATCCAAACAGAAGGTGGTCAATTCGGAGTCGACAGACAAAGAGCCTTTGTTTCGAGATTTGAAAGCAGACGACAATGAAATTCCAGAAAGGACCGAGATTGAAAGCTTGTGCATGAATTGCGGAAAAAACGTATGTGATTGTTTCAGGGCCCAAGAATCTAACCTTTATATTCCTTAGGAACTATATATATATGTATATATTTATGTAGCTAATGTATTTAATATTTATGCTCAATTCCAATTTCGAAAATTCTCTACTTAGAAAATAATTAATTTTCAAACTTGCTTACCAATTTTATTTATAAAGTACAATATATAATATATATATTAATAATATAATATGCATATATTTATTGTTGATATTTAGAAAATACAATTATTAATATATTTGCATAGGTTTTTTAAATTAACACTTTACCAGCCACTGGCGATTCAACAACATTCGCGCCTCTGATCGGCTGCTCAATGATATTAACCATTTGAGTGCTGAAGAATTTTATGATATATATGCCAAAAGTGCAGAATGAAATAAATGAAACATAAAAGAAGCGCAAACGCGCTTCTCCGCATTCTTGGCATATGACAAGCGCAAACGGTTAATGCTAAATTATATTTTATAAACTCAAACTAAATAACTATATAATTATATAAACTCAAACGGTTAATGCTACATTATATTTATTGACCATTTGAGTGCCAGAGGTCTTTCTTTTTTCGAAATAAAAAATTGCCACACGGTGCAATAGCGCTCTTTTCATTCCTTATTTTGAAAATGCTGGCATTTTTGGACATTGAACAGAAAACGCGCAATTGCGGCGCTTGGCACTCAAACGGTTAAGTATTGGTGACAAAGAGCCAATTAATAGGCTAGCGGTCGGTAAAGTGTTAAATAATAAGAAAAATATCTAATGTTTATATATGTATTTCAGGGGACTACGAGATTGTTATTAACGAGGATTCCATATTACAAAGACGTTATAATTATGTCGTTTGAATGCGAACACTGTGGGTATCGAAACAACGAAATCGATAGCGGAGGAAAAGTAATGGAGAAAGGGGTCAGAATAACCCTCACAGTCACCACTTTGAGAGACTTAAATCGGCAGGTCGTCAAATCCGATCACACTTGCATTCGCATTCCTTCGCTGGAATTTGAAATTCCCGCGGGGTCGCAAAAAGGAGGTGCTGCGACTTTTATTTCCGTAACACTCAATTTTTTCTCATAGCAGCTACTACGATAAAGTAGAAACTTAACAAAATTTGCTAACGTAACAAAAAAAAAGGGAATTACCTTTTTCAAACGTTACAAGTTTATTAGTAACGCAGTACTATTTATTCGAATGTAGCAAAGGAAAAATAAGTGTATCTTTTCTGGAATTTTGATTTTAAAGTAAAATTATGTTACTCCGAATATTTTTTTGAGTAAAATTTACTTACTTAAAAATTACCGTTTTTTATTTACTAGAAATCACAACGATCGAAGGTATAATCGAAAGAAGTATCGATGGATTGCAACAAAATCAGGACAAACGAAGAGAAGAAGACCCAGAAGTCGCGGAAAACCTCGACAAGTTTATCGAGAAACTGAAGAATCTGAAACTAATGGAAGACTCGTTCATAATTGTTTTCGAGGACATTTCTGGGAATTGTCATATCGAGAACCCAAAGGCACCCACCAAAGACGAACGATGTAACGTGGTGTATTTCGACAGGACTCTCGAGCAAAATCACGCTTTAGGAATTTATCCTGAAAATGTGGAGGAATCGGATCCGGTTCTGTTAAAGCCGACCCAGGAAGGGGAGTGCAGTTTGGAGGATATCGATGGCCAAGTGTTAACTTTCCAAACTAACTGCCCGAATTGTAACGCTCCTGCTGAGACCAACATGAAGATGACGAGTATCCTTTATTATTTATTTCATTCTCCTTTTTATTTGTAATTTATTTAACAGATGAATCAATTTCAAAATTTAATAATGATGTTACGTATAATTGCTATAAATTTCAAAATTAACACTTTACCGTCCGCACGTCTGATCGGGATTCTTTCCTTTGGCGCCGGTATAAATATTTGTATACGACACCAACGTGATGCCACCGGCGCTTGCCCGATAGTTTTCGCATGGCACCAACGTGGTACCATCGGACGGCATTGTGTTAATAATAATGTGGGGAGATAAATATTTTTCGAAGGGAAAGAATTATCAAAGTTGAAATTCAGGAAAAATACTGTCAATTATAATTACTAAGATTTTCGAAATTAATAATAATGTGGTGAAACAGCTTCAAAATTAATTATTTTCAAAGAGAAGAATTTCCAAACTGGAATTAAGCATAAATATTACATATATTAACCACAAATTTCAAAATGAATAATAATGTAGAGAAAAAATTCGAAATAATTATTTTCAAAGCAAAGAGTTTTCGATATTGAAATTGAGCAAAAATATTCAATATAATTACAATAAATATCAAAATTTAGAAGATGTTTCAAAATCATTTATTTTTAAAACAAAGAATTTTCAAAATTAAAATTTAGTAAAAATTGATAAAAATCCAATTTTTTCATTATCCAAATTGGAAAAATGCTAATTTTCTTAACGAGCGAATCCCCACAGAAATTCCGTACTTTAAGGAAGCCGTGATTATGGCAACCACTTGCGAAGCATGTGGATGTCGAACGAACGAAGTCAAGAGCGGAGGTGGAATCGAACCCATGGGAGTTCGATTCGAAGTTCGGATCAATGGAAAGGAAGACTTCAGTAGGGATTTACTGAAATCCGAAACGTGTCGCATGGAAATTCCCGAATTGGAGCTGGAAGTGGGACCAACGACTTTAGGGGGCAGGTTCACGACTGTCGAAGGTATTATTTCGTCCGTGAAAGAACAGTTGGCATCGTCCACGGCCTACATTGGAGACAGTGCCGATCCCGAGACTGTGAAGAAATTCGACAATTTCATCAGCGAACTGGAGCGAATTTTACGAGGGGAGTCCAGCGTTACTTTGGTACTCGACGATCCTGCTGGAAATAGTTACATTCAAAGTTTATCTGAAAACCACCTACCCGATGAAAATTTGAAAATAATGAAGTACGAGCGAAGTTTTGAGCAGAATGAGGAGCTCGGCTTGAACGATATGAAGACAGAGAACTACTAGTTTTGGTAGTTTATTAGTTTTCATATATTTTTGTTTACAGAGTTTATGAGGATTTCAAAACCGTTTGATTTCTCGTTGTTGCTTCTACTTTTATTTCAAGTAATGCAAAAAGATATTGGGAATTTTGGAAAATCGGTATGAATTTTGTTGTGCCCAAATTAATTGAAAAAGAGAGTTTCTGAAATGTTCTTGACATTAATTAGTTTTTAAAGAAAAAATGAAGAGAAAGAAAACGAGGATTTTTTAGAAATTACTACATATAGTTTATATAAATTTTAAAATTAATAATACCCTGGAAAGGAAAAGCTTTAAAGTCAGCAATTAATTTTTCTTTGACCAGACTACTATATTTTGGAAAAAAATGAATTACTGATTTCCCAGCATTTTTTCCAAGTTGTTAACTTTAAAATTTATAGCAAATACATATATTTTTATTTACATTAATGACCTATTATTGAAGTAACTATATGTAGTAATTTCTAAAAAATTGTGATTAAAAAAATCTGTCGGAAAATTGAAGTCAGTTAAAATGAAAATTAATTGCAAGAAGATGCATTTGTCGTGCACGCACAAATTCTTCCTATTTTTCATCCCGATAAACTTTATTTCACTTTTTAATGAAAAGTTGCATTTTATAAAGACTTTTGAAAGAGTTTAAAATACATCATTGTAATAATACTCTTGTATATATATAACTATAATTTTAAAAAATAATAAAAAACAATATCGAATATTAATTCACCGATTTTCGAAAAATATCAATTTTAAAGTATCGATATACTAGAGCTTAAATTGATAGTACCAATATTCAGTTTCTAAAAAAATCCAACTTCCCAATTTTGGAATTTTATGTTTTCACACAATTGGAATCGAATCGAGCATTTTTAACTTTGGCAGTTTTTTAATAACTTGAGTTCTCCAGGATTCCGCATCCATGCTTTCGCAAATGGGATTATTTACAAAAAGCAAATTTTCGAGGTTCGGGATTTCTTGCAAACGATTAAATTCCGCCCAATCCTTGACGAGATTGTTGCTCATGTAGAGAACTTTTAAAGCTTTCAGAATATTGACTCCTTTAATTTTCTCAATCATATTATAAGAAATCCACAATTCTTCCAAATGGTCACCGACTACTTCCAATCCAGCGAACGTTTTGATATAATTTCGTCCAAGAGACAAAATCTTAAGATTTTTCAGGGCGTTTATGCCACTTATTTTTTCAATCATGTTTGTTGAGAGCGACAATTTTCTGCAAATTGCAAAATTCCACTGTGTCACGGGTAAATCACTTTTCTTTAAAGTAATTCTAACATTAAATATTAAATAAATATAAAAGGCTCCTTTATCTATTTCCTTTTGGATAATATTGATTTTAAGTAATTCCAGAATTCAAAAATTTCATTATTACTACCCTTTTAATTAATGTATTAACTAGTTTTATTCATTTGAAGGTTTACTTATTGCAGATATCACTTTTTTTTATATTAACTATATATTTTTTGTTCATCCTACAAAAAATTGAGATTGTCTAGAAAATGTATGAAAAATGGTGAAATATTTAGAAAACCTTGAAAATTAGAAATTCTATACTAACTCGACATTAGCAAGAGCTGATAAAGAGTTATCCATTTTTTCGATGGGTGGCCACTGGAAAGATAAAATAATTTCTTTCTCTTCTTTCCCGGATTTCCCTGTTTTTTCCTCCCAAGCTTCTATCGCTTCTTTGCAAGTCGTGGGCTTGGCCTTTGAATAACGAATCGGATTTGTGTAATTAACTCCTCTTACAATGAAATTTTATTAGTTAAGTGTATTTCCAGAAACCAAATAAAATTTCTTCTGGATTTTGCATTTTCTAATATTATTTGATACTGTTACAGAATAAGTTTGAGACACAAATTTTAATATTTATAAGTATTTCCAACGATACAGGCTCATTTAGGGTTTTAACTGAAGGAAACTGAAAATTCCAGATATTTTTCTAGAAACGTATATCATATTACTGAAAATTAATGTATATAATTACTTCGACAAAGTTAGAGGTTATTAATGAAGGATACAAAATTATAAGTTTATAGATTAAAATTTTTAAATACGGTAAACTGCTTACAATTATTAAGTGACTGCATATCAATGAATGACCATTGCACAAACGAATTTATATTATAAGCTTTGTATATAAGCTTTGAAATGAGTAAATGTTTATAAATCTTGTTTTTTTTTACATGTTCGATCTTCTATATGTTGGTGTAACAAACAAATAATTACAAATAATATTTTTAATTCATTCGACGGATGTATTCCGTCACCGATTGGGATTTCATGTGTGCTGCACAATTTAAAAGTAAGTGCGATAACAAAAAGTAACTATTTTGACAAATAAGTAAACAAAAATTAATCCTCTATGCAATTTCAATATTTGTTTCGTTATTACAAATAAGTTCATTCCACTACAACTTTAAATCTATGTAAACTCAACAATTTGGCAATTTACTGGTTGGTTTACCCTACATATGATATTATCACATTGAAATTCAATCATACCATTTTCTTTAATCATCAAAATCTAATATTTATTCGATAAGGCAACTATCCCCTTGGCGACTTTTTTCTGTATATACAATTCAGGATTTCCGAATTAACTGCATTAACAACAAAGAGTACAAAATTGAGAATAAAAACAATCGCATGCGGTCTCCCAATTTCTTTCAAAGCTAATTGGCTGGCGTTTGTAAAGCCTCTAAATTACAAATGTGAAATTGCGACATCCAAGAATTGAAATTTTTGGACAGAAATGGGTAGTGGATCTTATCCTCATATAATCTATGTTGCGTTACCAGAGTTACATAATGATATGATTTATAAATGACTACTTTAGAATCGCTCTAATTAAATTTGCCGCTTGTATAGTTTGTGACGTTATCTGGTACGGATTTTGTATACGAAGCTGCGTTGCCAGATGTAGGGTAACTTCCATAGTGTGGTATAATATACACATATATATAGATATATTATAGATATATTTATTTTTTTTTACAGGGCTGTCTTGGCAGCTTATACTGCACTGTAAAAATAATCCTACGCCCGGTAACGCTGCACAGCGCGATGATCACAACAAAAATTCAATTGGAACTGAATTTGGGGGAAAAAAATGCCATAATTATATTCTCCCTATGAAATCATATATCATTTTCATTAGTAACATTTTTTCGTATCTTCAAGCCCAGTCAACACATTCGAATGTTCTGTTTCTCATGACTCATCCTGTATATCTACATTTCTAAAAAAATTGCGTCGTCATATAATTAATTTGCAATTCAATTTGGGTATTTTTAGTATCCTTTGGTGTATCAATGAATTGTCATTCGCATCTGATGATGCAGTTGTAGCATAGCGAGCCTTATGGCCGTTGGTTTTTCCATTGATGTATTTGTAGTTTTTTTAATTTATTACACGAATTATTGTACAGTCAGTGTACAAAATATTCGTGCACCGAACGGTTTCGAGTAAATTTCCGTAAAATGTTAGAATGGTAACTGGCTGGGCGAGAATCCAAATTTGTAATTGTCCAAAATTCGAAATTCGAAAAAAAAAAAAAAAAACGTGAATATCAACAGAAATTGAAGCAAAAAGTATCCGTGTATCGGCTCCAATTTATAATTAGCAACATTTCTAACATATTTTTACTGATTATGCAAAGGGTATAGCCGAATAATCATGATAAAAGTGCCCCTAAACCAAATTGAACTTATTTTACGTTAATCGAAAGAGCTTTCTAGAAAATCCATTTCCACAAAGTTATAACCACCTACCCCCGTTACTATAGGGTAGTTATTAAGCGAAACATGATTTACAGTTTAAACTTAATTTCTTTTTTCTACTCTAGCAAAAATTATGAAAAAAACCTGCAATTCTGTAAGCTTTTTGATCGTTTAATTTTTATGGTTTTTTTTATTTACTTATAATTTTTTTAATTTATACAGGTAACAATCAACAAGGAAAGCGATTTATCAGTGATACAGTGGCATTTTGCAATTTGCAGAAAAACTCTCAACAAACATGATCGGAAAAATAAGTGGCATAAACGCCCTGAAAAATCTTAAGATTTTGTCTCTTGGACGAAATTGTATCAAGACATTCACTGGATTAGAAGTAGTCGGTGATCATTTGGAAGAATTGTGGATTTCTTATAATATGATTGAGAAAATTAAAGGAGTCAATATTCTAAAAGCTTTAAAAGTTCTATACATGACTAACAATCTCGTCAAGGATTGGGTGGAATTTAATCGTTTGCAAGAAATCTCGAACCTCGAAGATTTGCTTTTTGTAAATAATTCCATTGGCGAAAGCATGGATGCGGAATCTTGGAGAAGTCAAATTATTAAAAGACTAACGCAGCTAAAAATGCTTGATTCTATTCCAATTGTGTGAAAACATATATAAAATTCCAAAATTGGGAAGTTTGGATTTTTTTAGAAACTGAGTATTGGTATTATCAATTTAAGCTCTAGTATATCGATACTTTAAAATTCATATTTTTCGAAAATTGGTAAATTAATATTCGATATTGTTTTTGTTTACTATAAATAGGTTACAAATTGATTTGTTATCGAATTTCTTTTCAGTCGAGAAAAATGGTCTCGAGTGAGACTGAATATCAATCTAAGAAAAAATATACAATCGTTTTCGAAAGAAAGTAAAAAATCATGATATTAAATAATTAATTACTAAACTGAAGTCTTACAACGTTTCCTTCGATTTTGTTTGGCCTGTGGATACTTTATACAGTGACTGTACGTTATACTTAATGATTACTATGGACATTTCCTTGTTAAACGTCCTTCAATTTTGCAAAGAAAACACGTTAGATTTTAAACCGATAATTTTATCTAAAACTTTATGTAATCATTATTAATTTCTATTGCTTTTCTGGTATTCTTTTTAGTATCCTCCTCCAATCTAGCACACTAATAATTCAAAATTATTATAAGGAAACTATTCTTTGAAGTATTGTAAAATTTCAAAAACTTTCAATCACTTTCCGACACTACATGTTTCAATAATTGTCCTGACTATCCCAAAGTGTTGCCACGAAAGGTGACACTTGGAGTACGTACAGAGTATTACTTTGTAACGTGGTTACAATATTATACTGAAATTAACACGTTGACTGCCACGTCAAATTTACGTGAATCCCTATTCACGCCGCGTGGGTCGCAAGGGTATACGCTATTGCACTTGTCATAACCAGCGCGGCCTGAACGGAAGGTTTAGTGCCGGTCACCGGTGAGACATGGCAGTTAATGCGTTAACGGATAACGCCATGCTAGCCGCCTAATTTTGACAATTTTTTTAGAGAATACAATAAAAGGAATGAAAAATCTGTTCGATGGTACTTGTTTCACAAAATTTTAAGCATATAAACAACATTTTTTGTTCATAACTAAAGATATCAGCGCTAGAGCTCTGAATGCGACACACACATTGTAGGAAACGTGGTCCATGTGGGAAGATTGCTTCCACAATTTTTTTCCTGAAGCAAAATTGATAAAGTCTATGTGAAAATAGGATATCATAGGCAAATTTTTAAATACACTTTTTTTTTTAAATTATGGGCATCTCAAAAAAATTATAGTTTTGGAGGGATGAAAAACATATAAAAAAAAGATTATACAGCAAAGTATAAAATCCATACGTAGTTCCCTGGAAAATATAATTTCATAGTACAGTTAAAATTTCAAATGAACCAATTAAGGATATATATACTCAAAGCTGTCTCAACAGGCAGCCCGAGGCAAAAGTTTAATAGTTATCAATAATACCGTTATGTACATAAAATACAGATATACAGTGTACGATTAATTTGCCATCGTATATATATGCAAACATATAACAGGCAAATATATATGCAAACATATAACAGGCAAATATATATGCAAACATATAACAGGCAAATATATATGCAAACATATAACAGGCAAATATATATGCAAACATATAACAGGCAAATATATATGCAAACATATAACAGGCAAATTTTATACTCGACATCATTTATGATAATATTTTATCACAAAATTAACCAAGTGCGGAACGATTTGAAAACATAAAAATTAATTAGCAGGTGTCAATGCAAAACTATATCTCGAAAGAATAAATTATTAGGTAAAAATTGTTAGGTTTTTGGATCCTTAGGAAGGTTTCGAGACTCGATGGCCGTTATTTTGCTGCTTTTTAGGGCAATCTTTTTATTAATCTTAGGGAAAGACATAAACACTTGGACACTGTCGGTACTCTATTTTTAGACCCTTGTAATGTCACAAGAGAGATTCTTAGGTAAAAGTTATGGTTCGGTTAAAGGAAAATGCTCGAAGCCTTTGGATTTCGATATACATTCCAAAATTGAATCCCTTCACTTAACAGTAAATTTATCAAGGCAGTCCGCATTTTCTAAAAATAACATGATTCAACTAATATATGTGTGAGGAATCAATGGAAAATGCCTCTTTTGCTGTTGCTGCTCGTCCCATGTTCTTCTTTGTTCCATCGTTTTGGGCACAAGTTCCTGATTTCAATAACATAAAATATCAAAATAAATTTTGTTTGGCTCAAATCCTCAAAGACCCTCTGATACCTACAATGATGTTCGTCTTCACACACATAATAGTAGAGATCAGAGTGCAATTTGCCACTGCAACTTTCTTTCTCCATCCTCACATATATAAACGTGATCGTGTATTTTCCAAGCTGTTGATAAGCAGCAGATGTTAGTATAAACATACTGTAACCTGGTCACTCTTTCTTATACGCGTATATCTTGCATTTCAGCGGCAGTTAACCTTGGAACATCAAGCACACTCGGGGCTGTAATACTATTCTTACGCAGCGTTTTGAATATTTCTGACCGCAAGGTGTTCCATTCTTTTTCCTGCGTTAAGGCAGAAAATATTCCTCTGTATTTACTAAAGTGTACTCGTAGAATGTGGACGTCGTTGTTGATCAACCTTCTTTTCCTTCTTTTCTGTGGCATTTTTTGTCAGGATGTTGTATTTCCTCGCGATGAAGATGATGCCCATTTAAGCGGAAACGTACCGGTAATTCTTCTCAATTTTACTTTAAGATTATGATACTTGTGTAAATATAGGTATAGGAATGTTTATTGGATAGCCTTTGTTTGTTGAAAATGTCAGTGCTCGAGTGAAATATTTCTAATTTAACATATAAACACAAAAGCAAACAATCCATCAAAATAAAACTGAATATGGTGAAGTTAATTGAAATACACTTATTGATGGCTCCAAGTGAATTTGTGATGCTCGAATGTGTTTCAGATTAAGATATTTCAGATTGAAAATGACAAAATCAGTCGAACCGGGGGAATTAGAGACATTTATCGAATATACTCTGTCGAACACTTTTTAAAAAATTGAAATCGAATGGCACTCAGCATGAAGATTAAAAAGTGATGTAATTTTGAGACAAACAGTGCATCAAAATGTAGGCAACGAAGCGAATCTATATCGTTTGCTTCTAAAATCAATTTTTTGGAAAACTTTAGAAACAGTAACAGACATTTAACACAAATCCAATAGTTTCATACAAACCTCTTTTCTTTGAAATACTTTGAAAAGCAAAGACGGTTGTTTTTATAAACTTAAATGGTCTTTTTGTTAGATGACTTAACATACAGACACAAAAGCAAAGATGCAAAGTTAGCAATCTATCGAAAATGTGGTGAAATTAATTGAAGTATACTTATTGTTGGCTCCAACTCAATTTGTGTCACTGGAATGTGTTTTGGATTAAGATATTTCAGATTACAAATGACAAAATTAGTCGAACCGGGGCAATTACAAACACTTATCGAAGATGCTCTGTTGAACACTTTTTTGAAAATTGAAACCTAATGGCACTCAGCATGAAGCTTAAAAAGCGATGTAATTTCGAAACGAACCATGCATCAAAATGTAGGCAATGAAGCGAATCTATATCGTTCGCCGTTAAAAACAGTTTTTTGGAAAACTTTTAATATTCAGTTAAATTTGGCTCTCCAGCATTCCTTGTAGAAACAGAAACAGACATTTCACATAAATTCCATAGTTTCATAGAAATCTCTTTTCTTTGAAATACTTTTAAAAGCAAAGATGGTTGTTTTTATAAACTTAAATGGTCTTTTTGTTAGATGATAGACTAAAAATGTCTACTTTCTATGTCGCTAGCTGTGTATAGTCTTTAAAAAATGTGAATTGAATTTTTACCATAAATTCCATTATCGTTAAATCTATCTATGTATACTAGCCGTTACATTTTTTCGATTCGAATCATTTTTATGCCAATAATTTCTGTGAGATTTAACTAGAATGGTCAAATACCCAATTCTTTAATGTTTTATTCTGGTAAACTTTATGAGCTGATTAATTACATACATTTAAATGCACTAATTATGTCTCGTACACTCTACATACGACTACTAAATCTTTTTATATAGAAAATAAATGCTGACAAACATTATAAAACTTATGAAATATTTTTGATACGTGTTTTTCATTTTGAAATTTTCCCTTTGAAATGCTGTGCTACGTTTTTTAAATGGTTTCACAGGAATTCCTTTAACCGTTGTGTCGTTCTACATACGGTGGGTCATTGCACGTTAAATTGCATGGCTACTGCAGCAGCATCTTAGATGTAAAATACTTCCCCAATTAGAAGTTGAATGTACAATTATCGCACTATAAATAACATTTTTTGTATAAAATAGCAATTCCTTCTTCTAAAAAACTACAAAAGTAGTACACGCTAAACAGCAGTAATCATTTTCATTCAGGCAATTTCAAGATAACAAAGTTTTTTACAATTGTTAATTACAAAAACAATTAGGACACTATTATCTTAATTTTTTCAAAATTTGAAATTGTCTCTACTATCGACATATGGGATTTTATTTTTAATAAGAGAAGTTAAAAGAATGTTTTATTTAATTAGCAATAATTTTTATGTAATTAAGGTGATTCTGACTTTTTCGCTTAACTTAAGAGGGTAGTCTTATCCGAACACTCAAAAAAAGTATCATTTCTGCTGAATTTTCTCTTAAAAAACTATATGGACCGTTTATTTTGAAAGTGGTGCAAGTCCGTTTTTAAAAAAATGAGATATCACATAATTTATGTTAATTTAGTGTAAATTTTTTACTTATAACCAGTTAGTATTTAATTTTCTGAATAATGCCCATGTTTTGTCCAATTTAAAATTAGCCGGCAGAAGAAATTGCGGAACCATTAATTTCAAAATTCATGTAGGTTCATTTGCAGCCCGAAAATATACATTATGTTAGTTAACTTCGCCTAAAACAAATATATATAATCAAATTACATATCGATAAATCTGTAGAAATATCGCCAGATTTGATATAATTAACCTGTATTTTTTCACTGACCGATATGCTAACTTTTAATTTTCTCGAAACAAGAGAAAATGGACTTACACCACTTTCAAAATGAACGCTCTATATGAAACGTCATAAAAAGTATTTGTTACATGGTATAAAGTTATATATTTATTTGTTTATAATAATAAGCATAACAAATTTTTTTGCTATTAATGTTGAGGTTTCGAGGCCACCAGGTAGTCTGAATCTAGTATTCAAAGGAATTCTTCATCTATACGACCATGGCTATCGATGGAACCTCGATTATGATACGTTTATGATTATAATTTATTTTTTGCCCCAACTGCAGGGCAAAAAAAACCTTTTTTTTTACCTTTTGCAAAAAAAGATCGCCATTTCGTTAATTTGTAATATAAATTAATAATTGTGTTTCTAAAAATAGCGAAAAACTCATACAGATGAAGAATCTTTTTAAGGTTTTTGTTTTAGATTACTTGGGGGTGTCAAAACATCAGTATCGAGAATAAAAATTTGGTTTTTTTTATTTAACCCCTTGACATACAAATTAAATGGAACTTGATGTGACTAAAAAATATTATTTAATTTCGCTCAAATGAACAGTTACGTGAAAGCTGAGGAAGAGTACATTTTACTTTTAAATTTGGATTTTTATTAATCAGATTGATGTTAAAAAAAACATCTAAATAACATTAAAAAATAATAATTTAATAGTTCTGTAGAGTAAAGCCATGAAATGAATGACGAGTCAGATTCGCCATTGCATGTCAAGGGGTTAATTGACATGCCCCTTTATTACCCCCTCAAATTGCTCAAATTATATATAACAGTAATATATATTCTCATTATTTACTGTTCTAGGTGACTGACGAATCCCAGTTTACGTGCCAAATTATGTATAACAGTAATATATATTCTCATTATTTACTGTTCCAGGTGACTGAACGAATCCCAGTTTACGTGCCAGACCGCTGTCCAGAGAATATGCTCCTGTATCCCGGCGATAGCAGCAACAGTACCTGGATATGCGATTGCAGACGCAAATACCTGTATTTCCCATTAAACAATAGCTGCCACCAAGCATACAGCCAAGGTCCATGCCCGGACAAGTATTACGTGACTCTTCCAGAAGGAGAATCCGTGCCCCAATGTACAAAAAATCCCTGTCCAAAGAAAGGCTCGGTATTATATAATGGCACGTGTTACCCGCTCCGTACAGCAGGAGGACCATGCGGTCCTGATAGTGCGCTAGATATAAATGAAAGCACTTTTCAAATAGAGTGTATATCGACAATTAGCGATCCATTCATGATAATTCAGGCTCCAAAACGACAATGTCCAGCGGGTAGTCGACGAAATTCTCTTGGAATTTGTAAAAAGACCATTTAAATCTATAATAAACACGAATCTAAAAACAATTAGAATTCTATAGCCGGTTAGGGTACCGATATTTAGCGAATAATATCATTAAAGGGTTACAACACAGTAAACAAAATTTTTTTTCATTTTTTTTTTTCATTTTCTGAAACCTACATTTGTTAAGAATACTCTCACCAAATTTTGTAAAGAAATTCGTAAAATTGACGGAGATACAGTATCAAATTTAGTTTTTATGTCGTATTATTATCCTTTCTCAGCAAAACTTTGAACGCGTTTTTCTCGAAACTATGTTTTTCAACCTGGTTGACAGCATATTTAAAAAACTATTCATCCGATTTGCATGTACAAAATCTTAAAATGTTTGAAAATCCAGTCTCTATGACACCATGGAGAGATTTTTTTTATAAAGGGCCCCCTTCTATTTTTTTTTTCACAAACGATGACAATTTTATGTGATAAAATTCGTTGGTCTGCCATTTTTTTTTAGATATCGAAATTTCGTCCCGTGATGTCATAAATCTATATGTCTAGTTTATAAAGGAATTTTTTTTTTCAAATGAACCGTATGGCTTAATTGCTGTCAACCACCAAATCGGAGTGTCCTTTTGAAAGCGACGTACACCGCAAACTACTAGTCAGATTGGGATACAAAAATTTCTGTAGAGTCTTGTTTATATATATATTGAATACAAGTAACAATAGAAAAAAAATAACCGTTTGCTCGAAAAAAATTATGAAAAATACACCCTCGTACCGCGTGCGCACTGTATTTTAACCCCTTAAACTTGTCATGGAACTCGCGAATGGATCTTACCATTATTATAAATATTTTAAACTATCCTTGTACCTAAAGGAATGAAATACTATGCACGAATAACATATACCAGAGACTAATCCAATACTTGGTGGAAGATAATACTTGTTTGTTTTCTAATATCGTACAATATCGTTTAATTAAAACTGAATATACTGAAGGTAATTGAAATACACATATCGATGGCTCCAACTCAATTTGTGTCACTGGAGTGTGTTTTGGATTAAGATATTTCAGATTAAAAATGACAAAATCAGACAGACCGGGGTAATTAGGGACATTAGTCGAATATACTCTGTGAATACTTTTTTGAAAATTGAAATGTAATGACACTCGGCATGAGTAATTTTGAAACGGAGTAGAAATTAGTTCGGTCCGTTTTTTTGTGGTTAAATATGCATTTATATCAGAACAAAATGAATGAACAGATTAATCAAAGTATTGTCCATCGCTGGCTATTCCTTTTTTCCACCTTTTAGGCCACAATTGTATTCAGCTGTCACTATGAAACATTCGTAACAGCCAGGACCATCTTTTAAAAACGGATCGAACTAATTTGTACACCTAATATGATTACTCCCATGGTGCTATGACACACAAACTAACAAATGGGAATGAATCAGTACCGAATCTGACATAGCAGTGGCAGGTATGATCGCCGCAAATGTATTTATTGAAAATGCACCAGAGGTAAAATTTTCTGGGATAAATTACCTCTGTTAAAACACGTGCATCTTAAACCATTAAAATGTATTCATACTATTGTATTAACCACTATACAGTAAAACCTCTATTTAGATATAAATAAAAAATACAAAACACAAACGAAATTCTATTGAATTGTCTTCGGACACTCGTCGTGAAGTGACGTTCCTGTTTGATATCGACACGCTTGCTTTTGGTAATCCTACTTTGAAAAAGGAATCAAGTTTTGTTTGCACTTTTGAAGTTTGCTGTTTTTTTTATAATCAACTCCCTAAAATTACGAAAATGCGTATAATATAATTTTTTTACATTTGACCGGATTCTTTGTCCGTTATATCCAAAGTCCGTTAAATAGAGATCCGTTATATCGAGGTTTTACTGTAGTTTCATCTCCTTATTACGACAATTCAATTGGATTATTGCGTACCATACAAAAGTGACGATTCATATGCTTCCGAATTAAGTTATTCTTGGACTCGAATAAGCGACGATTATAAAAGCGTCACCCGATCGTACAAATTTATGCAAAACAACGAACGATTGATCGATCGACGGGAATTTTTTTTACTGTAATAAATAAGTTCTATAACTTTTATAATTATCTGGCTTTTTTGTAATAAATGAAATATTTGAGTTAAGTTTTTGGTATTTTGTTGGTTTTACACTACATGTAGGGTGACAAGTGGGAAGATACCAAAACTAAACCGCAATTATATTTTCTAATAAATATTGGAAAATCAAAATCAAACACGGTCTTAAGACGCCTATTCCCTCAAAAATCAAAGAACGGCTGTTTTGGGGTGTGGAATTCCACCTGCCAGTGTATTTTTACACTTCCAGAGAAAAGCTGCCATTGGTGTAGAACCTAGAAAAGTTTAATAAAACAGTCGTTCTCTCAAAAGTCGAAAGACAATTTTTTGGAACGTCTGAGATTAGAGCTTCCACTGTATGTAATACATACTTCTAGCCTTCTAGAAAAATGCATCCACTTGTGTATAGGCGCGGACAAAGTTTAATTTTTTGTTCTACTCTTGATGTCCTTTTTCGCTAAATTCAAAATTGAATTTAACCCTTTCACGCCAAACAGCGCCTTTAGGCGCTCACCTATAGAGCGAACAGCGCTTTTTGGCGTCGTTTATTTGTTATCAGTAACTGCCCAATAATGTCCATTATTTTAGGTCGATTGTTTTCGACGCGCTAGCAGCACATGTTTTTCGTGCAGAACTTTTTTTAAATAATAAATATAAGTATCCACAAATTTTGCCCCGATCATGGACAAGTGGACGACGAATAAGGATCAGAGAGAGTTGTAGCAAAAACAGATTTATAAACATAAACTTTTTTTTCATTTTGGAATGGGTCTTTCGATGTTATTCCATCATAGCTGTATACGCAATTAATTTCGGTCGGAATCGAGAAAATATTCTATTCCGTAAATCCTACGCTGACCTTTACTGAGAACCGTCTTATTATTGGTTAACTTTAACAATTATTATCCGAGAAATTACTCTTATCGTAGGATAATCTTATAATGACAATATTTTACCCTCTGCAACGAATGTTGGGTAAAACTATAGTGTACCAACTTATACATGTGACCAGTGTTGCCAGGCGTAGGGTAATCTCTATAATAATACCATGGACCTAAAATAATGTACATTCGTTATAGGCTGCCAAGCACAGCACTGTAGGAAATAAATTATCATAAGTTTGGCAACGCCGCTTGGCACCTTATACCTGCGCTAAAGAAAGTATCCTATACCTGGTAGCACAGCGTGTGCTACCCAAACTACGTATTCATCTGTTACGCATCGCTCATTATTCTTTATCGATTATTACAAATTTATTTATTTTCTCTTCTGAAAATTAGTATCGATTTCTAACTTCGCAAGCCTATGAAATTGAAACTTTCAAATTGCCCTCTTTCACTCTGTTTAGGGAATAAATTCGCCATTTTTGTAACTAGATTGTACCATTGTTCTTACACTCTTCGCAACTTTTAGCGCGAACTGTACAAAACGGGGAATTTACGTATCAACTAATAAAATAAATCAATTAACTCGTTTCTTTTTCTTTTCTTACAATTAGTACGGTGTATTTTATCTGTAGACATTAGATCGTTAAGAATAAAACTTAAGTAGCGTTTAAATATTTAAAAAGTATAGTGTGCAAGCCATATGTTAATGTTTTGTTGACAATAAGATCATAAAACTTTAGAGACGGAGATTCAAGAAATTACTCGGGGCCTGTATTTTTAGAATGCAGAAGAATGAAAAGGACCGTGCCTGGTTCGCATGCGTCAAAACTTGGTAGTATCCCAAGACAAATTTCCAGGACAATCTTGAAGTGTCATAAAATTATATATATACGTAGGGATTCGGGTCTGGCTTTGCTGAACATCCGGGTCCGAGGTGGCTTTGTTTTTTCTGGTCACCTTGAGGGGTTAATCTACCCTTCGAGTAGCCAATCAGATTTAAGTCATAATCTCCTTGCCTCCTCCCACAAAAATGCAACACTTCTCAAATAAGCAGAGGTCATTTGCGAAAAATATTATAGTTTTAATCAGTCTCTTTGGCGGTTTTGGTCCTGTAAGACCTTGAGGAAGTTCTAATCATTGTGAGTGCCAGTTCCAATTTAGGATCGTGGTATTATAGTAATATAAGTTCAATTCCCAGTTGGGATAGGATCCAGAAAAAATCAATATTAATGTTTCAATGTTTTAACTTTCTGATTTTGTCTATTCTTAGGGGGATCAAATACGAACCCTTCGTACGACTACGGAAGTTATTAGAACACTTTTACTATCCGAAAAAAATATGAGCCAATAGTACCAACAGGTCCAAACATATAAAAATCAGATTCCTTGTTAGAGACGATACCCATCCCAACTCTTGGATTCGTCTGTAAAAAAAAAAATAGGAACTGGCGCATAGTTGCCTATTCGTTTTTCCCACTATTTGTGCGTTTGCTGCCATCTGTTCGAGCTCAAGGCGCAACACGGTATTTGTCAATTCTACCAAACAGAACCAGACGAGAAAAGAAAACATCAGCTGATTGTGCCTGATTTCAGTCAGTCAACCAAAGAGAATGTTATCGTTTGGCGTTGTATAATTTTTGTGCAACTTGAGAGTGCGAATTATTGCAGTTCGCAATCGTCCGATCGAATCTGCTTTGAAAGACAAAAATAATACGCAGAATCTCGATGCGTGAGGCATGCAACATCGAGGAAATCTCGTCGATTAATTATCGATCAACCCGTCGTCCGACGACGCAATATGTTGACTATAATTGTATTCCTCTCGTACACGTGCCGAGATACTTTTTGAAAAATCACTCACTTCCTAACGAATGCAACTCCTCGTCCCCTCGCGCATCCTGCTGCTTAACATCTTATAACCTGTCGCATGACATATAAAACAATTAAACGTTTAAGAAACTTCCCATGACTGCGTTACGTAGTGTTTTTTCAACGAGATCTTAAAAGATGTCTTGGCTGGGATGTTTGCCATGGTCAGAAGGCATCAAGAAACGAGCCTGCAGATATCTTCTGCAGCGTTACCTCGGCCGTTTCCTCGAAGAAAAATTGACCCTGGATCAATTGACCGTTGACCTGTATAATGGCACTGGACGTGTTACCAATGTCAGCCTTGATGTTCAGGTAAGCGCTATCACTTCTAATTTTCTGAAGCGGTGTTTAATGTTCTTTGTTCTTATACACAATTGTTTTTTTCCATTGTCTTCGATAAGTAACGTATCGTAAGAGCGAGCAATCGCATAGATACATTGCAATATCGTAGATCGCTTTATGCGTAGATCGTTGTATTTTCATTTTTTATACCATTTATGGTATTATCAAAAACAAACGCTACAGGGATTTCTTTTAGTATATATAACAATAAAATCGAATACCAAGCTTGGAAAGATTATAATTTCCACGGTACCAAGATCCCGTTACTTGACATTCAAAAGTTTGGAAGTAGTCATATTTTTGTGTTAAATAAAAAATCTTTGTTATGTTTATGAAAACAATTGATTAAGATTATCGTTGACATTGACGCTACGCCGTCCGTACGTTTAATCGGGATTCTTTTGTTTGGCGCCGGTAGAACTTTCGTTATGACACCAACGTGGTGCCATCGACGTTTGGTTGATAGTTTTTATGGGATACCAATGTGGTGTCACCGGACAGCATAGCGTTAATGACAAGTTTAGATAAGAACCGATAGTCTCGATGCCCACATCTACGAAATTTTTATTATTGCTTACTCGTCGTTGAAAATCTACTTTGTTTCCATCACATTTATTAGAATTGATGTCACCTGAGATTTTTTGTTATATTAGTTTCAATATGTATTTTTCTTTCTTTGTCAAGCTTTACATTCTAATAAGTAAAATTTAGTATAAGAACTTTTTATATTTTTCATTGATATTCTTTGGTCCTTCCAAAGTTTCAAAGTATATATATTATAATATATATTATAGTATATATATTATAACGATATTTTGTTTCCATCATATTTATTTGATTTGCAATCATTTGATATTTTTTGTTATATTAGTTTCAATATGTATTTTTTTTTATTTGTCAACCTTTAGATTCTAATAAGTAAAATTGAGTATAAGAACTTTTTATATTTTTCATTGAAATTCTTTGGTCCTTCCGAAGTTTCAAAATATTTGTATTGTGACATGTATACTTCAAAAGTATATATATATTGTAATATATATTGTAGTATATATATATTATAACGATATTTTTTCAAGTATCTTAGTGTACATTGTTTTACAAGACATTCCAAAGATTGATTAATAGATAATTCAGTCGTTTAACACTATTTCTATTGCTATTTACATGTAATCAATAATCGGGAACCATAAATACAGCGTTTTAAATAAAATCGATTTTCTTATTCGATACCAAATTTTCTATAGATGCGTGATCGCTATGATGAGCATTTTTCGTTTGAGGATGTAAAAAAATTATTAAAATCTTTTGACACCTTCAGTAGAAGTAGCGTTAAGAATGCGTGGCACATATATTCAATGTCAATAGTGATGTGAATTCTGAAATTGATAATATGTACGAAACAAATACACTTGTGAATGTCAAGTTGGTTTTATATAGTTGAAAACAGTATATATCTATTAATTACATATGTTAGACGCAGTACCTTTCAATTTAAATAGCTTTTTTAGCCACAAATAAACATTTTGCATCATTTTATAAAAACTGTTAATAATTTTACTAGAATTCGACTTCCAAAAATAAAACATTATACTAAAAATAAAAAAATTTATACTACCCCATGCAACCTACAAAATTCAAAAATATTTCAAATAAAATATGTAAAAAAATATTTCATAAATGAATGTATTATACTTGAAAACATTACGTCTGAACATTTTTGTCCCATTCGATTGGCAGCATTTACTGTCGTTTGTCATATCGTCTGTTTGTTTATTTTGGTGTTCATAAAAAACAATGAAAGAAAGTTAAATTGAAA
This sequence comes from Gasteruption jaculator, assembly GCA_949825005.1. Taxonomy (NCBI): domain Eukaryota; kingdom Metazoa; phylum Arthropoda; class Insecta; order Hymenoptera; family Gasteruptiidae; genus Gasteruption; species Gasteruption jaculator. The sequence continues at coordinate 4,740,801 of OX463767.1, forward strand.
TTTGCATATTGTTTATTTTTAATAAAATAACTTCTTTTAACTTTCGAACCAAACATTTTGAAATTGTAATTTCAAAATATTTTAAAAAGTTTACTTGTGTGAAGCAAGGGGACGGCGTTTCTGGTCCAAAGGTAGTACCAAGGTAATATCAAAAAATGTATGGTAATATATTTGAAAAATATTTAAATATATTCTTCGTTCTGCAATTAGTCCATAAAAATTATAATTTTTCAAATTGATATTTCTTTTTTTTCTTCGACATTTTGGCCCTACAATACAGATATTTATCAAAATAATTTTCCGCAGTACGTGTTTTTATAATAATAAATTTATTAATTATTATTATAATAATTATAATTTATTTAGTTCGCATTTTTTATAACGATTCATTTTTCATATTATGACAAAAATCACTATTATTCTTGATCAAAGTTTCATAATTTTATTAACAGTAATAGAAAATCTAATTATTATTTATTGTTGTTACACTATTATACAAAAATATACGTTAATATGAATATCGCTCAAGAGCTCTCTACAAATTTCATAGAATGGGTTCTTTCAAGACTACGTCGTACAACTTTGATCAATTCAAAAGATAATTTTTATAAAATTCAACACTTTTGAATGATATTAATTTTTGTTCTCTCAACTGAACTATTGAATCTTAATCAAATTTTGCACCAAACTTAACATTATGCCGTCCAGTGGCACCGCGCTTGTGCCATGCGAAAACTATCAGGCAAGCGCCAGTGGCACCACGATGGTGTCGTCCATAAAGATTCATGTCGGCGCCAAACGAGAGAATCTCGATTAGATATGCGGATGGCAAAGTGTTAATAAACATATAATTAACATGTTACCGAACTTTAACATTTTCTCGATACTATTGCTTATGCACTTTCTTAAAATATATCCATTAATATAACGTATTGTCATACCAAAACATTTTCAAATTTTTCGAAGGAGTTCTAGATCAATACTCAAATCTTTCCACAAAATTATAATGAATTTTTGGTATTGCGAAATTAATGACCAAGTTAAGTAATTAAGTATTTTTGTGGTCGTAGGCTCTCAATGAAATGGCTGAACAATATTTGCCTATGGAATTCGTCGACGGATACATGGCAGGAGTATCCGTTAGCATCCCGTGGTCGGCATTGCTCAGCGAAGCTACCTATGTGGAAGTCACCGGGTTAAGAATTACTTTGCAACCAAGACAAAAAACAGAAACGGCAACATCCATGTTTGAATCTATGTGGAGCTCCATGACATCGAGCATGCAACTCGCTCAAGAATGCTTGCAACAAGACGCCAGTAATGCTGGAAATTCACAACCACTGGACGGTGTTGAATTGTTTGCACACACAATTGATTCCAGTAAGAATTAATATTTCACTGTTTTTGTGAATCACAAGTACTTTTAGACTGGTCTTCGAGTAGGAGCAAATCGAAGAAGAGTAGAAGTTACTAACTTAATCGATTTTTCTATTTCGATGAATTTACTAACTCGATTTTCCAGCTATTGAGAAGTTTAAAAAAAGAAACTCAGAAAGTAAAAGTCAAATTATTTACATACTTAACAAAAAAGAAATAATTTAATGATTTTCAAATGATTTCTCCATATTGTATTTTGTTTCTGCTTTATAGCCGACCTAAACTTCACTATCTTCAACTATTTTGTTAATTAAAAAAACGTTTCATACATTGAATGAATTCTACCTTTAACAAATTTTATTATCAAATGTTTTTACGAATTTGGTTTTCAACATTTTCCTTCCCGTTTTTTACGTTCATAAACAAGTAATAAACGTCATCTCAAAAACGTTGTGAGGTACAAATTGCAAATTCTTCAATAACCCCCGAAAATGAAAGAAATGACCTGATGGATTGTTTTAAACAATTTAAAAAAAAATGGATGGATTTAAAAAAAAATCCCTCATTATTATTTTTTTCATTTTAGGGGATTTTTCAACAATTTGTAATTTGTACCTTACAACGCGTTTAAGGTGACCGATTCAATTTATGAAAAATGTCGTGACTTTCACCTAAATCTGTTACGTTTATTAGGTCGACGCAGCCACTTTAGTACAATCATACAGAATATACGTAGGAATTTAATGCCCTTTTGTTGCTAATTTGTTACTCATTTCAAAATATTGTTGCTCCAATTATTTCCATTAAAAAATTAATGATCGTTCATTTCACCGAGTTCAATGAAAAACGTCTTTTGGATACACAAAATCTATATTCAATTTCACATTATGTAAAAATATGGGTAAATCATATTAATATCTTAATTATATCAAATTTTCAGTATTAAGCAGAGTGAAGATACGATTTCTAGACACTGTAATACGCTTGGAACACGTGCCATTAGAGTCATCTACTGGAGTTGCTTTTGAAGCGTGTATAAAGAATTGGGAATTTTCAATAGAAGCTGGTTCGGATCCAAATATTCCCCTGGGTCCGAATCAAGGAACAAAAAGCTATATCGTACCTGCGTTCACCACGAAATGTTTATACCTGGAAGGAGTGACTTTTTATACAGATGAATTTCCATCAAGAGCAAGAACGTTCTCAAGGAGTGTGATGACCACTAGTAGAGGATCTACTCCAGACTCGAAGGTACTTCTGCGATTCTAACGCCATGAAATCGAAAATCGAAAAAAAAATAATTTAAAAACCAATAACTTATATATATGTACTCGTGTTCCAGAATTCGGAGGGACATTTTTCATCCGCACAGATGTCGCCAACGCAGAATATGAATACTCCTCCGGAAAAATCTATAATTGATAACTTACACGAATCGAGTCCTATTATATTTGCGAAATTATCTGGTAGACAAGAAATTCGCGTAAAGGTGAAGCAAGGGGAAGGTGTTTCTGGTCCAAAGGTAATACTACCTAAATATGTATGGTAATATATTTTTAAAATCTTTAAATATATTCTTCGTTTTGCGATTAGTCCATAAAAATTATAATTTTTCTTTTTCGACGTTTCGATCCTACATTCCAGATATTTTTCAAAATAATTTTCCGCAGTTCGTGTTTTTTTATAATAATGAATTTATTAATTATTATTATAATAATTCTAATTTATTTAGTTCGTATTTTTTATAAGGATTCATTTTTCATATTGTGACAAATATCACTATTATTCTTAATCAAAGTTTCATAATTTTGTTAACAGTAATAGAAAATCCAATTATTATCTATTATTGTTATTAAAATTTGGAAACTTTGATCAAGAATAATCCTGATTTTTGTTTTAGTATGGTAATTTCATTATTATAAAAAGGTCGAAGAAAGAAAAATAATTTTGAAAATTATAATATTTATGATTTAATCTCAAAACGAAGAATATATTTAAATATTCAATCACCGATATGAGAACCAACAAAGATTGTTATATTACAATATTTAATAAAATTACAGAATTATTCTAACATCCGTTTTCATTTCAGGTGGAACATGATGTTACTTTAGGTTCTTTTACAATCTTTTTAAGTCCACGACAGGTCCACGTCCTTTTGGAATTAGCTCGCGGTCTTGCTTCACCAGATTTGGAAGATGTCAGTAACGTTGCTCCCAGAGGATGTACAGAAAAACCTATGGCGGGTAGCGACTTTAATCGCGTGGAACGTGAACTTATGCAACAAACCCACCCTTCACAAGGGCTTAAACCAATGGTAAACAATTTTCTTTTAATTTTCTTAATTTCGATTTTTTTTACGTTCAATCGCTTTGCCCTAAATAAAATTCGAACTTTTTTTAAATCTAATAAACAGCAATTCCATATTCGGTGTTTTAAAGAATCAGAATGTAAAAATGGAATCTTAAAAATGCCAAGACATATTTACAAATAATTTCTCCATATCTTATCATTTAGTTTCTGCTTTGTAGCCGATCTAAATTTCACTATCTTCAATTATTTTTTTAATTAAAAAATGTTTCATTCATTGAATGAATTCTACCTAACAAATTTAATTTTCAAACGTTTCTACGAATTTTGTTTTTAACATTTTCTTTCGCGTTTTTTAGGTCGATAAACAAGTAATAAACATCAATTTATGAAAAATGTCGTGACTTTCACCTAAATCTGTTACGTTTATTATGTTCGACCTTTTTACGTTTAATTGCCTCGCCCTAAATAAAATTCTAACTTTTTTTAAATCTAATAAACAGCAATTCCATATTCGGTGTTTTAGAGAATCAGAATGTAAAAATGGAATCTTAAAAATACCAAAACATATTTACAAAAATAAGTATGTTTGAAAACTTCTTGAAAGTACTTTATTATTTCCAGGATCTGAGGCACACGCAAGGCTGGTCCACGGCATCCTTAGAGGATTCTGATAACGAGGAAGAGTTTTTGCCGATGAAATTACACGGAAATATGAATATGAGTGACTCAATGACCAGCAATAATAATTTCAGCATGGAAGGAAGTATCACTTCAAGCAGCGTTAGCTCAAAAAGTTCGGTTTCGAATTTCCCGAAGCAGTACAAGCATCGGCAAAGTATAGACGTGGACCCATCAGCGGAAACGTCATTGTTTCACATAAGAGTGTCATCAATTGCTTTAGTACTTTTACACGAAGATATTTTAACAGTTTGCATTGAAGGTGTTGGCCTAACTCACGCGAGCTCCCAACAAATGAAAAATACCGCGGAAGAATTTTTCAAGAAACTTGGAGTGTTCGCTGCGAGTGGATATGGAAACAAAGATTTCGAAAAAGCGTCCAAATTATTTCTCGATGCATGCCAACTCAGCCATATTAGGTAAGTTTCTTAAAGTAAGTTTAGATTGGATGAAAATTTCTATCGAAGGAATATATTTTAGATTATTAGCCGCGCCGGTGGTAGCCGAAGGAAGTGAGAAAACGACAACAGAAGGGTACGCCATATCTGGAAGCTTGAGCTTGGCCAGCTTACAAATTGTCGAATGCTTGGTCGTGGCGAACAACGTGAACTCGAACGAATCGCCTGAGACCGAATACGTCGAGCTGTTGAGCTTTCCAAACGAAAATTCCGCTGGCTCCGTATTTTCAAACAGAACGGATTTTAGATTGAGACTGAAACACACCGAAAAGGCTGTTCGACACGCCCAGTTTATGAAATTTGCTCATCCACGTACAGAATTCGAGTCAGTTTCTACACATATTTTGGTGAATTTAACAGAACAAATCGTCTAGCAATCTACAGAGATGTTTTTGACACAATCGATTTTTTTTTCATTTTTAGGATCCAAATGGAACCTTGTGTGAGTGAAGTAGACATCACAATTGTAGATAGAATATCGGCTGTGTTAAATCCACAACCTATTTGCGTCTGCAATCGTGCAAGTAATTCTCGACACGCAGTGGTGAGTCAATATACAATTTTCCATAATCTTCTGCAATTTTTCAATAAAGATTTAAGGGACTATGCATACACCTAGGGTCGTAAAAAATAAACCCTTTTCTCGGATTTTGTTTTAGAAATGTAATTACTAGTATATTAATAATTACTCATATTTTTACTAATATATTATTTACTAATTTATTTAATTGTTACTAATATATTATTAATTACTGATAGTTTTCTTTGCTTTAACCCGTTAATCACACGATTAATTTGATTCTTATTTAAATATATCCTGAAATGCCATGGGGCAAGAAAATAGAATCATTTGAGCGTACCACAAAGACAGTCTTTATCGTAGCAAATTTTTTGGAATCTTACTTTTATTTTTGCAATTGAAAATCGAAAAAATTCTGCCATAAAAAGGTCGCTATTTTTAATTAAACGACTGGTATTGTGTGAAAAATCGGTTACGTTGAAGATCAGATAATTTCATACAGTTGAAGAAACTTTTAGTCTGGTTTCACCTTTAGTCTGGAATCATCTTTTTCCAACGAGGTCTTACGCTAAGGACGATATCTCCTTCATTTTCAAATATTTTTATTAGAAATTTATTTTGATAAATATTGTAAGAATATGCCTTAAAATAGAAAAAAAACTAAGAGCAATAACATGCATTACATTTCTTAAACAAATCGAGAAATGTGCTTATTTTTTACGTCGCTAAGTATATGTAGCCCCTTAACTCTTTCGGGCACGGTGGGCTTAAAAATGTCCCACCTTTTGAGTATGGGTGATGAGTACAGGTTTATATTTCGTCTCATTTACGTAAAGCAGTTGGCTCTCTAACAACAAATTCGATTAAATAATAGTTATTTTTTTACATTATGCGATACCTTTAATAATAAAAATATAACAATTTTGTTTAATTTAAAACGCAATAAAATTTCTGTGCAACATGGCTTGAATTCCTGTGCCACAAAGAGTTAAGCAATAACTTTTGTTTTCAGAATCAACAAGCTTTATTTTATCAGGCTGTGGAAAGTCCAATGCTACCAGATTCAAAAGTCGATGTCAAAGTTTCTTCACCCTTCTGTACAATAAAGCTGAGGTTTGACTCTTGTCTCATAATATAACTTACATTTGACTCACTCCCTTATTTATATAAGTATTTTGAGTAGAAAAATCACAGCATTGGCAAAAAAAATACTCGACTTCTTTAAATGATGTTTTGTTCTATTTTTTTAGATTCCCTATACCAGATTTAAGAGCATTCCACGACATGAATCGTACACCCTGGTGGAAAAGATCGGTTCGATCAGATTACATAACGTTACAATTGTATAACGCACAATTACATTCTTCAACCGACAGCAAATCACATTGTATTTCTCGTCACGAAGTACAATGCAGGCAATTGTTGTTACACTACGTGGAAAGCGACGTAGATACTCCCGTGGAAATTCTACGCGCTCAGGTTGACGAAAAATGCGACAGTTCTCTTCCACAAGAAAACGAAGGATTCGGATGGCCAAGAATGGTAATTACTATCAATCCGAAACATACAGGTGGTCTCCTGGAAGATAGCTCCGAAGGAGAACCGGAATCGAGCTTGGATGACACCCTGGAAAACACTCCTAGGCACCAACCGTCGCCGTTTAGTTCGAAACGTGTCGTGCACGAATCCGATACTCCCCATTCGAAACCTCAAGGAGACCAGAACAGCACCGAAAATAGGTTTGTAATTGCAATCTTTAACCCTTCCGTTACGGCGGAATGCCTTGCGTGGAACGGAGCACCGTGTCGAAAGTGCGAGCATTAAGCGCGCGCAATTTGCTGCATTCGAGGCCAAGACTTTTGTCCGAAACACGATTTTGTAACATTACTTTTAAAAGCAAAATTTTTCAATGTACGTATTTTTCAATTCAATTCTTCATAATTTTTCAATGAACATATTTTTAATTCAACAATACAATTAATATTTTTACATCACACGACAAAATAATAGCTATAATTATAACATAATATTGACCAATAATTTTTGAATCAGATTCTCTATGAAATTTCTCAAAACACGCATTTGGTTTGATTTTTGGCTCCATTTCTGTAATAGTTGTAATGGGTGACTATAGTCACCCGTTGTGTCCAGCCAGTGTTTTGTGGCGGGTGACTATGGTCACCCGTAGTAGCGAAAGGGTTAACCGTAGACGGTAAAAATAAGTTTCATTTTTCGTATATATAAGTGTGTTTATATTGTCAGTTGTCAAACTTTAAACGAAAGGAGGAAAGACCTATTTTTTTACATCGCTAAGTCTAAAAATCACATATATTTGATAAAAATATTATTGTTTATTATTAAAAATAGATAATGAAGATTTTTTAAATGTCAAAAACTGGGGGTCTTAAATGCTCTATTTTTACAATGTTGTACGTAAATTAAAAAAAGACTGTTTGGTAACTTTATAGATGACAACTTATTAGTTAAAACAAAAAAATGGAATTAATACTAAAAAGAACAGAAACTTGAAAAACCCTTTTTTGTATTTCAGAGAGGGAGAGGAACTGATTATACCGGGAAACCGGCAAGAAATGCTTGAATTCATAGAGGAAGCGAGTCGCGGTACGAGAATACAGTTGGACATCGATCTACGTTGTGCATCACTTCAAATCCCCTCGAAGCACAAATATGAGCTCATTTACAACCGTTTTGTGACGGATCTTCTTTTATGGGAATCTTCGGCTCCTCGACCGAGATATACTGCCCACGATAATCATAGCGGATTCGACTTCGCTTCTGGACTTTCACAAGAATCCGTTTATCCACGGTAATTATAGTCAGGATTCTCAGTTTTACTTTATTCAAAAACTGGATGTTGTTTGACGAGTAAATGATTCAATATTTTGTCAATCTTCTTCGTTTTATTGATTGACCGTTGTGATACAATTTTAATATATATACGACGTTTCGGTCCTACGTTTCAGACCTTTTTCAAGTATTATTCGCTTCATTATAACATCTTGTAAATAAATAAAGACTAGACATATAAGAGTCAAAACACTGAACTTTACAACAGAAATATTCCAAGTGTTTATGCTGATGATGTTATCCAATTGTTCAATTGGTAGTGTTTTTCACCATTGTTAGGATCCAGTTTTTTTAATATTTATAGAAGTAACGTAATATATTAAATCATTATCCCAAATCATATATATAAATCATGTGTTAATCTTGACTGATCCGTGTTATGTTAAGGTGTGAATAAATCTGGAAATAATACTTGAAAAAGGCCTGAAACGTAGGACCGAAATGTCGTATATATATTAAAATTGTATCACAACGGTCAATCAATAAAACGAAGAAAATTGACAAAATAGCAAATTTCAACTGACCAACTAAGTACTATATTACATTAAATGATTAAATTTTAAACAGATTCAGCATGTGCAAGAGTGGTATTCAGTACCAATCGGATTCGGATTCGGACGACGAAAACGCGTTCCACACGGCGGCTGAAAAATGTACGAAACAACGACAAAGATCCTCAAAAAGCGCTCAGAGCAGTGTTGCGCTGACGTTGAATGTCTCGCAAGGGCTTATCACCATGTACACCCCAGTCAGAGATTCTATGCAAAATGTTATACCTGGACAACACGGCGAACTCATTCTGCGATTGGAAGAAGGCATGCTCTTTTCTGTTTTTGAGTATAAAGGAAACGTGAACCTAGGATACCATTGCGCGATGGTAAAAAATGTGGCTTTGGACCACTGTGGTTTGAAAACTACGTCATCACAAACTCCACCCTTGAGATGCGTCGGAAGCGCCATTCCGAAGCATTGCCAAGCTACGATATATCGTTGCGAATCGGGTACCGGCGTGATTTCTTCCAGCGGGAAGGATATGCTGAGCTTGGCGATTAGGATACAAGCTGCGCATCACACGCACCGCATTAAGGTTTTACATCTGTGAAATTAACTACATTCGACTTTTAAACCTTCTGACGAGTCGAGACTGGAATCGTTGGAACCTTTGACAAAGTAAACCGCGCCCACGGGCCGCTATCATTGGCTGCCGTGGAAGTGAATATTCGCCTTAACACTGTTTCTACCAAAGGTGTCAAAAGGCACCCTTTAGAATTTTAATTAGGAACTATTTTTGAGGTTTAATTTAATCTTTTTGCGAAATCCACAAACGGGACGAGCTTAGTAGAGCAATTATGCGGCTGTTAAAAATTGGGTAATAATTAAAAAAATCTATCTTAACACCATGCCATCCGGTGAAACCACGTTGGTGCTATGCGAAAACTATCGGGCAAGCGCCGGTGGCACCACGTTGGTGTCGTACATAAAGATTTATACCGGCGCCAAACGAAAGAATCCCGATCAGACGCGCGGACGGCAAAGCGTTAATTATAATTCTGTATCTTTGGTTTTGAATTTTTGACTACGTATAATTAGTGTAGTAGAACTAGTGTCAAGTTCGCGCGCAGTGGAGATTCGCCTTTATGCTTTTAATTGCCTAGATAGAATTGCTTATTTCAGCCTTACGGCTCAGAAAAAAGTTTACAACGGAATTTTACAATTTCTCACATTTTGCTTAGTTTAAATGTTTTATTAATTTGAAGGAGCTAGTTGCAATATCACATTTAAATTTTGCTCGGAGTATATTAACCAGAAGTGAGCGTTGCCAATGTCGAAAAACTTGACAGAAAATTGTCGAAAGCTTCGAGCTAACAGAAGGTTTAGAAGTCGAGTGTATTTTGATATTACACACGCTGATGACCATTCTTTTGATTGAAATAATGACAATATTCTTTTTCTTGTAGACATTTAGAGTAGCAGTTGGTATACGAGATGCCACACTGAGACACAGAATGTGTTCGCCCCAAACTTCGTGGTTTACTCAATTAACGGACTGTTTGGATGTGTCGGATCATCCAGTGGCTGGATATTCACCACCAGGGGTGTTAACGGAATTACATTTGCATCTATGGGATTGCACAGTGGATTATAGGTAAGCCGTATACTTCTTGTATTACAATTTCACTGAACTTGTAATAAAAATTTTACAACAATCGCAGATTGCCACTATAGAATCTACTTCGTATCTTAACTTTTCGACTTTTTGAATATAACCATTGAATATTTTGAAAAATCGATATTGCCATCGTATATGTACACTCGACTTTTAAACCTTTTGACAAGTCTGCACCGAAAACGCTCGAACCTTTTATTTTTCAAAATATGGAGATACATTTTGAGAAAAATTTATATAATCAAACCACTTATTGGTGACTCAGAAATATCTCTTATTTAAATTGTTTGAATAATAAAAAGTTTGTAGTTTTGAATTCCCTAGAACTTTCGCGCAGGGATCTCATGTTAATTTGTTAAACAAAAAAATTATATAATCAAACCACTTATTGGTAATTTAGAAATTTTCGTATTCAAATTGTTCGAATAAGAAAAATTTGTATTTTCGAATTGCCTAGAACTTCCATGGTCTGGTCTTATGTCAATTAATTACACTTATAACTAATCCGATTAAATTAACTTTATTATTTTGATACACATTGTAGCAATTTTCTTTAAAGTAGAGAAAACTATGAGTGATTACGTACATGAGCCGTTTATTTTGAATGTGGCCTAAGTCCATTTGTGATTTTTTTGTTGTTAACTGTAGCAAACATGTGTCACTTGACATTAGCTGTCGTAAAAAACATTTTGCTAAATTCATAAAAAATTGGACTTAGGCCACTTTCAAAATAATCGGCTCACATTACGTTTCTAAAAAAAATCATGAAAAAGGGCTATATTTTATGTCGCTAAGTGTACGTATCCTCTTAAAAGTTGTTTTTCTTTTGTGGTCCTACGCTATAATTGAACGGGTCACCTCAAAAACGTTGTAAGATGCAAATTGTAAGTTGTTCAAAAACCCCCGAAAATGAAAAAAATAACCTGATAGTGCAATTATAGAATGGGTCACCTCAAAAACGTTGTAAAGTACAAATTTTTTAAAACAATTATTATTACAGCATCAGGTTATTTTTTCATTTTCGCGGGTTTTTGAACAATTTGCGATTTGTACCTTACAACGTTTTTGAGGTGACCCATTCAATTATTATACACGTTATAATCACACTTATTGCCTCGACTGTTAGAAGTATCTGTAATACAGTTCAATTCGAAGACTACTAGAAAATGAAAAATCATGCACAATCAAAGTAAAGAATTATACAAAATAAAAAATCATTCATTTTTTCAGGCCTCTACATTTGCCGCTAAGATCAGTGGTAACTTTGGGCAGCTTTAGCGTATCCAGTAACATTGCAGCACAAACCAACACCTCAACTCTAAGATTTATCGCCGAAGATATGGCTCTCTTTATTTCGGATAAGCTGAGCAAAAACGTGGATTTGAAATCGAGTTACGTATGTGTCGTGGAATTGGGCCTCTTCGAATTGTCACTGAGGCTCAATGAAAAAATGTGTGGCGGAGCACCAAGGGTGGATCTCAGAGCCAGCAACGATGTTCTTCACATAAGAACGTGCTCCGACTCTTGCCGTGCTTTGATACAATTACTGACCTACTTCGCTAATGACGGAGATTTGAGTTACAAGACAGAAAGCACGGAAAGTATCCCGGTGCCAACCTGTGGCGAAGAAGAAAGTTTACTGGACGATCGGAGTCTCAATACATTAAGTAAAAGTCAGGTAGAACGCGTCAACAGCCTAATGGAAGACGCAATGGAAGACACAGTGCAAGGTACCAGGAACGTCATTACAAATTACTCGACTTTCAAACCTTTTGACAATCTCGGGACTGGAAACGGGTCGAAAATAACGCCCATGCCCATGGGCCGGTTTCCTTGGATGCCAGGGCAGTGAATATTCGCCTCAAGCTCGCGTGCAATGAGATTTGCCTTTATATTTTTAATTACTTTGCGCGAAAAATATCACAATTTCTGAAAAGAAAGAAAAATGTCAAACATTTCGAGCTGACAAAGGGTTCGATGACAAAAGGTTTAGAAGTCGAGTGAGTTCATGCATCACATTCATGTATTCGTACTAAAGCACATTCTTATTTTAGAAATCTCAATATCCAGGGTGTCCCATTTAAATCGAATTAGTGAAATGTCTCGAAACCTATACGATAGATGATGCTAAGGAAGGTCCATTTAATATTCCTTTATTTTCCTTGGACTTTTATTCGGCCAGTGAATAATAATTTTTATATTTTATACGTTTCGATCATTTGTTGCCGATCCTCTTCAGTAAATATTCTATTTGTGGATTTTTTTCCTTTGAGATATAATGGTGACGGATATCGGTGTAATGCAAATTACATTAAATAATGATCCGTGTTTTCATTTATTTTGATGAAAACAGGTCAGTTATTTAATTTCTGGTGTAAATACTATTAAATATATAATCGATTATAATTAAATGCTATTATACACTCCCGTCCATAAGTCACCGGATACTTACTCGTTTTCAGCAAAATTGTTATTAAAATTCACATACAACTCTCCGGCTTGATTTTATTGTTGATTCCGTAATATTTAGGTATTTTACGATAATTTCGGTATACAAAATCAACAATAAAATCAAGTCAGAGAATTGTATCCATGTGTTAATAATTATTTTGCAGAAAATGAGGAAGTGTCCGGTGACTTATGGACGCGAGCGTATATACAATCTTGTATATATGTGCCCATAATTATGAAAGTGGTATAAGCCATATTTTTCTGTGCTGATAAATTTAAAGGGTTTGTTTTAAATAAAATGAAAAATGTTTTTACATTCTGCAACATTGAAAGTTGGAGTTTTATTGGTCTTAATCAATGAAGAAACAAAAATGTATTTATTGCAAGATAAAATGATGCGAGGTAACCAAAAATCTCATCTTTTTCAAATCTTGACCTGGACCACTTTCATAATTATGGGCACATGTAAGAGCAACACTATCGTCTATGTATAATCACGACACACCACAACCACTACGAGATCATGAATGATTTTTTAGAAATCTCATTCAATGAAATCGTAATTATAAACACAATATAAGTAAAAAAAATACATAATAACGGAATAATACATAACAATAGTATTTACACTATAAATTAAATAACTGATCTGTTTTCATCAAAGTAAATGAAAACATGGATCATTGTTTACTGTAATTTGCATTATACCGATATTACTGTCTGTCATATTATATCTCAAAGGAAAAAAAAATCCCTAAATAGAATATTACCGAAGAGGATCAGCCACAAATGATCAAAAGGTATAAAATATAAAAATTCTTATTCACTGGCCGAACAAAAAACCAAGGAAAATAAAGGAATATTATTCATCATCGACCGACTAATTGTAAGAATTCTACAATTTAAAAAAAAAGTAATGTCCATTTAAATAAACCAAATTTAAATAGGGTCCATTTAAATAGGACGCCCTGTAACGACATAAAGATTGAAGGATAAAATGCGACCGTTAATTGTAACGATAGGATCTTTTGGCTTTAGGTACGATAAACAACATCTCGAGAGAGACACCAGAAAAGGAAAGCCAAGTAGAAGTATTCTTTTTTCCAGATGAAGCTAAACCCGGGCACACACTATCGGAATTATCAAAAAATCCAGAAAATTGCAGCGTGCAAAACTGCATTAACGAAACAGATGACGTAGACGAAGATTTTTGTATTTTAGGAGAAGAGGCGGGAGTTGGAATAATGCCCCGACACGGGGTACCAGAAGTGCGATGGCTGTGCCAAGAATCATTGCGCGTAGTTGATAACCATTTCTCAGTGCCATTAGGGAAAACGGATCAGTTGAAAGCACCGAGACATTTTCCACCAGCGGTTCTTAGATATACGCTTTGCGAAATGACGGTTGTGTGGCATATGTACGGCGGCAAGGACTTTGGTTCTGCTCAAACAGTTCCAAAGAAGCATGTGACTATAGACGAAGATTGTCGCTCCTATTACGGTGCATTACATGGACGGTAAAGATACCACAATTTTTCAATATTTCAAATCTATAGGTTTAATTGTCTGACTGGACTACGATTTTTAGAACAAATGGATCATTGTTCAGTAAGAACGAGGTGGTTTTAAAATGAAGTAAGACCCTTACGTGAAATGACCCATAAAGTTCACGCTTTTTTACAATGACATAACGATTATGTTGGGGTTAATCTGATCCCAATGACAATAATGCTTGCTTCAGTAAAGCTCTTGAAAATTGTTGTCTTGAAATTTTTATATAATAACTATAAACTATTATTTTATAGAAAAAAAATTGAGTAGGAGGATGAAATTTAATTTTGAATGTGAAAGAAAATTCTCAAACGCAGAAAATTAGAAAAATGTTTACTTTCGGTTAATTAAAATCATAACTTATGCAAATATCAATATATTTAACTAAGAATCTAACCATATACTTTGAAGATATCGCACTTTACGGGAGAAATTAGTGTTATAGAGTACCTTTCAAAACAGATTTGTATTCTGGAAGTCGAGTGCAGAATTTTATGGAATAATAAAAAAGAAAGATTTTTCTCTCCCACGAAAAACACCTATTTATTAGATAAAAAAACGTAAACTGGAATTGAAATCAGAGTCACTCTTTCGAAAACACTTTTGATTTTTCGATGATCTCACCGTGCTATAAACCACACCCTACAGAAATCTTTTATACATACAAAATATTTTTTTAAACCCTTTGCACATTCGTGAAATTAAAATTGAGATATTGAACAAACGGTTTAAAATCTCCATTCATGAAATTCGCTTTTTTTCATACAAAACCGAGGTGGTTTGAGAGAATTTGAATGAAGACACACTCCATACATAAATGTCATGCATCACAATTCAAAATTAAAAAACTGCTTGGTGTTTTACTTTAATTTAACATCATATCGTTCTTATTGAAATAATCTTTATAAATGAAAGCAAAATTATTGTGATTAAACATCTTCTAATTATTTTATGTTTTTCCATGTATCACTGCTTTGTTTGAAGAAATCCCTAAAAAATGAAAAATTGCTTTAGCTTGGTATTAGAAGGCGAAGCAAACAATAAAATTAAATATACTATTAATTTTAATATTAAATATACACTAAATTCCATTCGGATAGTCAGCACCCTTTTATTTCAATATATACAGGGGGTGCACCATCTAAAATAGAACACTTGAATATCTGCTTTGGATTTGAACATGCGTAAAAATGTTTGGAATAAAATTTGTAGGGTCCCACCGACAAAATTTGATGCAAGAAAAACTTGTTCCAAGGTCACGTTTTTCAAGATCACCGATTTTTTCTTGTATCTATTCTTTTATTTAATGTTATAAAAGTGTTGATCAAGACAAATTCAACGATGTATGACACAAGTATTTTATTCGCAAATTTTCAAAACAGTACCGCTTGTTCCGTGATCAACCATTTAAAAAAAAATCGATGACCTTCGTAACCTTGAAAAAAATGATCTTGGAACAAAAGTTTTTCTTGCACCAAATTCCGTCGTTGGTCCCTTTCAAATTTTTTTGCAAACATTTTTACGGATCCTCAAATCCAAAGCGGATTTTCAAGTGTTCTGTTTTAGGTGGCGCACCCTGTATAATTATTGGAAAATCGGTATTCTTAATAAATAACATCAAAAAATCTTATCATTTTCCAGCAGTCGATCGGCAATGGATGGGGTTGGATTCAGTAAAGCAGCGCCGGACAAAGTGCGATTCGGCAGCGTTCCTAACTCTCCCCGAGGAAGAACGAGAGATGCTTTTGCACCCGATTGGCGAAATTCTGGAGGCCCCGGGCGCCAACACGACGTTTTGATGGAGTTGCAATTGAGCAAAGTCCGTTTTCAACACGAAGTATATCCGGAGAACACCCCAGAAGCGTTCAGGCAAATTTTGCTGATTAGCGAAATCGAAATTCGTGATCGGCTGGCCTCGTCCCACATCAACAAATTTCTTTATCAATATAGCAGCGAAGCAAGGCCTAGACAGTCCCATGCCAATATGTTTTCTATAAAAGCAGTCCACATGAGGCCAGACCCAAGGCTAACGGCTCAGGAATGTTGCTTAAAACTCAGTGTGCTTCCGCTGCGCTTGAACATCGATCAAGACAGTTTGCTGTTTTTAATAGAATTTTTCACGGAGTTAAGCGGAGAATCGAAACTAAATCAGGACAATGCATCGGGCAACGTCCAGTCTACCCCTGGATCCAAACAGGGAACTCCGATTCACCATCCTCCAGTGATGAGCGTCAATGACGACGACACCGTGTTCCCTAATTCAAACACGTTAACAAACGTTGCACAAACCAACACAGTGGATCAGAATTTACTTATTCTTTTGGAGGATGAATTAACCATTAAGGAGAACAAAACGAAGGCGAAAGCTGCCAGCGACGTTCAGGATGATGGCCAACCAATCTATTTCAGGTTAATTAGCCTAACGAATCAAAAAATAAGCAAATTCTTGAAGGAAATCAATTTTAGCAATTGCACTTACTTCGAAAACAATTACTTGCTCGATAAGCAATTGCTCTTACATTTTATGAATGAAAAAATGGAAAAATCTTAGGATTGCTCTTCCGCATTAGCAATTACTCGTAAACATGTAACATCTTAAGGGGGTATCCCGAATTAGGAGGCCTAAAAAAAGCGTTTTTTTTGGGAATTGTTTAGAAAAAATGTTTTTTTTTTCAAAAATATTTTGATATATATTTGAATAGTGTGTACAAATTTTTTCATTAAGAAAGATTGAACTGGAATTGACGGTGACGCACGTTTGTAGAGCACCCCACAATTAAAGTCTCCTATCGGCGTGCGAGATGCAGGTCGTAATTTTGGTCTGAAACAAAAAAACCCAAAATTAATTTTTACTTTCTTACATTTTTCTTCTAAGTGAGCCAAAACAATTTTTAAACAACTTTTTTTTATCAAGTTGTATCATAAAAAATAAATGAAGAAATTTAGCCATTTCATAAATAATTTAATTTTGACAAATGAGTGTCTGGGAGAAATTGCACTTCCTTATATTTTTCATAGAAACTTAATACAATTTTTATATTTTCTAAGAAATCGTATTTTCTTCAAGCAATAACTAGAATTTTAAGCGATTGCTTTGAACAATAGTAAACGCTTGGTTGTAATTTAAAATATAACATACTATTGCTGTTTATTTTTAAGAATAAGATATTGCTATTTTTTTATTAATTATGCTCAATGGACTTTTTACATATGAGCGATAAAAAATAAATTAAGAAATTTAGCCATTTCATAAATAATTTAGGTTTTAGAAATGGTTGCCTCACAGAAATTGCAATTCCTTATTTTTTTATGGAAATTTAATACAATTTTTATATTTTCTAAGAAAACGTATTTCTTTCAAGCAATAATTAGAATTCCAAGCGATTGCTTTGAGCAATAGTAAATGCTTGGTTGTAATTTAAAATATAACATACTATTGCTGTTTATTTTTAAGAATAAGGTATTGCTATTTTTTTTATTAATGATGCTCAATGGACTTTTTGCATATGAGCAATAAAAAATAAATTAAGAAATTTAGCCATTTCATAAATAATTTAGGTTTTAGAAATGGTTGCCTCACAGAAATTGCAATTCCTTATTTTTTTATGGAAATTTAATACAATTTTTATATTTTCTAAGAAAACGTATTTCTTTCAAGCAATAACTAGAATTTCAAGCGATTGCTTTGAACAATAGTAAATGCTTGGTTGTAATTTAAAATATAACATACTATTGCTGTTTATTTTTAAGAATAAGATATTGCTATTTTTTGTATTAATTATGCTCAATGGACTTTTTGCATATGAGCAATAAAAAATACATTAAGAAATTTAGCCATTTCATAAATAATTCAAGTTTCAGAAATAGTTGCCTCACAGAAATTGCAATTCCTTATTTTTTTATTGAAATTTAATACAATTTTGATATTTTCTAAGAAAACGTATTTCCTTCAAGCAACAATTAGAATTTCAAGCGATTGCTTTGAGCAGTAGTAATTGCTTGGTTTTTATTAATAACTTAACATGCCATTGCTAGGGTTTCTTTACTGAATATGATTTTTTTTATTTTACAGGAGCGTCGTCTTCGCGCCAGAAGTTCTCGTTAGGCTCGATTATCATGGAAAACGTGTAGATTTAACTCACGGACCTTTAGCTGGTCTCCTCATGGGTTTGGGCCAACTTAACTGTTCTGAGTTAAGATTGAAACGATTGACGCACCGACACGGTCTCCTTGGTTTTGATAAACTCCTTATGTTTCTTTTGACCGAGTGGCTACAAGATATCAAGAAAAATCAGTTACCGAGTTTACTCGGCGGGGTTGGACCAATGCACTCGCTCGTACAATTATGTAAGTATCGTCAAACGTTCAGCTGTTTTACAAAAAAAAAAAACGTGAGAAATTTCCATTTGATGGAACTGTCTTGCAAAAACTATCTAGCTAGAAACCACATAAATTAGCTATTGTAACTTTTTTCTTTCTAACACTATGCCGTTCGGTGGCACCACGTTGGTGCCATGCGAAAACTATCGGTCAAGCGCCGGGTGATTTAAAGAACCTTTTAACGATTGCAGTCCAAGGAATTAGGGACTTATTCTGGCTACCGATCGAACAATACCAAAAGGATGGTCGAATCGTGCGAGGTCTGCAACGAGGAGCCAATAGTTTTACAACATCAACAGCAATGGCAGCTTTAGAGTTGACTTCGCGACTCGTACATGCGATTCAAAGTACTGCAGAAACTGCATACGATATGGTCAGTCCCGGACCAAGTGTCAGACGTAAATCGAAAGGACAAAGAGGACGGCGAAAACGATATAGTCAACCTTTGGACATTCGGGAAGGGATGGCCAATGCTTACATACTAGTCAAGGAGGTAAGATACAAAGTTTCAATACCCAAAATAATGAGATTAATGAAGAAAGAGTCAACAATAGCTTATCAGCGCGGCCTGAACGGAGAGTTTAGTGTCGGTCACCGGTGACCAACATGGCAGTCAACGTGTTAAAAGTTTGCAACAATTGCTTCTTACTTTATGAATAAAAGCTAAACGATTACTTGAAACTTTAGGTAAAGCTTGAAGGAAATGCTTCTTCTGAGAAATCAGAGGAATCGCCTTAAATTTTTGTAATTTTTCTTGGACAAGTCATGTATGCAATTGATTGGGTCACCTCAAAAACGTTGTAAGGTAAAAACTGCAAAATTGTTCAAAAACCCCCGAAAATGAAAAAAATAACCTGATGGTGCAATAATAGAATCACCTCAAGAACGTTGTAAAGTACAAATTTTTTAAAACAACTATTGTTGCACCATCAGGTTATTTTTTTCATTTTCAGGGGTTTTTGAACAATTTTCAATTTGTACCTTACAACGTTTTTTTAGGTGACCCATTCAATTCTTATACCAATATTTTTACCAATAATAAATTTCATATATAAATTTCAAAGAAATTCATTCTACCCAATCAACCAATAATTCAATTTTGAATATTTGTTTCAACATTTATTCTTTTAATATGAATCGGAGCTAAACCTATTGAATATCCATTTTATTCCATTGGAAAAATATTTTATCAATAATATATTTTATATATTTATTTTATACAATCATTATTGTATATTCCTTCTTCTTTTTCTTCTTCTTATTATTATTGTTATTGTTATTATTATTATTATTATTATTATTATTACTATTATTATTGTTATTATTATTATCGTTATCGTTATCATTATTATGATTATGATTATTATTATTATTATTATCCTTATCTCTAACTATTGTATTATTGAATAAACAACTTATTTTATTTGACAATTTCTAGGGCTTGGGTGAAACCGCAAATCAGTTGGTACGAGTTGCGAGCGAGGAACACGAGCAAAAAGGAGTTTCAGGTGCGGTAGGAGGAGTTCTGAGACAAATTCCACCAACCGTTGTAAAACCAATAATTTTGGCAACGGAAGCAACGAACAATGTCCTAGGCGGTATGAGATCCCAGCTGGTCCCCGATGCTCGTCGAGAAGCGGCACAAAAGTGGAGGCAGGAACCTCATGATGCTGACTAAACGTTATTCAAAATAATGCGGATAAATAAGAAGTAACGTATTTGGTGCAATTTCAAATTCGCTCAATTGTTACGCTGTAAGGTCAATTCGTTCCAAAGAACCGAAAATGTGTTATCGAGACAATTGTGTATTTCCTAATTGACACTAATAGAGAACTTTTCATAGATTATATATGCGCGCGTGTGTCTGTGTGAGTATGTGCGTGCATGCGGCCGATTTTGTTCGAGAGCGTGTGTTTGCGCGTGTGCGTGTGTGTGTATCCGTGTAAACAAATATGAGAAGTTCCAAAGACTGCGATAAGCTCCCGACTAACATTGAATAATTTATAACCGTATCAGGTGCACGTAATCCAATTTTGTCATAACGCTTTTAATACAAGTCGACTCTGGATCGTCGACGAAGAACACGATCGTACGACGAATAGGCTCGAGGCACGAAGTACGAAAAGCCTCGAATGCAACTTCGAGAGTGCATTACTCGATTGTATGGTTTTCGATGGAAGGAAAAGTTGCTAATTTGGGACGAACAATACGATCGTACGACGAATAGGCTCGAGGCACGAAGTACCAAAAGCCTCGAATGCAACTTCGAGAGTGCATTACTCGATTGTATGATTTTCGATGAAAAGAAAATTTGCTAATTTGGGACGAACAATACGATCGTACGACGAATAGGCTCGAGGCACGAAGTACCAAAAGCCTCGAATGCAACTTCGAGAGTGCATTACTCGATTGTATGATTTTCGATGAAAAGAAAATTTGCTAATTTGGGACGAACAATGCGATCGTACGACGAATAGGCTCGAGGCACGAAGTACCGAAAGCCTCGAATGCAACTTCGAGAGTGCATTACTCGATCGTATGATTTTCGATGAAAAGAAAATTTGCTAATTTGGGACGAACAATACGATCGTACGACGAATAGACTCGAGGCACGAAGTACCAAAAGCCTCGAATGCAACTTCGAGAGTGCATTACTCGAGTGTATGGTTTTTGATGGAAAGAGAATTTGCTAATTTGGGACGAACAGTACGATCGTACGACGAATAGGCTCGAGGCACGAAGTACCAAAAGCCTCGAATGCAACTTCGAGAGTGCATTACTCGATCGTATGATTTTCGATGAAAAGAAAATTTGCTAATTTGGGACGAACAATACGATCGTACGACGAATAGACTCGAGGCACGAAGTACCAAAAGCCTCGAATGCAACTTCGAGAGTGCATTACTCGATTGTATGGTTTTCGATGGAAGGAAAATTTGCAAAAAAATGAAATAAACAAATCTGGTACAAAAAAAGTAATTAGCAAATGAAATTTTTGGTTGAAAGCTCTCTTATATCTTACTGGTCTTTTCGAATCGAGTATATCATTTCTTTTACAAGAGTTTTGCGAAATCGGAGAAGATATCGAATGACTTCGATCTAAAATCCAATTTTTATTGTACGATTGCTTACTCGAAATCAGCACTTGTCGAACGACTCGTGCTCTAAAAACTAGCCTACTTTAAGATAGTGTAATTACTATTATCACGTGTATGCGTCGTGTGCAGTGTACATTTGCCTTCGAATGGATTATATGTTGGTAGTCGCTGATTATTACCGGAAATAGATGCCTATTATAAGTTAAAAATAGTATATATATTTAACGCTTCAGCGCAAAAAACATGTAATTTCACATATTTTCTAAAAAAAGAAAGAAAAAAATCAACGATAATTTTACATTGAATAAACTCTCATGAATTATCTCGAGAAGAAAAGAAATTTGTCATATTTGTTTGTCTTGGATAGACACTCGCTCGATAATGAGTATGAATTTCGAGCAGTGGTTCGAGCAAGTTTTTCATTTCGTTAAGATTTGTTACGTATTCGATATTTTTGCAAATTACTTATTGCATTTATTCCAAGATACAGAAAATTAAAAATATCATTTTCAATGGAATTCATAAAATTTGATTAAAAAATTATCTTCTAAGGTAAAGACTTGGAAAGCGAATCGGGATCGAGTCGATACGAATCGAATTTTGTTTCTTCGAATTCTCATAAAGCGATCGACCTAACAAATTTGTCCTCGTTAAGTGGTTGTTTATTGCTACTCGACTTTGCACAGTTACACAAAATCAGTATGTTTTACGATACCTTTGGTAATTTTTAGTACTTCCACTGCGACCATCTCTCGAGTAGCTGTTATTGTTCGAAGCGTAGCGCTCGATGTACGATTGAACAATTTTAAGGCAGTTCGATACTGATTTTGTTGTAGCGGATGTGTGGTGAATGTCCCTTAGCATGTTACAAGCGCGATCCTTTGTAGGTACGCTCTATCCTCTGATATGTATGTTTTATACAAGTGAAATGTATCGAAGACTTTGTGGTAATAAAATACTAAAAACATACCCCATGGATTTTATGGTTTGTGGTTTAGGGTTTATGATTTTTTGAATATACCTGGAGTCCCGTGGAGTAAATGGATACAGAAGCATAAAACACTTTTGAATGAATAATATAAAGAAAAAAGATCGACAAGAGATCGATAGTAGAAAAAAGAAAAAGATACAAAATTGGTACAATACTATTATTTTTAGACCCATTTCGTGTACATTAGGCGCAAAAATTTAGCAAAGGAATAAAAATGCAATAATAATGGGATGGTTTTTAATTTTTTCCAAATTTTTGTCCTTGTACATTCGAGTCGAAGGACCATGGACAAATTTTTTACCAATCGGATCTTTTTGGTGCTTCGATATTATTGTGGCAGCGAAGGGGTTGAGAAATAAAGTCTAGAAACATCGACAAATAATTTTCTTTTTCGTTCGATCATTGCTTCGAAGGAAATTATATTTGTTCGCCAAGGAATTCGATAAGTTTTCAAGCGAAGTAATATATCGCATAAGAACAACAATATATATATTATCAAAGCGATGTATCGAATCGTTTCACAAATAGCAGGATATCATTGCAAACAACACCTTTTTATAAGACTGCATAATTAATAAATTATTTTATGGTCTATGGAATTTGGTGTGCAACTCATTGGTAATGGTTGTATTACTCTAGTAGCATCTACGAATTCTTGAACACTTAACTTTCTGGTCTCAAAAGAAGAAGTCGTAACACTATTTCTACAAAAGGTGTCAAGAGACATCTTTCAGAATCTCAGTTTGGAATTATTTTCGAGGTTTAAGTTAATCTTTTTTTTTTTTGAAATCAAAGGGGATTGCTCAGTAGGACAATTATGCGCCTATAAAAAATTTGTATTAATTAAGAAAATCTATTTTAATTATAATTCTATATTTTTGGTTTTGAATTTTTGATTACGTATAATTAGCGCGGTAGAAATAGTGGTAAAAATAATAACATTTCCAATTTTTGTGCCAATAGGCCCATTTTCAACATTCTGGAGTTTTTTGGCGTCATAGAACAATCCTTTGAAATTCCATTACAAAACCCCCGACTTTGTGGCTGTGACTTCTCCTTGTCGATTTCAAAATACACACATTATTTGTTCTTCTTTTGGATAAAAATCAGTTCCTCTAACATTCACTCTCATACAATGCGTTTCGCCATTATATTTGTAAAAACTACAATATATTAAAATCATTGTGTCCAATGAACAGAGATTCAGCAATAGCTGATTCTCAAAAATAGACAGCAATTGCATGTCACATTATGAATAAAAACCAATTGCTATTGCTTGAAGCAATCCCTTGAAACTCTGGCTGATGCTCGAAGCAAATGCTTTTTCTTACAAAACATAAGGATTGTCCTAAATTTTTCTAAATAAAGTAAGGGGTTGGTAAATTTTCCCCAAAGGTAATAATACATGGGTAAAAAATTCTTTTATGCTAAAAAAAATATCTGGAGCCTTTGCGTGATATGTCAAAAAATTTAAAAACTTTCTAAAATAAAGTTTTGTCTTTTCATCTAAAATAAAAATTTCCAATAAAATATAGAGGATTTTTTATGAACGAAAAAAGATAAGTTGAAAGCGAAATGACCAGGAAGTTGTAAATGAAGGTCAATAATATCAAATATAGACTTGGATTCAAAAAAGATACAATTTGATCTTGGAATATCGTTAAAAATTAAGGTCAAGATGCTCGAAGGAAAAGCTTTTTCTTACAAAACATAAGGATTGTCTTAAATTTTTGTAAATTAAATAAGTGGTCGCTATTTCTGTTAAAAAACTACTAATAAAAATTTCCAAGTATCTCGAACAGTAGCTTGTAACAAAAAAAAAAACTCTCGCTTAGTCTGTTTAATAAATACATTCTGGAATATTCGTTTCTTCAAGTTATTTGAGAAATATTTGAATTTTTTAGGAATCTCAAAAGAAAATTGTACAGTGCACTCAAAAATAGCAAAATTCAAAATTTTCATATGTTAAAACAGGGGTTAAATCATGAAAATGTTGAATGGCTTACAGAATATTTTCTACCGGAAGACAATAAAACTCGTGGCAATGCTTCAAATGCTTTTACGAAAATGAAAATACGTTGAACTTTTAAACCTTTTGTCAACTCGAATCTCTTGACATTTTTCTTTCAAGTCTTTTGACATTGGTAACGCCTACTTCCGACAACTAGTTTTTTATTATATTATATTATTATATTATTTTTTATAATTAATTTTAAATTCAAATATGATATAAAATACGAAAAAAAAAATAAAAAGCATAAAGGCCAGTCTCCACTGCACGCGAGCTTAAGGCGAATATTCACTGTCCCGGTAGCCAATGACAGCGGTCTGTGGGCGTGGTTTATTCTGTCAAAAGGTTCGATCATTCCCAGTTCCGACTTGGCAAAAGGTTTAGAAGTCGAGTGTATTTTTATAGTATGTACCTAATTCTAGGTACCAAGTTATATGTTTACAAGTAATTGCTAACGCACAATAGTAAACTCATCAAATGCTTGAGTTTTTATTCATAGAATGTTTGCTGCAATTGCTCATCGAGCAGGCAATTGCTTTTGAAGCAACTGCTACTGGTAAATTCTATTTCCCCTAAGGATTTGTTCATATTTCATTTATTCGACTCAGCATGAAAACAGTCTCTCCGTAGTTTTTCATTGCGTTACTCAATTAGAAATAATTTTGTGATGTATGAGTCGAAAACCATCAGTTTCGACGTCCTTGGAAAATTCACTAAAACAATTCTAGTTTTTACGAATTTTCTTATTAGAACTTGTACTCTTTGTATCATAAATGCAAACCCAATGGAAAGTCAGTAATCCAGTCGTGGAAGTCAGTAATCCAGGAAGGTGGTAATCCTTGGCTGTCGGGAATACCCTGATATCCACTCGGAGAGAGTTAAACTCAGAAAAAACTTTGCATTATAATTTTGATTTTAAGGCATCGCGTAATTGACGTCTTAAGATTTTCCCGGAAGCGGTTTTTGGAATGTCTTCCAAAAATTTGATGCCACCTCTTAGGCGTTTTGGGTTTGAAACTCGCGCTGAAAGCAGTAAAATAATTGTAAGAGAAAGCATTAATTGAATGGGTCACCTCAAAAACCCCCGAAAATGAAAAAAATTATCTGATGGTGTCACCTCAAAGACGTTGTAAGGTACACATTTTTTTAAGCAATTATTATTGCACCATCAGGTTATTTTTTTCATTTTTGGGGATTTTTGAACAATTTGCAATTTGTACCTTGCAACGTTTTTGAGGTGACCCATTCAATTCTGTGAAAATTATTATACAGGGTGCACCACTCAAAAAAATTAAACGAATACTTTTTCAACGAAACGTTCTTAGAAAAAAAATGATCGAAATTAGTGTTGCTGGGCACGGAAGAGGACTTCTGATAACGACTGAAATATTTTTTTCTAAAGTGAATCCGGGAAAAGTAATCTACATGGATTGGTTAAAATTCTTTTTTGATAATTTTTTTTTCTGCAACATTAGAGACCGATAAGAATTTTCTTAAAAAAATTGTTCTAGTTTTAATAAACTGAAATACCCATTTTCCACTTGTTTACAATTTTCCCCAAAGCTAATCATACTTGGGTAAAAAATTCTTTTATGCTAAAAAAAATATCTGGAGTCTCCGTGATATGAAAAAAAATTTTTAAACTTTCTAGATAAAAGTTGTTTGTCTTTTCATGTAAAATAAAAATTTCCAATAAAATATACAGAATTTTTTATAAACCAAAAAAGATAAGTTGAAAGCGAAATCACCAGGAAATTGAAGATGAAGGTCAATAATATCAAATATGGAGACTTGGATTCAAAAAAGATACAAATTGGTCTTGGAATAACGTTGAAAATTAAGGTCAAGATTATTATCACATGTCCCCCACCAACCCAACAACCTTTTTTCGAGTCATTTTTTCTGAAAATGCTTCGTTGAAAAAATATTCACCTTCCTTTTTTTTTAAATTGATCATTCTATCCTCCTAGGACCCAGGTTTTTTCAGACGTCGAAGTGCTAGACACCCCTTGCACATATTTTTGTACATAATAAATATTATTACTATTCAATTTTCTTTATGTTGGGGCCTCAGGGGTGAGCTAGACACCCCTAGTCCTTTTTTTAGTACATAATAAATAACATTACTATGCAATTTTCTTTATGTTGGGGCCTCGGGGGTGAACTTTATTATGTACAAAATTTTATACCGGGGGTCCTAGGAGGCCATATAGCATAATCACATCATTTACCATTAACGAACTCTGAAAGTTCAGATGCGGACACATTAGCACCAGGTTGTTTTACAACAAAGGCTAATGGTAATTCCCCAGCTTCTTCATCAGGTACACCAATAACGGCTGCGTCTTTAATTCCAGGGTGTCTTAAGAGGATCGCCTCTAATTCCGCTGGTGGCACTTGGAAAGCTTTGTATTTGATAAGTTCTTTCAATCGATCGACTATGTAAAAGTATCCTTCCTCGTCATAATATCCCAAGTCTCCGGTATGCAGCCAACCGTCTCTGTCGATGGTCATAGCTGTTGCTTTCTCGTCTCCACAATATCCTTCCATTATTCTACTACCCTTAAAACATAATTCTCCGACGCAGTTTGGTCCCAAAGGTTTGCCCGATTCGTCCTCAACGGAAATTACTTTGGCTGAAAGAAAAGGAACATAAGTGTTTATCATAAGCAAATCTCAAAATATGCCATGAGCGTAACGAATAAAAATATCTAATACAGGTAACCCCCGAAGAACACTTAAAACCGTGTTGTTAGAGACGACAAAAAACAAAAACGAATCTAAAAAATTTTTTATTTTGTTAATTAACCCATTACCCGCCACAATTCAAAAATATAAAAAAAAATAAATTAACTGTATAATGATATTCATACTGACCAGCTGGAACTATTTTTGCCACAATTTTTGTTGTTTTTATTTAAATCTAAAAATTTTATTTGAAATTAGAATTTAAAAGTCATTATTTTAACGAATATATTTTATTTAGGAGTCGCAGTTATTAAAAGAAAAAAATTTGAAAGTGCGTTCTAAAAATGGGACATTGGCGGGTAATGGGTTAATATCGGTAAACACTTCTGAGAAACCTTGTCTTACATAGTTCTAATTATTTTTTTAATTAGTTTCCTAAGAACGATTTATCTTGAATTTTTATTATCAAAATTCAACAAAAAATGTTTGCGATGCAACACTTTTTTCAATTATAATTAAATTACCATGCCATTTGGTCCTCATCACTGGAGTCATGTGTATTTATTTCGATTAAAATGGAATGGAATTGAGAATTCATAGCCGTAATTTTTCAAAATTTGTGACAAAAGTTATAATTCCTTTATAATTCTGAACAATTCTACCTTTGATCGTAACTATTTTATCAAACAAATGACATACTACTCGAAAATCGTGTAGTTTGAAACCGTGTAATTCGGGGGAAGGTATCCGTGTTTTTCGAAACTCGTGTTCTTCAAGTACCGTGTTCTTCGTGGCTTACCCCTGTATTTGCAAAACTGTAAACGGTTTTATTTACCTGAAATTCCAGGAACCACTTGTCCAACGGATCCGTGTTTTGTGCATCCCTCTGGAGTTTTGAGTACAGCTAATGTGGTCTCTGTCATTCCATATCCTTGTCTAATATCTTTAATCTTCAACCTTTCTTGAACGGCTTCCTTGATTTTTCGGGATAAGGGAGCAGCTCCAACCCTAAATCATAAATATTATCTATATTTAATGGAAAATATAAACCGTTTGAAAGTTATAATAAAAACACTTGTACGGGCAACGGATAACAGTTTGTCGTTACTTTAACACTATTTCTACCACTACTTACACATAATCGATAAATAGAAACCATAAATATAGTGTTTTTAATAAAATAGATTTAATTTGTCGAATTCTTAGTTGGTTGATGATGAATAATAATTTTTATATTTTAGACGTTTCGATCATTTGTAGCTGATCCTCTTCAGTAATATTCTATTGAATGTGTTCTTGATATTGTATCCGAAAGTGTTGCAAATGCATTCCAAAAATGACATCGTTGTATAATTTCGTGGTTTTTGTAAATAATTTGTTGAATTCTTAGTTGGTCGATGATGAATAAGAATCCTTTATTTTCCTTGATTTTTCATTCGGCCAGTGAATAATAATTTTTATATTTTAGACGCTTCGATAAATAAAAAGAAATATAAAAATTATTATTCATTGGCAAAATAAAAAAACTAAGGAAAATAAAGGAATAAAATAGATTTTCTTATTCAATACCAAATTTTTTACAGATACTAAACACTTTCCTTTGTTGAAGTGGAAAAGTTGGTTAACGAAAAATGATTGCATTAAGTTTAGAAAATATTTCTAAATTAAAATGATAAAAGGTGTCCGTTGACAGCTTCGGTAGAAATAGTGTTAAGTAAAGAACGAGAAATAGCTGAAAGTATGAGAAGGCATACTAATGATTAGTGTTGCAAAATGCTTTTTTTTTGTTAGCAACTTTTTAATATTAGTTTCAAAAATGAAACATACTATTTGACATTCGCATAAGACCACCCATTCAAAACACACAAAAATTGCAAATGTCAATTTTAACAACCTTTAGAATTTTCTAAATTTGCAATTGTTAACTTTGGCATTTATCAAAGAAATGGTCAAAAATTGTCAATTTTGGTAATTGCAAATTCTCGGTTAAAATTTGCAATTGTCAAGTTTTTGAATTAAGTATTACACTTGGACGAATTGTAGCTTTAGGGAATTAAAAATTAGCAGTACACAACAAGAAAATTTCGAAATCCGACGATTCATATACAAAAATCTCACAATTATCATTTTATCTACTCAAAATTTAAAAAATACGATTAGTTTATATTACTAGAGCATTAAAAGTCTCTTCTATCTGTCAATATACGGAAAATTCAGAAATGTTCTCAACTTCGTGTAGACCGATTACTAATTGTTTGATAAGAGATATGTGAAATTTTAGGACTAACTTGGAGATATTACCACCTCAAGTATAATAC
The DNA here is from genome assembly GCA_949825005.1 of Gasteruption jaculator. Lineage (NCBI taxonomy): Eukaryota > Metazoa > Arthropoda > Insecta > Hymenoptera > Gasteruptiidae > Gasteruption > Gasteruption jaculator. The sequence continues at coordinate 4,770,669 of OX463767.1, forward strand.
ATATTGCAAAACAAAATTTTTCTGGATTTCAACTACATTAGCCTAATTGAAAAAAAAGATTCAATTGCAAAAAGGATGCCTCAAATATTCGACAGAGTTGTTCAAGGAATTTTTTACTGTTACAATAACAAAAGAAAATATGTAGATTAATTCAATGGGTCACCTCAAAGACGTTGTAACGTACAAATTGCAAATTGTTCAGAAAGCCCCGAAAATGAAAAAAATAACCTGATGGTGTAACAATAATTGTTTAAAAAAATGTGTATCTTACAACCTTTTTAAGGTGACCCATTCAATTATTGTATGCAGCGTTACCAAGCGTAGGGTAATCTCTATAGTGTAGTATAAGCAGCCAAGTACAACGCTCTAGAAAACAGCTCATACCGCACAATAAAAATTACCCTACGCCTGGCAACGCAGATCATATTGTTGTGGCAGCCCGATAATAATTTTGTTCTCGATTTAAAAAATTGTTTTTCCTGTACAAATATTTTTCGTGCGGTATTACTTAAATAAACATTATAAAGCATGTAGACATAGTAGACTATGCAATGGAAAAATTGCATCCATACCGTACCATATATGTTTTACGCTAGACAAGTCGTATTTATCCACCAGAGGATGTTTCGCCAAGAAAACCATGAGCGGTGGCACAAGCGTTAATTGCTCTATTCTGTACTTTTGTATGGTCGCCAAAAATATTGTCTCTTCGAAGTATGGCAACAGTACACCCGTTATTCCCTGATAACTCTTTATAAACATTACAACGAAGGAATAGGCGTGAAAGAATGGCAATAGATCCAAAGACACACTGTTTACTTCGGTAAAATCCTCGTTACTGTCTTCCAAAACAATTATTACGTTTCGATCGGTCAGCATCACTCCTTTTGGTAGACCGGTTGTTCCACTTGAGCATAAAATAGCTGCCACATGCGTTTTTGCGTCTACTTGGGTCACGCGAAACTCACTCGTCTCATCCAGAGATACTTTCTTCGCTAAATCCATTATACTAGGTATCTTCTTGTGACCGTTCTCGACGTCGCACAATGCAATAATGGTGGGTTTGTACGACAAATCTTTCAAACTTTCTTGTATGTGTGTAACCGCCAGAGGAGAAACGAAGATGTACTTAGGTTTCGAAATACTTAATGCATGCAGCAATTCACCCTTCGAGTACTTGGGGTTCAATGGGCATATCGTGGCACCAGCGAAGAGGCCCGCGTATACGGGCAAACAAAAGTTTAAATGATTTTCGCTACAAACGGCTACTCTGTCGTTCACTTTCAACCCATCGCTCCTCAAATAAATTGCTAATCGTTGGGTGACATTAAGTATTTGACGAAACGTTACTTTTTCTTCAGTGATGGCGTGGATCTGAAAGTAGAAAATTTGCATCAATAAATTGCATTAATAAATCATTAAAAAAAGGGATATATAGTAATTAATAAATAATATAACAATAACCATCTTAATAATTTCAACGTTTTGTTGGAGCAATATTGAGTCCTTTTTAAATTATTTAAGCCCTTTTTTATTGGAGCACACCTAAGCTTTTTTATTATTTTTTCAAAAAAATACCTTTTTTAGGCACATTCAGTCGCGTTTTTTAATATGGGCACAATTACGCACAGCCGTCTTTTTTGTGTATATTGTAAAAGAAATCAAAGCACATCATATATATAAAAATGAAAATGTTGCGACTCTGTGCTCCCTTGGGGCCAAAAACTTGCCTTATGGACCCCCATCCTTTATAGCTCAAATTCTTTAATATGCCCAACGAGCCTCTTCGACACTCCGATTGACTGGAATGTTTCAATTATTTACTCGGTAATTATTGCGAATTTCAAAAAATGGTACTCAACTTTTTTTCTCAAATCTTCACCACCTATCAATATTTTTCAGCTTCTTATTTTTATACCGCACAGTCTATGAAGTATACAAATAATAGAAAATAGTATATTCATTATTTACCTGAGCCACCTTCGGGCCGTGTGCCTTCAATTGGCGGTGCACCACTTCTGCCAAACACAAATTCTTTGAGTACTGATAATTTCTTTCCGGTCCTTTCAGGATATACTTATCATCTTGCGTCTTCATCGCCTAAACATAAAACGACAAAGTGTTAGTCCGTTGCTTCTTGTAATTATGTATAAATGTTGCTTTGGATCACAAAATTTATTGTAATGTAACTTATTGCGATGTTCGAAGATTCTTATTAACCGACAATACCGATATCGAAACAATACATTTCTTAACAATATTTCCAGGGAATATATATACATATATACCTTTCTGTGTTCGACTGTATGAATTCTAATCACAACAATTCATTAACATTTGGCTTCAATTGGAGTATAATTACACGAGACTCGACTGTACGAATGCTTGAACCGCATTGAAAAAATATCGAATCAACAAAATAATTGATCGAATAACAAAAAAATATTTGCCATTCGAATCCTATTGGAACAGATACTGCTCGACCAACGAGTTTTAGAATTATTATTGTTGATATTGCATTGAACATTTCTTCTGTCATTCAATTGTTATGTAATCAACGTCCTGTGTGATGCTTATGCCAATAATGTTAAAACTTAAATATAGTATTAATATTAACATTAATACTAATTAAAATTAAATATAATACTAATATAAATATTATTTATTTAAAAAATTAAATATTGTATTATTTAATTTTTAACATTATTAGCATAAGCATTGCACTGAACGTTGATTACCTAACAGTTGTACGACAGAAGAAATCTTCATTGCATTAATTATGATAATTATGTCCTGTCCTTGCCGACCGAGGTTCGAGCCTTGGAAATTTGGGTCTCTTGCATGGGAATCTGGAAACTTTCTATTGAGTTATGATGACCTATGTAGCTTTGTATCCTTTCTGTTTAAATATCATTACGTTATGCATTTATTATCAGAAATAATGAATCCCCATAATAATCAAAATTGCCACAAAAAGATAAATTTCGCAAGTGACATAAAGTATCATAATGAAAATTAACTATGTAAAAAAAAACGGTAAATGTTCATAGAATGATAATGATTATATCTTCAATGTTGTCATAAATGTTTGTTTTTATTATACTGTGGATTATTTTTGTAAAAGATTCTCTCTATTTTAGAAATCGTTGAACTTTTGTGATTATTTATTGTAATTTTACTGATTTTGTTGTGAATACATTTCTAACACTATTTTCACTGCGCTACTTATATGCATTCAAAAATCCAAAATCAAAAATATAGTGTTATATTTAAAATAGATTTTAGAATTCAATACCAAATTTTTTTGTAGATTTCAAAAAATGATTAAATTTAACCTCGAAAATAATTCTAAAATTAAATCTTAAAAGGTATTCTTTGTCACCTTAGGTAAAAATAATGGCAACATTTTCTCAGCTAATTTTATAAGTTGTTTTTCTCCATGAATAACCAGCTACTTAATTAACACAATGTATCTATATATTAGGTCCTTCTTATAAAATTTGCAATCGTATTGTGCTCTCAACATGACCCATTCGAATAGCAAATGAGCACCATATAAACCTAATCTGACAATGCTGCACTTACACTGAACGAATTTTATAGTGATTTCAAACGTTGTTGTATTTAAATATGGCATCAATAATTCTAATTAGAGTTAGAGTTATTTGTTTGACGCCTTGGAACAAGTCCCTTGAAGTGTGGATATAAAATTTAAATAACAAGTCCAATAACAGTATAATTATAATTATATGCGTATACAAATAACAGACTGCATTATTTACATTAACAATTTAACCGTTTGAGTGCCAGAGGTCTTTTCTTGTTTTCAAATAAAAAATTGCCAAGCGGCGCAATAGTGCTCTTTTCATTCCTTATTTCAAAAATGCTGGCATTTTTGGACATGGCACTCAAACGGTTAACGGAATAAAATGTAAAAAGAAAATAAAGTAAATAAATAAAGGTTAAAATTAGATATCAAGTGAAAAATACTGGAATTTACAATATATAACAATGTCTAACTAAATAATTATATAATAATATAATATAATTCTAACTACATTTACTATAATTAGAACTACTTTGGTGATTAAGCTAACTAGAAATGAAATAATAAGTGCCTTCGTTTTCTCAGTGTATATCAATGAAAATGGAAGTAGCAACATTAGTGTTATTCAATTTATCTCATTTTTTCTATAACTCGAGTATTCCATTTTAAAGCCTAACTAAAAAATTTCTACTTCAGTCGCACTCCAAAAATGAAAAACTGAATTTTTAACCCTTTGCGGTTCTATGTCGAATGTGACTCGACACTGTATAACGTTCTAGCGATATGACTCGGACCGCAAAGGGCTAAAATACTTTTTAAATTGTTACTCTATCAATGAGCCAAAACGAGTCGACTGTGATTTCACTTCTACCGTGGAATAGTATGTGTTTTATTGAAATTTGATTTTTGAATAAATTTGTTCGTTAAAGTTAATAATAGAAGAATCGAGGGTCGGTTCGTTACTTAAGGAGGCATTTTCTTCTTCAAATCAACATGTCACAGTTTTTGGGGTTTTTAGAAAACTTGGACCTCACTTTGATTGTGCTTTACTTTAAAAGAGAACTCGACTCCTAACAGCCAGATGTGCTCCATTGCGAAAGTGTAAAAAGCAAAAAAGCTTCACCTCAACAGATAAGAATTACACAGATACTGATGCAAATCCAATGGAAACACATTACACCTTATACATTTTAATCACGTCTATGAAAAATAATGCAGGATTTAATTGATTCGTTTGCGTTTGAAATGAACAGCTTGCTGACGTTTCCTGGGCATATTAACATTTTATCTACCACTAACAGTTGAAGTTGCCTCTTGCCAAAGATCAACTCGGCTAGTCGAGGATTCGGAAAAAAAAATCGAGGGGCCAACTATTAGGCGCCTTTGGCCCATTAACGCCCACAGACCAAAAGTGGTTCATAAATTATGGGTTGTTGACCATTGACCACCCAAAAATTGATTAATAGGCCAATGGTCGATAAAAATTGATTACCAAAAAACCGTTTATTAGGTTTTTGGTAGATAAAGTGTTAAAAATCTTCTACTGCGATGAAACCTGTCTTTGCATAAATGAAACTACAGGATTTCGATTAACATATTCTCATTTCATTGACGTACATATAAATGTTTATGAAAAAAGCTACGAACCTTGTGTTATAGTGAATACGATAAATCCTCGAAACTGAATAAGGAAATGTCTTCTCATAAAATTGGAGAAAATTAATATCCACAATACCTTATGCAATTACAAAAGTTGCATTGCCAGTGTTATACGCATTGAAACAAAAAGATATCTTTAATATGGATATGCATTTGAAGAGTCATGAATTGATAAAATTTTATATAAATCGCTGTAATCATCTAATGAAAAAATGATAAGATAATGAGAGGAAAATTTTATAATCATACTGGACTTTAATATATACTTCAAAGGAAGAGGAAATAATAAGAGACTTAAGAAACACAAAATTATCTGTGTCACCTGCAGCAAAGTAGACGTGAATTTCTCTAGACGTCTATCAGACTTTCTGTTTCTGCAATATTCACTTTTTCTGATAGAAACAAACGCTCGATACAGGTTGTTTAATCTAGGATGACTTGCTATAAAAAGTGGAACCCGAGAACTCGCATGTGCATCATTATCTCTCACACACCAAATTATTACTTTCTGCACTGCATAAAAAATTTCTAAATATCAATTAAAATTATCTTAATATTTGTAAAGGGTTAAGGGGGTAAATAAAAAGATTTTATAAAGTAACAAATATTATAATAATCAAAAAGACCTCAAATTATCCAACCATCCTCGCTTCTGAATTACGACGGGTTTTCTTCAAATGTAAGACATAATTCAAAGGTGTGAGCTGTCCTGGATTAATTAACACGTTGTGTATGGGTGACGAGATATCTCGTCTATAGCAAACTGAACGTAGCAGAATACCCTATGCGAGGTGTTAAGTCGAACGGAGCGATACAATTATCTAATTATAATAAGTATAGAAAAATCACAGTATGGTCAGAAAAATTGAATTGAAATGATTTAAGAGGTAAATATAACTTAATTTTATATGGATTTATTCTTTCTCCTTTAGTTTGTAATTTCGAAATTTTTTTTAGTGGAACGAGTTCAAGAGTATCATGAAACGCACTCCATTCAATCTGTACCAAAAACAGACACAAAGTTTGCACTCAAACTACTGTGTGTGTGTCGCATTATTTATTCTTGCTATCAGCTTGACAGAAACAGGCACTTCATAATACAGATTATATAACTAACTGGAAATATTAGAAACAAATATCTTATTACGGTTTACCCCTTCGAGCCACAATGGGTGTATGCGAGAGCCATCTATATTCTACTAATTTTTTATCTTTTACAAACATTAAATGACTGATGTTACAGCAATTATTTGTTTTGTAATTTTTTTTTCAAGACCTTAATTAATGTAAAAGAATAATTATTATTCGCAAAATCTTTACAGGGGTAGTCTTATGTGGCCCCCTTTTTCTCCTAAAAAACAGCATTTTTGATCAATTTTCTCTCAAAAACTGCTGAACGTAACCATGTAAAATCTTCATCGAAGGGTATGCTCTAACGGAATAGAAAAATTCATTTATGGCATAACAAAATGTATTTACTTATTTATAATAATAAGTATAAATAAATGAAAAAAAGAACTTTCTGTTGCTGACATTCGTATTTTGACACCCACAGGTAATCTGAAACCAAAAATTCCAGAAAATTGTTAGCCTGGGTGAGTGTTGTTATCGTCAACACTTCAGTTATCAATATGTATCACAAATTAACAAACTGATAGCGTTTTTGCAAAAGATAAAAACAAAATGTTTCAATGATTGGGGTAAAAAATAAGTTGAAATCAAAATTTTAAGACAATTGAGGTTTCGACGATAGCCACAATCATAGAGATCAAGAATCTACTTGAGTTTTTTGTTTCAGATTACCTGTGCGTGTCACAATACGAATGTCAGCAAGAGAAACCTCTTTGTTCATTTGTTTATTCTCATTATTCTAAATAAGTAAATACATTTTATGATATCATAAAAGAAATTTTCTAAGAATCTTTAAATTTCTTTAAAAGTCTCTGAATTCAGGAAAAGTATGAGAAAAATTTATCCGAAAAGTATGAATGAAGTTACAAAATCCAATTGGACAAATTTCAAAGTTCTTAGAGAAAAGTAGAAAATTCTAATATTTTTGGAAAATGTTTGAAGTTTTTTAAAATTTTTCAGAAAAGTAGTAAAAATTTGTTAAAATAAGTATGAATAAAGTTACAAAATTAAGTTTAAGAAATTTTCAAGCCTTCGGGGAAAAGTAGAACAATTTTAATAGTTTTAGTAAATGTTTGAAGACTTCCGAGTTATTCAGACAAAGCATAGCAATGTTATCGAGACAAATATTAGAGAAATGTCAAGATTTGTTGAAGAAATTCTTATTGTTAGTTTATCAAAAAAGTTCGAAGAAGGCAGAAAACAAATGCTAAAAAATTGTAATTCTTATTGAAAAAAGAATTTTTCTCTGAAATGGATTGTCAGAGTTTTTCAGAAAAATATTTCCACTAGAGTAGATAAATTCATGACTCAAAAGGAAGTTCAAGGAAAATCAAAATCCGGATAAACATCTAATCAGCAAAACAATTCGACTTTTGTACATTACATAGTAAAAAATTGTACAATTGAAGTGAACTTACTAGTTTGTACTCCGTTGTAAAGAAATATTTAAAGTTGTTAAAGTGAATACAAATTCGACAGACGGCTTGGCGAGGTTTCTTAACAGTACCGAGAACTTAGAAATAGATGCAATAAATATAATGTAGAAGTAAACAATAATTGTATAACAAACGCCTTGAGGCTCGCTAAGATTTTAGAAATATAAGCACTGCTACACTGCCGTGAGTGCCGGCTGCCGGGTAATTGGTAAACTGTTCGAGTTTTATCCTTATGTGCGATCAAGGTCGATTTATCGAAAGATCGAATGTTTTGCGTATATGTGAATATGGTCGATTAATCGAAAGATCGAACGATTTTTGTTTCTGAAAATCGATTATCTGTTCTCAACCGATATGATTGATCGATGGTCAGTGATCGCCAAAATCGAGAAAAATAATAAAATAAAGCGTAAAGCGTGATCCGGTTTTCTGTTATTTTATGGCTGTATTATATCTGTACCCTATGTAACTGGAATGTTATATCCTCACGTAAAATGTAAGGACTGTAAGGTTTTTGCGCGGCAAAATATGATTTTACTTACACGTTTTCAGGAGGTTGTGCCGTTTTTAGAATTAACATTGAGAATTTGATAAAATTTCAAACACTGGTCTGTTTTTATGTAATAAAGCTTCAGTTAAAATTTTAAGATGGTTCAGAGCCTAGAAGCCGAGAAAATTGTAATTTCATTTAACATGTGTTCTTATGGGAAAAATCACTTTTTCAACGATATTTAAATAATTAACATTCAGATCTTCATGAAAATTTACTGAGCGATAAAAGATATTGTCCTGACCATTTATCAATTATCATAATGTACGTTCAAAGCTTGTAAAACTAGGAAATCATCAATTTTCATCCAAAATGTATGACCGAGAGCCGAACAACGAAAGTCTGGCAACGTTGCATCTGCGCTCACTTTGCGCAGTATCCAATTCATCTGACTTATGTTTCTGCTCGAATATTTTTCTAATATTTTTTTCCAATCTGAGACTGCTGAACTCTTTTCTTGTACACTTTCTCGGTCACTCTCTTGCCTTTCCAAATAAATCCTTTTCGTTTTTCACTCATATTTTGACAACTAGTTTGTGGAAAAAGCAACACACGTAGTAAACGAAACGAAACACACGCGCCATATACTAACGCAGGCGCACGCGGATCGTAATCGTAGTAGACGTAATCGTAGTATGCTTTGTTAGTTGCCAAATCTACGCTCGCAACTACGGGGATCAAAGAGAAGCATATTTGGGCGCTCAATTGATTAGCTCGCAATTGATTATGTGCCGGTACAACCTCCTTCAGTGACTTTCACACTTTCTCTATTTCCAAAATTATATGAATATGAAACTGTATACAATTACTGAAGAGGATCTGCAACAAAAGATCGAAACGTATAAAAAGCAACAAAATTCTACATCGGTTGAACAAAAAACTAAGAATAATTAAGGATCATTGAATATTTATTATTGATTATTGATTGTTGAAACTATTAAGAGTTAAGAGAAGAAAAGATTTGTTTAGCTTAAGGGGGGGGTATGGTTTTGAGGGTTCAAAAAAAGTGATTTTTTTTTATTGCATATTATGAAAGTATAGTATTTCAAGAATGTTGTCTGTTAATAGGAAGTCAATCGGAGCAAAACTCACAAAGATATAGCTTTGGAAGTAGACGTGTCTCGAACGACTACCTGAGCTGTAACCGCTCAGCGGGAAGGCAGTTGTTTCTCAATCTCTTTTGTTATCTTCTTTTGTTATTGTCCAATCTTCTTTTGTTATTCTCCAATCTTCTTTTGTTATTGTCCAATCTTCTTTTGTTATTGTCCCTAAGCAGTTTCCAGAAAGGTCTTAGACAGGGTCGTTGTAACGGTACCCCGGTACCTGGTGTTGCTTCATTTTCGAAGCAGACGCGGAGTGTAACAGTCGTGTTGTATTTTCTTACTCTATTTCGTTGTGATATTTTTGTTGTTCGCAAAATGCCGAGAAAATTTCGAGAAAAATTCTGTAGAAGAAATGAAGAAAGCCATTTGGGCTACTTACTATCATTATGCCTCAACCGATGCAAAACCACAACACGAAAACTGCCCTAGCGGAGAAGACTCATGGTGTGAATGGCAGAAAGCTGCAGCTTCAAACAAGCTGAATAATTTCAAACACACATATTCTGCTCTACCAACTGATGTTTTACAAGGAATCAAGCCAATTTATGAAGATTTAAGCAAAGATGCTCTCCTAGAGCGATGTATTGGCGGATTCACACAAAATAATAATGAGAGTTTGAACCAGCTTATTTGGAAGATTGCGCCGAAAGTTGAGAGTGGTTCAGCAATTATCGTCGAATTTGCATCTTCAGTGGCTGCTTGTGTTTTCAATGAAGGCTGTAAAGCTTATTTAACCTTCCTAGAAGAGATGCGAATAAGTACTGGTCCAAGTTGTCATGGATGGGCGCTTCGAACCAACGATATTCGAATGAACAGAGCAGATGAGCGAGCAGCTGAAACCGCTAAAAATGATAGAATTCGCCGCAGACTTGATAAAAAAGATGCTTTGGACATTCTTGACGAAAGTTCTATACTCTATGGTCCCGGCATTGATGATTCTATGTGAGTAAAATAAAAAATAAATAGCTTACTAAGTTTTATCAGGGTCTTTTCGCTACGAAAAACTTTAAACGCGTTTTTCTCAAGTCGATGTTTTTTGAGTCGGTGCACACTGTATCTGAAAATCTATTCAACCGATCGTTCTCAAATTTTTTACAGTATTTCCTTACATAATTTATGAGGTAACCCTGGCGAGATTTTTTCGTCTTTGATTTTATTTTTCTTATTATTAACAACAATAGTCATGAATTTAGGCCAAAAATCGGTATTTTCACTTTCAAGTCTTGTAAAAAGTTCAAAAATTAAAAAAAATGGAAAAACTCGGCAGCGATACCTAGAGGGACATAAAAATTAAGGAAAAAACTTTGGTTATTTCATTTCAGATGATCCAGTGCTGAGATATGATGTGCACCGCAAAATGTATTTCTTCTGAGGCGCCTGCGAAGAATTGCTGCCATTCGGTCAATTTTCAATATTTTTGAACCAATATTTCACAGAATATAGTTCAATTACTACTCTTTAATGTACAACAATCAGAAATAAATGTACTTTCACCGTACGCCCAAAAAAAAATCTGTAAAAACCTGTTTTTTTCTGCCTTCAAAACCATACCCCCCCCTTAACTCTTAGTAGTTTCTGTTATAGTTGGGATCTCGAGGAAGGAAGGCGATTGAGATACACGTGGTTCACATATATGCTTTATTAATATATGAATATAAGATAGGCTGAGAGGTGGTGCTACGTCTCTTGTCTAGCGTGTACTGTGGTGCGTTGCTGGCGCTCTCTTGAGGTCTATCACTGTTGCCAACCATGCCTTTGGAATGTAACTAAATATAACTAAATCATACTATAACATCTCCCTTTTAAACTTCAAAAAATAAACTTGAACATCAATAATTCGTAGTATAGTACGCAACTAACCTAAACATAATCTTTAAGATGAGAGGGTTTCCGAATAACCCTGCCAGCACGCGTAACCTGCCCAGTTCCGGTATCCGGTATTCCACTTGGACCAGGTTGTGGATTAGTGCTAGCATTATGACTATCAGAAGCTCTAACTGGCTCCTTTACTTCTTGTTTCATTGTAACAGGCTCCAGACTATTATTCCTGATCTCAGAATCTACGTTGTCATGTGTTTCTTTGGTTTGACCATAGTACCGGTTAAAGATTTCGTCAAAGTCTGGCTCTTCCTTAAACTTATTAACTTTAAATTTTCTCAAAAACTTTCTGTTTCTAATATAACATCTTTGATTTCTGTCATTTTGAACTTGATACGTCCTAGGTCTGTCTCTAACTTTTGCTACTACCCTTCCGGGTTCCCATTCTTTGTTATCGCAATTTTTAATCATGACCAGGTCGTTAAGTTTAAGCTTATCAAGTTCCCTTGTAAATCTATCATGATACTGTTTCTGCCTGCTTTGGCGTCGCTTCAATTCGTCACCAAAATCCTTATTATTAACAGTTTCAGGTACTAATAAGTCTTTTCTCATAATTACATGTCCCCGTAACCGTCTTCCAAACAGCAATTGAGCTGGCGAAGGGATTCCGCTACCTAAAGGTGTATTCCGGTATTCTAATAAGGCTAAATAAATATCTTTATGATCATATTCTGCTTTTTTAATTAGTTTCTTAATTATCTGAACATGCCTTTCTATAAAACCATTTGACTTAGGATTTCGTGGTGAGCTTGTTCTGTGTTCAATTTCCCAGTCACTCAAAAATTTCTGAAATGACTGATTTACATACTGCACATCATTACCTGTATACAGAATCTCGGGTTTACCATGTCGAGCCAATGTTGCTTTGAATATTTCAATTACCCGCGAATTTGTGGTGTCCCGATCCATACAAAAAACTTCTGGATATTTAGAATACATGTCCACTATCAATAGAAATAGCTTTCCTTCATGATAAAACAAATCACTCGCGACAACTTGCCACGGTCGTTCTGGACATTCGCGATTAACTAAAGGTTCCTCCCGATTCGAATTACTGTACTTTAAACATGCTGGACAATTTTGAATTATGTCAATAATCTCTTTCGACATGAAGGGCCAAAATACTAACTCTCTGGCTCTTAAAAGTGTTTTGTCAATCCCCATGTGGTTGTAATGTAATCGTCCAATTGTTTCTTTCCTCATGCTCTTTGGTATAACGAACTGACTATTCTTAACGATAATTCCTTTGATCTCTTCAAGCTCGTCACGAAATCTCCAATAAGGCAGAATCCTCGTGTCAACTTCACTCTTTTTGTCTGGCCATCCTTTTCTAATTACTTTCAATAGTTCCTGTAGCTCATGTCCGTCATCCTTGTCGTTGTGTGCTCCTTTTCCATAGCTCGCCCTCCAAGCATCTCCGTCACTGCTTGCCGCGATCGCCATCTTCTTTCTTCCGCGTCCGTTTTTCCCATCATTCCGTGCTTTCAATGGCTTCTTAATTTCGTCAATCTCCACCGGTTTTTGTCTTCCCATTAGTTTAATATGCGTTTCTGTTTGTTCAGCCGCTCTACACATATCAATTGCTTTTTGTAATGTTAAATTCATCTCTCGTAACAAGCGATCTTTTACTTTCTGGCTGTACACGCCACTCACTATCCGATCACGCAGCAATCTATCGGCGAAATTACCAAAATCACAATTTTTGGCTAATTTGCGCAAATCGGTTAGATACGTGTCAAATGATTCATTTTGACTTTGTACCCGTGTGTTAAATTTATGGCTTTCCACGCTCTGATTATTCTGTGGCACAAAGTACGCTTCCAACTTCTGAAGAATCACTTCCGAATCTTTCCTTTCTGCTTCACTCAGTCCCAACGTCTCGAAGACTTCTAATGCATCCTCTCCAATGCAATGCAAAAGAATGGCTGCTTGCGTCTCGGCACTTTTTTTTTCTAGCTCTGCCGCTGTATGATACACTTTGTACAGTCTCTTGAATTTTTTCCAGTTCATACCGAGGTCTCCTTCCAAACTCATCGGCTTGGGTACAGCAAAATTCAACACTGATCCTGCTTGTGCCTCCATGTTTCTAACTTGCCGTTCTTCTTTCTTCTCACAACTTCTTCCTGGATTTTCTTTTCACTTATTATTTCGTTCTTGTTCCTTTACGACTGCGCCATGTTATAGTTGGGATCTCGAGGAAGGAAGGCGATTGAGATACACGTGGTTCACATATATGCTTTATTAATATATGAATATAAGATAGGCTGAGAGGTGGTGCTACGTCTCTTGTCTAGCGTGTACTGTGGTGCGTTGCTGGCGCTCTCTTGAGGTCTATCACTGTTGCCAACCATGCCTTTGGAATGTAACTAAATATAACTAAATCATACTATAACAGTTTCGTATTCATATAATTTGGAAACTAGAGAAAATGTTGAAAGTCACTGAAAACGTGTAAGTAAAATCATATTTTGCCGCGCAAAAGCTTTATAGTCATTGCATCTCGCGCGAGAATATCACAATGGTGCCACTAGCTCTTGAAATTGGTATAATTTATTGGACTTTACAGTAGCGTCCTCTGGTGTAATGGTTCGGCTTTCATTTTTTTAAAGTTATCGTTTTAAATTTATTAGTTAACCAGTATCAGCTTGATGTGTTACTTTTCTTTTACTTCATTTATTTATTATATTTGATTAATTATTATTATTATTTATATATATTATTTATATTTAATTATTTTTCTTTAATGTTTAATTTTTATTTTTAAAGTAAAGTAAGGTGAATCTTTCTCTTGGATGGAAAGGAGATTATGGATTATCTATCAATTCAGAATATTTACGAACCCTTCATTCAACGTAAAATAGAATGAATATAAATATCCGATTATTATGAATGATAACAGAATATATTATTATTATTATCACCTTCTCTCTCCTCCCGCTCTTTCCTCTTCTGTCTTTTCTCTTCCTTAAATATTTAATAATAAAAAAAGAATGAGTAAATAAATAAATACCTAAAATTAAAAAGGAAAGAAATAATAAATTGTATTCTCGTAGATAATCAAAGATATATGTATACACACAACCATACAGGATTGAAAAACTTCGGCCAAATAAAGATGTAAAATTCGAGAACATTAGACAAGTTCGTTTTTTCCATTATGTCAATACGAAGTAATTACAAAATGGAAAGAAGGTTTTCGGTCGATTTTTGAACGCAGCTGTCGCGGGTAGTAGTTTCAAATTCGGTCGACGTGTGTCTCGACAAGTCAAGTCGTGAATTTGAAAATAAGAGGTTATCACTAATTGGATAAGGAATATATAAAGATTCTACATCATATGTTTATTAAAATGGATGATATTATGCCTACAAACTAAGTTTTTAGTACAAGGATCTGTATAAATGTTCTCATAATTTAATAAATGTATTAGGAAATATAACATTACGTTGGTTTGCTACTAAATAATTTGTTATCACTTCCATCCAATCTTAATTTTACACAATATCATTTTATTATAAGCTTACATATAAAGTTATTAACTGTTACAAAAATATTTTATTTTGAAAAATATTAAATTTTTACAATCTCCATCTCCTTCTTATCTTGTACAAGAACACATCCTAGCTTATTTTCCGAATGTTCAATATGAGAAATTTCGGATTCATCTTTCAATACTTTCATTGAATCTGTAACTAAGGAAAATTCGATTCACATATATTCAATTCTTTTGGTTGATTTTCAAAGTACCAAAATAATATCTCCATTGGTGCTTCGAGTTCTTTATTTTTTAAGAATTCGGATAGACAGTATTTTAGGCTTTCTTTCGTAATTCCTTCCCGATTGATTTTTCCAATTCCTAAATTCTCATACTCCTCGAGTAAATGCGGATATTTCGTACGAATAATTAAAAAAGCCAAACAAGTCAAAGGAACATTCTGCAAATCCTTATCCATCGCTATGGAGACTACGTGTTCGACATCACCAGCTTCCAATAGTGCCACAAATACTTGGAAGAAATTAACAAATTTCTTATATTCCTTTGAAATATTTTTGTTCCAAATCTTTGACAGTATCAATTGTATTTTCAATTTATAGGATTTGTGTGCCTCCTTGATGCTTTCGAGAATATCATTAATGATAGTTAAGAACGCGTCCTTGGATAAATAAGAGATGTTATCAAAAACTGATACATATAGTTCCCTCCAAGGCCAGGTATGCAGTAACTGTTTCAAGATTGTATTTGAAAACTGCTCGATGGTACGTAGTCTGTTTTCTTCGTTCATTTTTGACAATATGAATAATTTTAATTCGCCATCGTATCTAGTCCTTTCTAAGATTTTCCCACAATGTAATAAACGTTTTTGCCGCTCGTCTTCTGGTATTTTATTGTAAAAAAACTTAGTAGTCTCGTTCGTGTTGTAACAAGTGGAATATAGAAACAATAGGATATAGGCTTCGTGATTTGTACTGGATTCCATAAACATTTCTATAAACCATAAAAGTGTCCCTTCACTATAATGTTTCCAATATGCTATGGCATGTAAACATGGATGTTGATATATTTCCCGTTCATAAAATTGACTGTTTCGAAAATCTTCTGGTATTTTCCACCATAATTCATTGATCAAATTTTCGTCAATGCAGTATGTACACGCTAAGTTATAAAAGTTCTTCGGATGCGTGTGTTCGGTATTTTCCATCAAATACCTTAAACTTTTCGGTATATCAATAATACCATCTTCGGTCCAGAAAATGTTTTCAATACAAATAGCTTCGATGTTTTCCATCGAGTCGTAAAAGTCTCGGATCAACAGATCGATGTATTTAAAAATTTGCGTTCCCATGGAATGAATTATTTCACATAAATCAACTTTTAATAAACGTGGCAAGGGTAAGTCGATCGCAGACTCTATTACTTCGTTAAACAGTTCTTCTTGGAATTCAAATGGGGCAAAGCCGTACAAAAAAGTTCCATCACGGTAATGAGAGAGAATTTGATCTATTCTATTACTTTCTTGCCATAAGCTCCAAGCTTTTTGAATTTTGCATTTGAGTTCCAAAGTATGATTCAGTCGGTACTCCATATCGCAAGTGCTATATTATTACCACTGATTATTACTAACTTGGAACGGAAAGTTCAAATGTTATGTGACTGTTCAATGACGAATAAAGAAAATGTTTGTGCGTCGTTTGGATTTGAACGTTACTTTGACCTTGACTAGTCAAAACATTTGAAAGTTGAGAGAGGAAGTTTTTGAATTCGTCTCTTTTATTGTTTACTTTTTATCTCAATAGTTTATTGATGAAAAACTACTATTTTTCTCTTGTATTTACATTACTTTGTTACCATTCTGGTACACCTTGTTTACTTCTGTTTTCAAATAAAGACAAATATGGCATAATTTGATTTCCAGATCTTAACGGAATTCTTCATCCCTCCCGGGAAGTCCATGGGTGGAATCCTTTGAGTATATACATATGAGTATCTATATACTCAAAGGCTTTGTCCTATCCCTCCATTGCAGTTTGGATACCCGGTACACGCCTGCGTAGAAGTTGACATTCTTGTGACATATACCTTGGTGTGTGTAAATTGACATGTTACATGTCAGAAGTAACACGTAAAGAACTTGTGTTATTCGTTAACGTTAAGGTGATCCAGTAGAATAACTTTATCTTCGCTGTCGCTAATCGCTATGCTTACCTCTTTCATGAAAAAGTAGAACTAATTCATTTCAAAAGTATGCTTATTGCTGAAGTGAAGACAAATCCGTTTTATGAAAGCAGCTTAATACTCCCACGGAGGCACGATACCATTGGTTCTCCTCGGATCAGCGAACATATGACGTACTACTGCATACACGAGAGACATGACGATTGACGAATAACAAAACTTTAATTCTCCTAGTGTGAAAGCGCCTTAATATAGGATTTAAACATAGGCTTTGTAGTCAGCTGTGTCAGTTGTGCCTTGTCGACATTGTCGAACAGTGACGTTGAGTGTTGAAATATGGCAGTTCCGCGAAACTTTCTTGTCTTAAGGTTCATTTACTGCGTATGTTTCGTTCACGTTTTATCGAGCCCGGTAAACATATCGTTGCAAAATGTTTCGGATGAACTTTTACAGAGTGCTTTGAATTCTTTTAACGAGGATTCACCGACACGGCATATGTATAGGGGCGGCAACCTTATAAGTGCTCAGAAACTGGTGAGTTTTCCCCATTTTCCTTAATTGAGAAAATGAGATCCTTGCCACTGATGTCACTGTTTCATAAATAAAGGCAATCTCAACATTTTAAGCGGATGGTGCTAACCTGTCAATAATCAAATATTGTATATACACAAACCAGGAGAGTATACCTTCTCTCTTTACCCTCTTGCACACTCATTCACGCACACTTGCAAACTAACGCGCCCGCGCGCATTCTTATTTATTAACAATTTGATCTTTGTGTAATTATACATCCAGCGGACACATTAAGTTGTTGTTACATAGCATAGATATCACAATTTATATAACAAATGTGGAATGTCGCACATTATCTTCTCCTGTCACTTTCTATAAACAATTACATTTCATTTCAAGAAAAACTTCTTCCAGATCTAACACCCCATATCTTCTATGTTTACAGAAAGGAAGACTCTTGGGTCCACCGAAGGACCTATACTAAGATTGTATATAGATTTAATAAGCCTTATCAACTTAAGTGTTTAGATGTACATACAATCCTCTAACATCTTTGTTTATACAAGCCGGGTTCCATCAGGCCCTATTTTTCCTCCGGAAAAAAAAGTTTTTCCTCCTGAAGTCAATCGAGATGCACCCTGAACTCCAAGTAGCGACATTTATCACTATTTCTACTAAGGTCAAAAGACGCCTTTCAGAATTCTAATTTAGAATTATTTCCGAGGTTTAATTTAATCAATTTTTGAAATCCACAAATGGAAAGTGATTAGTAGAGCAATTATGCATCTGTAAAAAATTTGGTATCGAATTAGAAAGTCCGTTTTAATTATAACAATATGTTTTTAGTTTTGGATTATTGAATACATACAAGTAGCATGGTAGAAATAGTGTTAAATAGTTAAATAGAAGATCCCAAGTTGTACTTATCGTGACTATAGCTTATTGTGACTATTTCTGACCCACGTTTTTATTAAGATTTCTATAAATATTTATTATTGATTCAATAAAGTATCTGTAAATTAGTAATTGGAAACTAACTCAAAAAATTATATAACGGTTGTATTAAGGAATCATAACACCAGCATTTCTTTTTATACATATAACATGTTTATATAATTAATGCAAAGCATTCATGTAACGAAGATGAAGAACTTCAACATTAACGCAGTATTACATTGTAATGTCACAGACATATACCTGATATCATTTGAAAGTTCTATAGTAATCTTATAACTATAAAGCGATGTGATATCGTACATTTATAACAACTTGATGGTATTAGTTCGACTTTGCAATCGCTACTGTTATACCATATTACTATAACTACAACTTACACTTGTAATTTCTATTTAGGATCGCCCCATGGCACCAATAAGCTTAAAATTCTTTTTCAGAGCATACTATTAACGATATAATAATAAATCATTTAGTTTTTGCACCTGCAATATATCTCTAAAACTATTATATGTATATAACATATTGGTAACTGTTACACGATTACGCTTGTAAATTGTAATATTTATACAACATTGTCACAATAATCAAAAGAGAGCGAAATTGTAATATTGCTATGATATAAAACACACTTCCAGGCTATACAAATCATGATAATTAGTTATGTAGACGTTACGTAGCTCACATATAACTATGTCGACTGGGCAATCTATATAGCATTATATGACTGTTACCGTTAATTGTATGACTGCATTGCTATTGGTATTATTCAAAACGTTACTATCTCGATACTCTTGTTGTTTATTTCTGTGCATGGATGATGCATGTCAATTGGAAAATTCTTCGCGTTATAATATGAGGCTGTCACAGCTAAGAATTAACGTTTTAACCTTTAGACCGATCCAAATTGATGGCAATTGAATTACATCTTTGCTGCAGAGAATCTAAATTTTGAGAATGATTTTGTAAAATTTGTAAAATGTATTTTTTTCAATACGATATTTCTAGCAAGGAATTTGTTACCAATATTATACTTTATTAATTACGAAATTATGAATCAAGCAATAAGGCAATATTAGCTAATAGCAATAAGCACGATACCATAATAAATTTTATGAAGTCATAGGATTAGTCATAGAGCTAATGTAAATGTAGGTAGAACTCAAAAGAATACAATATCTTTTCAACATTTGAGTGCTAATTTCAAAAAGGTTGTACGTTCATATGCAATTCCTTTTTTTCCTTTGATATTTACGTTGCATGGATATGAATAATGCCTTTTTTTAAAGATTAAAAGCCTTGTTTTCCTGCGCGACTCTTTGTTTATTGTCTACTTGACTTGCACCTTTTCTAAAAATTCTTTGGTGGAACTCATCCGCTTCAATGTTTCTACTTTCTTTCATAGCGTTCCACATTTTTCGTTTATTGTACAACTTTCCTATGTATTTCTTATGTTTTCTATTTTACCATTTTATGTTCATCATTCGCCTTTTTGGAAATTTTTCTCTATATTAATTATTCTTTGTAGAAAATTTTTTGTCAAGATCCGATTTCGAAGACCCCAAATTTGCTCTTTTGGTGAGAATTATAATGACCCTCAAAATTTTTAGCCTCCTTTTTTTAGAAAAATCTCTTTGCATATCATTATTAACACTATGTCGTCCGGTGGCACCACGTTGGTGCCATGCGAAAACTACCGGACAAGCGCCAGTGGCACCACGTTGGTGTCGTACACAGAGATTTATACCGGTGCCAAACGAAAGAATCCCGATCAGACGTGCGGACGGCAAAGTGTTAATATTAACTTTCTTGAAACTTAAAAGTATCTTGAAACAGTACCATTTTTTAACCAGGCATTTTTTGATATGATTCTAAATAATGGAGACATGCGAATATTTCTGTTGCAAACATTACACGTATCAGGTGGTATTTATGAAACAAAATTGTTTATGAAGGTGAAATATGACTTTGAATGTCAACAAACAAATTCCTAAGTGGAAAAAAAACATGAAAAATGTCCATTTTCATTTAAAAAATCATAAATTTTATAAATTTCAATATATGAAGCTAAAAATGTAACCAGATATTCTTAAGATGTAATACTTTAAGGGAAAAATTAATGCCATGGCGTAAATTCCAAAAAGGAATTTATGTGGACAATGTAGGTGTTGAAATTTTTGGAAAAATGAAAAACCCTAGCAAAATACATCTATTTCTCAAGTGAAGAGCACGAGGTGGAATGGGATTTAGAGTTATTCCCTCCAAAGCATTCTTGATTATCTGACAGATATTGTCTACTATATTGTCAAGCTCAGTTTGACGTTTCGAATTGCAGCCCATCTGAAAACCTCAAGAAACTATATAAATACCTGACGAAAAATCTCATTTCACGTTATGATATACTTACACTGATAAAGAAAATTATACACAAGCAAAAAAATTTGAAAAAATGCCCCAAAGTAACACAATGTTCATACTGGGGTCAATCTGACCCCGACAATCTTAGCATCCACTTTGTGTAAATGCTAGAGACACTGACAATCGGCAAGTAAAGTAAATAGCGAGTTAACAAATACCAAAAGTGGCTGGAATTTCAATTTTCGAATTTCCCATTAGACCCAACTGGCGTCAGAATTGCCTGGGGTCAATCTGTCCCCAGAACGAACGATAAGTGTTAAAAAGGGAATGTGTGAAGGCTTTTTTCATAAGTCTAATGATATTTTAGAAAAGGATGTGGGCCCATATCACGGGATTTTGGCCCTAATAATAATTAAAAGTTGGAATATGTGGGATTTATAAATACAATAATCATCTTTTTAATAATTGGAGTGTTTTGTACTTTCAGGTTTAACCAATATCTTTTCCTTTTTAAAAAATCGCACAAAAGAAAAATGCATAAAAGAAAACCGCACAAAAACAGGTTTAACTGTAATAAACTAACTTTAATTAATTTATTATTATTCTCATATCCTATGTATATGACTTTAAAGGATATGGGTCCATAACGCGAGATTTTGGCCCCAATAATTGTTAAAAATTATAATATGTCGAGTTTATATAACAATAGTCATTTTAATAATTTCAATGTTTGTTTGGAGTAATATTAAGTCTTTTTTAATGAATTTAAGCCCTTTTTTAATGGAGCAAACCTAAGTCTTTCTATTATTTTTTCAAAAAACCTCCTTTGGCACATTCAGCTGCGTTTTTTAATATGAGCGCAATTACGCACACCTTTCTTTTTTATGTACGTTGTGAAAGACATCAAAGCGGATCATATATGTGCCCATAATTATGAGAGTGGTCTAAGTCAAGATTTGAAAAAGATGAGATTTTCAGTTATCTCGCATCATTTTATCTTGCAATATATTTTTTTCTTTATCAATCAAGACCAATAAAACTCCAACTTTCAATATTGCAGAATGTAAAAACATTTTTTATTTTATTTAAAACAAATCCTTTAAATTTATCAACACAAAAAAATATGACTTAGTCCACTTTCATAATTATGGGCACATATATAAAAATGAAGATGTTGCGACTCTGTGCTCCCTTGGGGCCAAAAACCCGCTTTACGGACCCTCATCCTCTCTAAAGTGAAAAATAATTGACGAACCAAACTTCTTTTGTTACAGGTGGAGCCTCCATACGTGGTTTACAAATTAACGTTAAACCTCGAGCCAATTTGCGAAGGTGAATCTTGTCCACGGGAAGCGTGTACGATAGATCTGAGGCAACACGAACTCGGCACGATTGACGTTCAAAGAGAATCCATGCAATGCATGTACCTATATCCGGAATCGACTCAAGAAGAAGTTCAGGAGGATACAAGTCAGAAGGCGGAGGATATTATCGAAAGCTTGAACATACAAAGCAATTCCAGCAAAAGAGTGGAATTGGACCACGAGGTACAAGTGACGGGGAACCAGAGCGACAGACCGTTCATCGCCGTGCGAGCTTCCAGTACCGGATATTGCCCCGGTTGTCCCTACGAATTGAACACATCCTTGCCGGGACTTCGCCAATTCGGCGAAGAAGCGGTGGCGGCTATAGATTCGTTCAACAAAAATGACTACAAGTACAAGCTCGTGGGCATTGTCAAAGTGACCCGTGCGGTGTATCCGGGTGCCAATTACGTCAAGTACGAAATCCTTTTGGAAATCGGCGAGACCAACTGCCTGAAATCGAGTTTGGCGGAACGCTCGGACTGTTCCTTGCGGTCCAATTTACCGTTAAAATACTGTTTGGTGACATTCGAGGAGCGCCCGTGGCAGCAAAATAGCCGCAAGATAACGCAGAACAATTGCACCACGACTGCAAACACCGGCAATGAATTGAATGCCAGTATCAAACCCGAATTGACGGTCGAAGCTCTCACCAGAGTACCGACCGAGGAGTCAACCTCCTCGGAGCTCTTCGACCAGATAGCGTTGGAGGGAAATCTCAATCTTTATAGAGGTTCCGATGGTAATGGGACGTACGTAGCGGACAAAGTAACGCTGCAACCAGTGATAGAGGAGCAGGTTATCCCGCAAACTACGCGTGGGGATCAGGATCCAACTACGATAGCCAGTCAATCTGGTTTTAAGAACAAGTACAAGGAGTTTGATGAATTTCTGGAAGATTTTGATATCGTCTCGAAGACTCTGGCGCCCAAGAAAGCAATAAACATGGGACCTCCGGTCGAGGAAGTGTTCACTAAAACCCTAGTCACTCGGCCATTGGTGTACAACAACGAATTTGAGTCGAACGGTCGATGGGTTACCATTGGACTTCAAAATATAGACTCCACCGAGATGACCGAAGCCAGCCGTACTCGAGATCCGGCGAAGCTCGGCGCCGTCCGAGACATGTCCGATGTAAGAATGTTAACGACTCTTGGAGCCATCCGAGAAGAGTCGGGATCGTCCACTCCAAAATCGGCAAACGTGACGACGGCACTCTACAGGTTCGAAGTGAGCAGCAAGACGAGAAAGAAGAGAGCCTTGCTGGGCTTTCCAAGAGCGGAAATCGCCATAATACGAGAACTGGCGCAACGAGCGCTAAGCATTTTGGATGATATCGACCCGGACGCGAGGAAAAGAATCATCTTGGATATCCTGGAAGCTACCAAAGAGACTTCCGATGCCGTGTATTACTTCATCACGATGAGCGTTTCGGACACCTATTGCGAAGAACAGACTACCACCGACGCTGAAAATTGCCTGAAGCGGGTCAAAGGTCCCGCGAAAATATGCAAGGTGCAAATCCAAACGGACGAGAAGAAACACGTGGAAAATATGAAGGTCATTCAGTCGGAGTGCTTTGAGGATGATAAGGAAAAAGTAAGGGCCAAGAGGCAGCTGGTAGGGGGCTTGTCTCCCCAGGACGTTAAGGACCCGAACATTCGAAGATACGCCATGAAAGGTTTGGAGAAATTCTCAGCGATGTCGGACGGTACCAGCGAACCCATTATCGTGAACATCACCGAAGCAACTTCACAGGTAGTCGCCGGGATTCAATACAAAATTAAGGTCAAATTGGGAACCAGCAATTGCCCGAAAGGGGTTAAACAAAATTGCCAATTGCAAGCGGGCAGTGAAATAAAGGATTGTTTGATTACGGTTTGGTCCAGACCGTGGCTAGGAGAGGATGAGATCAGTGTAAGATGCGATGCCGGTAGTAAAAGGAAGCGCTCTCTCCGTGGAGTGAATTACAGTCGTAAAATGTTACAGCAGTCGCTGGAAATCAAGCAGGAGAAGATGTTCTCCGAATTTATGAAACAGTACGGCAAGACTTATGATTCGGCGGAGGAAAGGGACAAGCGGTTCAAAATCTTTCAGAAGAATTTGAAAATGATCGAAGAGTTGCAACGAAACGAACAAGCCACGGCCATCTACGGGGCAACGATATTTGCCGATTTAACCACCCAAGAATTTCGCTCGCAATATTTGGGTTTGAGGCCAGAACTTAGGTCGGACAACCAAATTCCAGTGCCCATGTCTGAGATACCGGATGTAGAGTTACCCATGGAATACGACTGGAGACACTATAACGTCGTAACGCCCGTCAAGGACCAGGGCTCTTGCGGTTCCTGTTGGGCATTTTCGGTGACGGGAAATGTAGAAGGACAGTATGCGATTAAGCACGGCAAATTGTTGTCCTTGTCCGAACAGGAATTGTTAGATTGCGATACTTTGGACGAAGGTTGCAGCGGTGGTTTGCCCGACAACGCGTACAGAGCCATAGAAAATCTGGGTGGATTGGAGTTGGAATCTGATTATCCGTATGAAGCGGAGAACGAAAAGTGCCACTTTGACAAAAGCGAAGCTAAAGTTAGCATTGTGTCCGCTGTTAATATTACAACCAATGAAACCCAAATGGCGCAATGGCTTGTTAAAAATGGTCCAATAGCTACCGGTATCAATGCCAACGCGATGCAGTTTTACATGGGAGGAATCTCGCATCCGTTCAAATTTCTCTGCAATCCTGATAATTTGGATCACGGTGTGCTCATTGTTGGATACGGAATACATAGTAAGTATTACTAAAATTGTTTGAGTTTTAACACGATCCCGAATGTGAGGTAAAATGTATTAGCCAGCTAAACGCGTTGTTGCTAGTAAAGAAAACTACCCATAAACAAACAAATACTTGGTTGCCAATTCCGATCGTTCAAAAAATTAAAATTGACTGGGTTATCCGACTTTTCTTTAATGTAATCGTTCAAAAAAATTGAATTTTAATACAGTTTTTTCAATTTTCATCATTTGGAAGCTACGTTATCAATGGGTGCTGAGTTTTCAAATATTGGAGATTTAATTTGTTTGATTTCCTTTATTTTCATCCTTAACATTAACCTTTAGAGCGCCGGGGTTTTGAAAAATTTGCAAATCGCATTTTTCTATAGAAATGTGGTCTAAGGTCCCTAAGTTAGGGCCAAACTAAGTTAAGGTGTTGGCGAGTCAGACCCCTTACGCCTAGAGGCGTATCCCGGCGCTCTAAAGGTTAAATGAGAAATTATTATAAGCTGAATTTTTATCTATAAAAAAAGACAGCCATAAAAAAGCAAATAATTATGAGTTTCGATCGCTCATAAAATAAAAATTAACTGGATTATCAGACTTTTCTTTAATGTAATTATTGGAAAAAATTTAATTTTAATACAGTTTTTTCAATTTTCATCATTTGGATGCTACGTTATTAATGGGTGCTGTGTTTTCAAATATTGAGAATTTTATTTTTTGATTTCCTTTATTTTCATCCTTAACATTAAATGAAAAATGATTAAAGTTCAGTTTTTATGTATAAAAAAGACAGCTATAAAAAAGCAAACAATTACCAGTTTCGATCGCGCATAAAAAAAAAATTGACTGGGTTGTCAGACTTTTCCTGAATGTAACCAATTAACGAAATTGAATTTCAATACAGATTTTTCAATTTTCATCATTTTGAAGTAACGTTATCAATGGGTGCTGTATTTTTAATTATTGGGGATTTTATTTTTTGATTTCCTGCATTTTTATCGTTAACAGTAAATGAAAAATGATAAAAGTTCAATTTTTATCTATGAAAAAGCAAATGATTACCAGTTCCGATCGTTCATAAAATAAAAATTGACTGAGTTTTTAGACTTTTTCTGAATGTAACCAATTAAAAAAATTGAATTTCAATACAGATTTTTCAATTTTCATCATTTCGAAGTAACGTTTTCAATGGGTGCTGTATTTTCAAATAATGGGGATTTTATTTTTTTATTTCCTTTATTTTCATCCTTAACAATCAATGAAAAATAATTCAAGGTTCATTTTTACCTACATGTTTATGGGTATAAATAAAAATTTGAAGAAATATAATTAATTGAACAAGTGACAATTTTATATTAATAAAATTATATTCACCCCCGATATAATTAAATTACCCATTAAAAGTAGTTACATTCCATACTCGCCAGTGCCAACTTACACAGCAATGAAGTGCGAGAACGTTTTCCTATGCATCAGTGTTAATAATAAGACCTTATGTCTTACTCACGCTCTTTGTAATTTGCTAGCTGGAAGTACGTCAACTTTAGAAATAGGAAGTAACGTCAAAGCGTTGATTATTCTCAGTGTTCATTGTTTGCATTTGTAGCAAATGTTTGTCCAAGTTTTTCTCTTTCTTTGGAAAGAAACTTCCCGATCTCAGCATTCACTTGCATACACTGTAAAAATAAAAAATCTTCCTGCAAATCTCGCAAAGCTGTTCATGCAAATTCAGTACACACACGCTTACATGTAATATTTCATGTAAACATCGTTTATCACGCTGCCTGCATTAAAATACGGATTATTCTGTTTATCCTTCTGTAACTAAATGGTACACATTTACGGATTTGGCCTTTCATTTGTAGAGCTGAGCGATAAATACAATCCGAAGACTGACATGTGTGATAGCAATCCAGTTAATAACGCAATTCGCAGATTAGTCCGGTATTGAATTAAACGCGCATAAAGGGTAATCGCCAGAGAGAAAAAAATGCATTTTTCAATGCATTTTTTTCCATTAAGAGTGCGATAATAATTCGCACAGTGCTTATTCAATACATTGGAATTAGGTTGTCATTGTTCAGATAAATTGCTTCTGGAACATTGACATATTCCCTCACGATCGCATTCTGTCGCAAAATCTATCTCGAAAAATTTTGCAATGTTTATTAAGCTGTCAGCAAAAATAATGAATCAATGAATGAGTTATCTATTCGGTAATTAATATTGTCTCACGAGCTTCAGGGTATAAGAAAAGATCCAAAAAGAATTTCAACAACCACAAAAAACTGAAATTTTTCAGGGCAGTTTTACAAGCAGGGATATATTATATATTTACTTCCTTTCTAGACTAAATGGGATTATCAACTTTTAAAACTTTTTTTGTTTATTGTTCAGTAACATGTGCAAAGCTTTGTCTCTAGAAAGACACTACATAATTAATAAATTTGTTTGGTCAGATTTTTGACAGTGATTGGCCACTTTTATTTAATCGGAAAAGTGTAAGAACGTCTAATATATTCTGATTTTTTTTATTCCACACATTTTTTTGTATACTTTTACATTTCTTGCACTTTTCTTGTAAATTTCCAAACTATTTCAGATCAATTATTTTTTTCATGATTATTAGAGTTTTCTGTAGAAACCTTTATTAAACTTATTGTTACATTTTCCAAAAACCATTTATTTGGCACTTTTGGTGCCAATTACTACATCGCTCAACTCTATTCTGTTTCTTTTGTAAATATATTCAAAATTCATGGACTTTCTACTTCACAATTTGTGTGTCAATCGCTATCGCGTAAGTTGGCGATCATTACATCAATTATAAATCAAATTTCTCTAAAAAAAACATTTAATACTGCCAAACTCTTTAGTTTTCATAATAAATAGATACTAACTTAAATTAAATATTTTCACCTTTTCATAATAGGGTATCTAATCCTAGTTTTCAATCAAATTTATTAAATTAATCATTATATTTTATAATTTAAATATTTTCTTATAAATTAAATTATAACTATAATTTAAAATTTAATTATTTAAATTACATAGTTATTAAATTGTCTCAAGCTGGCTGACAACTGTCTTTTTTCAGAAACAACACATTTCTTGTATATTTTCAAACTATTGGGTTGGCAACTAAGTAATTGCGGATTTTGTCATTTGTTTGCTTTGGAAAATCCGCAATTACTTAGTTGCCAACCCAATAAACATAATGTATCTGAAATATTGGGTTGGCAACTAAGTAATTGCGGATTTTGTCATTTGTTTGCTTTGGAAAATCCGCAATTACTTAGTTGCCAACCCAATATTTCAGATAAATTATGTTTTTTCATGATTATTAGAGCTTTTTATAGGAACTTTCATGGAATTCATTGTTACATTTACTACATTCGAATTTCCTTATCACCATTTATGCGGTGCTTTTGCTCAAGGTGTCAATCACTGTACTCCTTACTCCTACAATATTGGAATTATAAAGCGGAGCATATGACAGAACTCTTCGCTAACAATGAGATACTGCATTTGCTTGAAGTTACATGTATTGTATGTACTTCCCAACGATTATTTATATTTCTATGAGCTATGGCTCCATTGTGCAAGTTTACGGAAGCGAGAGTCATTTATTGTAACAGTGGAATGCTTAATACAAGTATCCATAATTTGTTGATGTAACATGTCACTATATTGACGTTTATATATTGCCTTATGGGTAAAATAGTGCCATTTAGTTCCTTCTTACGTATGTAGGAAATGTTCTCCTGCAGATACTTGTCCATTGGACTTACGCATGGTGTTGGGGTATTGCTAGTTTCCTCTACTTTCAAAGATTTCGAATCGCAACATTTGCAAAAAATTCTTCTTCTCAAAAAAGCAGACTAGGAACGTAAAGAGGCGCAATTATCAGGTCTGCAAATCATTTTCCGGAAACTTTGGTGACTTTAACACTAGAACTACCACACCAGTCATTTTGACTGGTTTGACAATTTTATTTTATTATTCCTACTTCATGTTACATTTTTTCTTCGCAATGTTTTAATGATTTTTGGAGAGATAGCTAAAGGACTAATATAATGAACTTTAATTTTGTTTTATTCATTTAAAATAAAAGTCATTTTTTTAAAAGTAGAGATAGCTACGTCTCAACTGTCGGTAGTTCTAGTGTTAACTGCCGATTTACTGTGTAAAGATTTTGCTCAAAAGTACGTGGTTTGTTAAAAAAAAAAGGTGACTTTTCAAATTTCGCAGGCTACGTATATTTGATTTTCGAATTTTTGGTTTTGTTATGTTAGTACCCATATCCCCAACATATGTTGACAAAATCAGACAGTTTGCGTTTATATTTTTCTTTTGCCAGATATAAAGATTAGACGTGTTTTGGTGTGCTCGACGATTCTTTGCCATCGAAAAAAAGAATATGTATTAAATTTTCCGTGAAAAATAAAATTAAGTGCTCCAACGCACTTAAAATATTGACCGTGGCATCTGGCGAGTCTACTTTGAGCAAAAAAAATCTTTATAAGTGGTACAAACTCTTCACGGAAGGCTGAGAAGGTGTTAATGACGATGCCCGCCCTGGATGCCCAAGCGCGTCAACAACCGATGAAAACGTTGAAGCGGTGAAGAAAATTGTTAGGGTTTTGCTAGGGTTTATTACCTTCAAGTTATGCGTCGTTTGCGTGAAAAAATACGAAAAAAACGCCCGGAATTGGGGAACAACCGGTCATGGTTATTGCACCACGATAATGCGTCAGCTCACGCGTCTTTGCCTGTTCGTAATTTTTTGGCCAAAACCAACACCGTTATCATGCCTCAGCCACCGTATTCACCGGACTTGGCCCCCTGTGACTGTTTTTGTTCCCAAAACTAAAATGGCCCATGAAAGGACAGCGTTTTGCGACGATTGAGGAGATAAAGACCGCATCGGTGGAAGAGCTCAAAGCCATACTAAAAAGCGCATATCAGAAGTGCTTCGAGGACTGGAAAAAACGCTGGCACAAAGGCGTTATATTTGAAGGGGACAAAATAGATATTGTTGAATAAATAAATATCTCCCGAGAAAAATTAAAAGTCACCTTTTTTTTTTAACAAACCTCGCATATGTTGAACGCATCAGTGATACACAGAAAACAAATATTATTGAATCAATTTGATTTTTTCCAATCACGCTGATTTAGTTGAAATCTAGAGCATTTTTTTCTCAGTGTAGATAGTAACCATGGTCGTAATACTGAAATAGTATTACTATACTATTACACAACGGGGGCGTAAAATAGGCGATTATCGCACAAGTCGGATTTGCCGTTTACGCGAAAAATGAGAAGATAGCGATAATCGCCTTACATTTGAGTGTATTTTTTACGTTGTACATACACATGGTCACAAATAGGGACATTTACCTCGATCTGACAACAAGCACTTTGTTTCAATGACAATGCTTATGAATTCTGTTTGCCAATACCAAATTGGCAAAGGCATCTACGCCTTTTGATAAAATTTATAGCAATAAAAAATCTGCCGGACTTTCTGTATCAGCATGTTTTCCAATTACTATTCTCCTGACATAAAAACGAGTTTTTACTAGAAATTCTTAAAGTAGATACCGAAAGTCGACCATTTCTGGTCACACTTTCAAAGCAAATACATTCTCACGTCAATTACCACTACTCACAGTATCCATTTTCTCTAATGAATAAAAAAAAAACTCGATAGATAACGTTAATGAGATAAACACTCTCTTTGGCCACAAAGTGTAGTTGTTGTAAAACACCACTCGAGCAATTACTCCTGCTGCTTACAATTACCGCATTTGTAGTTGAACTACCGGATCGGTAAATGTATTTTACTGAATTAGTGCCGACGTACAGCTGCAAACAAATTATTTTTATATTCTTCAATAACATGAAAACGTATTCCTATTTTCAGGCAAACTTTTTTGCATTTTGCTCATTCTTGTTTTGAGACTCTCATTGCTCGATGCTTTTAGGCTTATACACCTAATTCTCTTTTTACACGAATTTTTTTTACACGAATTTGATTTAACACGAGTTAAAAATAAAAAAAATTTCTCTTTTTACACGAATTGTTTTGTTTTAGCACGATTTTCAATATTCTATGAATTTTTCTTGAATCTCATAGAGCAAATATTTCTTATGTTCATATTATTTCAACTTTTTTTATATCAATGAATTTCAGATATTATTTTCTTTTTCTCAAAGTATAATTTACTTTTTATAATATATTCAATGACTTAAAATGTGTAAGCACGAAATAAATTAAGTGAACTCTAACAAGAATTTTTTAATATTGCTTAAACCTAATTCTCTTTTTACACGAATTTTTTTTGCATGAATTATTTGGGAACGTATCTATCGTATAGAAAGAGAATTAGGTGTACAGAGAAAAGTCTAACAGTAAGATATACAAATTCCATAACAAAAAAAAATAAGCGTTAATGTTCATTATAAAAATGAGCCGTTTATTTTGAAAGTGGCCTAAGTCCATTTTTAAAAAAAAAATGAAAAACTCGAAAATTTATAATTAAATTGCTGAAAAGTAATTATTTATGCCGATATTTATTGACTCTTTAAAAATGAACTCAGACCACTTTCAAAATAAACGGCACAATTACTCGTTTACAAAAAAAACTTGAAAATTCCTTTTCAAAAAATTCTGAAAGATTACATACGTGTGTTTTGAATTTCCCTAGGCATACATACCCACTTAATGTTTCAATTGGAAAGGACTCGCCTACATAAATTTACTTATCAATAATAATTTATAAAAGTCGTTAAAAAAATAATAAAGATACAACAGTGATGAAAAATAATAAAATCACGTAAAAACATAATAAAAGTTACGAGAAATTGTCTATGACATACAAAGGGTGAGGGTTCATAAGGCGGGTTTTGGCCCCAAGGGAGCACAGAGTCGCAACATCTTCATTTTTATATGGATGCTGTGCTTTGATGTTTTTTACAACATACATAAAAAAACAAGTTGTGCGCAATTGCGCTCATATTAAGAAACGCGGTTGAATGTGCCAAAAAAAGGTTTTTTTTTAAAATAACACAAAGATTGAGGTTTGCTCCAATAACAAAGGGCTTAAATTAATTAAAAAAGATTTAATATTGCTCCAACAAAACATTGAAATTATTAAAAAGATTAATGTTATATAAATCTGAGATATTATAATTTTTAACAATTATTAGGGCCAAAGTCGCGTCTTAGGGACCCACATCCTATTGTCAATTACAATTAGAAAATAATAAGAGTTAACCCTTTGCGGTGGTATTAAATTTATACATGGGTGTCATGCTGGTCTGGGAATTAATTTCCTTTAAATGAATATAATATGCATTATATATAATACACCTATAATACAAATATATACATATAATATCTACATATATACTATATGTATATAAATATATAACATAATACATATATAAAAAAAAAATATATATATATAATACAAATATGCAAGATTAAAAAGAAATAATACCATTTATTAATTCAAGTATCGAATTTATTTTTCAAAAAAAGTTATACTAGGGTAAACTGCCCAGAAATTGACCGCATGTCAGTGAATGACCATTGAACAAACAAATATAAATTATAAGTTTTGAAATGAGTAAATGTTTAAAATCTAGTTTATTCAGAGCTTCGATCTTCCATATTTTCATATTTAAGCGTGATAAACAAATAGTAACAAATAATATAGTTATTGAAAATATTCCACAAGTATTCTCTACAGCAAATTTAAAAGTAACTGCGGTAACAAAAAGTAACTTTTTGCAAATATGTAGACAAAAATTAATTCTCTATACAATTTTAATAATTGTTTCATTGTTGTAACTCAATTTATTCAAATATAACCAAAATTCTACGCAAAACTCAACAATTCGGTCATTCACTGGTTGGTTTACCCCATATACAAATTTTGTTTAAACTTTAGATAATTGAGCCGTTTATTTTGAAAGTGGCCTAAGTCCATTTTTGAATTTTTTGTTGTTAACCGTAGTAACATGTGTCATTTGAAGTTAGGTGTCATAAAAAAAATTTTGCGAAATTTAAAAGAAATGGAATGGTGATACTTTTGAGTTATTTAATATTAAGTAAACTCGTATTTAATAATAATATTCAATATTTGATTCTCAAATAATATTTCACCCTCTAACAGATTTCACAGTTTTCAAAGCTTATCCACTTGAAACGTACTATTCATCCATTCTTTAACGTGAAACTATATGTTTTAGTACAACTTGTAAAACGCCTACTATTATTAACTGCTTGACCTAGACGCCTGATCATAGCACGCCCTGATTAGGCAATTTCAATCAAAACGTATAATTTTACCACAAATTATATCGTTTCGGAAAGACAAAATTACAATGCTTATTAGGAAAAAAAATAAGTCTCACTAAAAACACGATAATCCATGGCAGGTACATGCATTTCCAGGACTCTAATTGCCTTACATTAGAAAATATAAAAAGAACGATAAATGTGCCCATAATTATTAAAGTGGTCTAAGTCAAGATTTGAAAAAGATGAGACTTTTAGTTATCTCGCATCATTTTACCTTGCAATACACTTTTTTTCTTCATTAATCAAG
This sequence comes from Gasteruption jaculator, assembly GCA_949825005.1. Classification (NCBI taxonomy): domain Eukaryota; kingdom Metazoa; phylum Arthropoda; class Insecta; order Hymenoptera; family Gasteruptiidae; genus Gasteruption; species Gasteruption jaculator. The sequence goes on from OX463767.1 coordinate 4,804,235, forward strand.
ACCAATAAAACTCCAACTTTCAATGTTGCGGAATGTAAAAACATTTTTTATTTTATTTAAAACAAATCCTTTAAATTTATCAACACAAAAAAATATGACTTAGACCACTTTTATAATTATGGGCACACATGTATAATTTTGCTAAAATTACCCATCGTCATATTTTACTAAATATATTCTTTTTTATATGTTGGTGAAAATCACGTTATATTTTTAAATCGTTATTGGCTACCGGGGCAGTGAAAAATAAAATAAATTTCATGATCAATAACATACGACCACTATTTGTTTATTTAATTATTTATTTATTTGGCTTGTGTCTTTTAGTCGTTGTATATTATATCATATAACTTTTTATTTTTCTACATTTTCAGGTCTTTCCTTTTTTATTTAAAAAAAATTTTTTTTACATCTTTTTTTTTAAATTTATTTCTACAATTTTATTTTTCTACATTTATATACACGATTTGAATTCTTTAATAATTTCATCAAGTGATTTTTACTTTATTATGAATTTTCAAAAATGATCATTACTATCTATAAATACACTACCGGTCAAAAGTTTGGGTCCACTTCACAATGTTAATGAATAAAGCTAGTGGACCCAAACTTTTGACCGGTAGTGTATGTATAGTCAATTAATCAGTGCGATTGATACACGTTCAAGTATTTTTGGATTTACGCCGTTGAAGATAGGATGTCTTCAATTGCATTGGCACTCGGATAGATTAATCAAACGGCCTGAAGTTCAGGGTCATGAAATTTTGTAATTTACATACTTTTTGATTTAAACATTTTTAAGTTGGAAAATATATATTTATAAATTTTTATAAAGTGTTTTTACTTGGCGTCCAATACTTTCTTCAATTGAAAAATTGAAAAACAAATTTTTTTAAAACATTTTTTTTAAATTTTAGGTAATTGTAATTAGTATGGGTCTCTGCTATTGTGGCTTATAGTAGACATACAGTCGCAAAGGGTTAATACTTTTGAGTTATTTAGTAATAAGTAAGGTAAAGGTACCAGTAGTTGACCATTTTCTAAAAAACCATAAAAAATAAGATGTTATTTATAAGATGTCCACTTTCATGAAAATAAAAACATCACATCTTATAAGCAACATCTTATTTTTTATGGTTTTTTAGAAAATGGTCAACAACTGGTAGCTTTACCTGAAACTCGTATTTAATAATAAGAACTAATATTTGATTCTCAAACAATATTTCACTCTTTAACAGATCTCATAGTTTTCAAAGTATCTTCAAAGAAAAATAAATAAATATATTCTTTATTTTCCCTTGGTTGATTGATGATAAATAATTTATTATTCCTTGTTCCGATATTCAACCGATACTTGTAATCAATAATTTTCATATACGTTTCGATCCTTTGATGCAAATCCTCCTCAGTAAATTTTTTTTAACGTTGATTTCATGTGAAAGATATAAATCAACAGATAGTAAAATTTTCGAAATGATTATTATAATATTGTATATGTTGAAATTAATATTAATCCACCTTTTCATTTTTTATGATGAAAACATATTAACTAATTAATTTTATAATTTCAAATCCTCTGTTATGTATTATGACGTAATTGTATTATCTATGATTTATATATTAATTGTTTTTGCGATGCCATTGGATTAGAATCGTGAAATTGATTTGTGATCTTTTCGTTATTTTGATGTCAACGTTAAAAAATTGACTGAGGAGGATCTGCATCAAAAGATCTAAACATATAAGAAAATTATTAATTACAAATGTGCCCATAGTTATGAAAGTGGTCTAAAAGTCATATTATTTTTGTGTTGATAAATTTAAAGCATTTGTTTAAAATAAAATAAAAAATGTTTTTCCATTCTGCAACATTGAAAGTTCGAGTTTTATTGGTCTTGATTAATAAAGAAAAAAATATATTTCAAGATAAAATGATGCGAGATAACTGAAAATCTCATCTTTTTCAAATCTTAACTTATTGTTAGACCACTTTCACAATATTATGGGCACAAATGTCGGTTGAACGTCGAAACAAAGAAAAATAAAGGATTATAAATAAATAAAACAAATAAAGTGACCTTCATATCTCCATAAAGAAAAAGAATGATGACAAAAATTGATGACAATACTGTACGTCCTTCTTGAAACGAATATACGTCTTATGTTTGCACTTTCTTCACACAACAAACAATTCACCGGTAATTGGAAGTCGGCCGTTTAGTGATTATTCACTCTGTATGTCCAAGGACAATGAGTTGAATTTACTCAACAGAGTTCGTAGGCCCATAACTGGCTCATAATATTTTTTACAAAAATTCGTCATTCGACACTCAATCAATAAACTATCACTAATTATTTAATTAATCATATTACTGATTACTATTAATTAATGGGGAATACCTCGTGTACATAAAATTCTCTTTTCTCATGAAAAAAAATCGTAATTTGGCACCCAACAACTATGAAACAAAAAGGAAAATGACAAAATTTGATCAAAATTGTACCAAAACAATAGACCAACGAAGGCACAAATACTAATACATTTTTCTTTTTTTTTGCAGCATATCCATTGTTCAAAAAGACACTACCATACTGGATTATCAAGAACAGCTGGGGCACACAATGGGGCGAACAAGGATATTATAGGGTCTATCGTGGAGATGGCACTTGTGGAGTGAACAAAATGGCTTCGAGTGCCGTAGTCGCTTAGGATTAGCATTAAACGATCAATGTATGAATCAATATAACTCCAAAAGAATGTATCTTATGCAAATTGTTACAGAATTGCAGTATTTACAAGCTTTTCGACGATTTCTAGAGAAGTAATCGGGGATGCGAAGGGCTTTCACGAAAATTCTTGGAATGAAATTTAAAAAAAGAAAAACGATTTATATGATATTTTTTAATATAGTCTCTTCTAACGTCCAATTATTTCGGTTTTGGAATCGGTTGTCATTATATCGACATTGGATGAATATTTTCTTCCAGCGATGCACTTTTCTCAGATTTGAAACTAAATGGAAATTTAATGGTACCTCCCTATTTTTTATCTTCAATTGCTTACCCCTAATTTCTGACCTCGTTGCTTAATGAACTATTTTGCATCATTAACATTGGAAGGGATATTCGGGTGGTCTGGTTTAGGTGGACCAATTGAGACAATTGCATTTTAATGCAATTTTTTAAATCCGTACTTCGTTATTACCCAATCTGGGAAAATTTTACTCTATAATTTCAATTCTATTAATTTTACTAAAATTACTTGATTGAATCTGTTTGAATTGATTAACTTTGAGTCATATATTTTTCTAAAAATCCAAGTTTGACAACAAATACATAATTGGCCATGTTTGGGGTCGCTTATAAAATTATATATATAACTATATGATAATAACTATATATAAATTATTTAATAACGTGCAAACTACCCTCTGAATGCTATTTTCCAAATTTTTAGACCTCGTTGTTTAGTCAATAATGCATTTGTTTCATAAAATTGTTACTTTTTTGCACTTTGTCTGTTTATAAATACAAGTACACCGATTTCAATAAAGCGTAAAATTTTTTTTACAATTACTGAACTTCTAGGATACTAATTAAGCACTATTGCTACGGCGCTAATTATACGTAATCAAAAATCCAAAAGCAAAAATATATAATTATAATTAAAGTAGATTTTCTTAATTAATACCAAATTTTTTAAAGACGCATAATTGCTCTACCAAGCATCCCCCGTTTGTGGATTGTAACAAATCATTAAATTAAACTTCGAAAATAATTCCAAATTAAAATTACAAAAGGTGTCTTTTGACGTCTTTTGTAATTTTAGTTTGCATCTGTCAAAAATTCCAAACTAAAATTACAAAAAATTACAAATAAAATATTAGTTTGGAATTATTTGTAATTTAGTTTGAAATTTTTGACAGATGCATAGGTGTCTTTTGACACCTTTTGTAATTTTCGTTTGGAATTATTTGTAATTTTTTTGTAATTTTAGTTTGGAATTATTTGTAATTTTTTGTAATTTTATTTTCGTAGAAATAATGTTAATGATTTTCATCATTAGTTTTAATGAATAACAACGTTAAAATATTATAACACTAACCGAAGGTGTTAGATGGGACAACCGTTGTCCCACTGGGAGACACAAAGGGTTAATAAGAGAGACTATATAGAAAAATTCATCTAATTTCAGAAACGCGTAATTCGTTTTTCAATTTCATTCCTGGAATTTCGAGAATGGTTCTCGTATAAGACCCGTTTCAAAAAATTACAAATTTCGAAAGTTTTCATAGACCATGACTTATTTGATAACCAATTGCAATTAGTACTAAACCCCTTTCGGTGGTTTTAATTTGAAGCGTATAATTTTGTTGTTTTTAGCCATTCAACTGTAATAGAACCCATTATGCTTCCATGTATTTTTTTGCTGCTGAAATTCCACGTAAACGACGTTCCCAATCACGGGACGAAAGCGTGCAGAATATTCTGACCTTATGTTAAAAATATGTCAAGGAAAAACTGAGCGCATGTAACGATAATTTATCGAAATTTGTCGTCATTACGATTATTGGAGAGATATTGTTGAGCCGACAGTAATAGTAATACTAACGATGCTAGTGGTATTGCTATTATTGTTGTCATTATTAATTCTGCTATTATATTTTGATAATAGAAGCAGTGGCTCTTATGTATTTAGATTCAAAGAATATTAAGCAGAGTCATGACGTTGGTGACCGATTGCGAGTAATACTTCAAAATGTTTACCATTCTGTTAAGAAATAATAAAAACGCAATTTAAAGCCTTCGAAAATTGTCATATGTGGTGATTGTTGTGGAACAATAAGGGGGTAGTCTTGAGTGAACCCCCAAAAAAGTACCATTTTTGACGAATTTTCATCCCAAAAATCTACCGCTATGGCATATAATTAGTAATAAAATTATGTAATGGCGTATATTGGGTTGGCAACTAAGTAATTGCCGATTTTTCAAAGCAAATAAATGACAAAATCGGCAATTACTTAGTCGCCAACCCAATAATTTGTGTTTTTGCCAAAAAGTATACTCTAACAAAATGCAAAACACATTTTTTAAGGTATAAATATTTATTTGTAATATTTATGGTGTTACGTATTTATTTATTTACAATAACAAGCGTAAATAAAAAAATTTTGTACTAATGTCGATGTTTCAAGGCTCCCCCCAGGGTAATTATTAGAAACAAACAAATTTGAAAATTCTCAATCTGTATTCGTGTGGCTATTGTAGTAATTTATTAATTATCATACAATTTAATTCTTATTTAATTCTAATTTAAAATTTATTTTTCTATTATTCTGTTATATTTTATTAGTGGGTAACTTATTTTTGGGTAAATCCCAATAGAGAGGCAAAAAAAAACATATTTTTTTTTAAATTTCATAAAAAATGCCACCATTTTATTAATTCGTAATCTAAATTAATAATTATTAACGAGCTTCCGACAGTAGCGACACTCTTATAAATTATTAAACCAAATTTTATTACAAAACAAATTTTTTTGTCTTCACTCGTCTACGCTTATTATTATAAATGATTAAATATGTTTTTTTAACCCGTAGCAAAATTCTTATTTTCTATTCAGTTACAGCATATCTCTCTTTGAAAAAAAAATTGTATTGTAAATTTTTGGGAGAAAATTCGACAAAAATGCTGTTTTTCTTCAGGTTTATGAAAGACTGCCCCCTTAGAAAAAATAAAATTTGCTTTAAATTATTAGAATCGGAATAAATAATTTTTTTATGATTAGAACCAGAACAAATGATTTCTACAGGTATAATGAAATACTGATGTTAAACTTCAACTGTGATATCGTAACTGGTAGAAGATTTCCACGCAAAGAATACAATGTGGTTGGGCAACAAAATTCAAAGGTCCACATGAATCTCCAATTTGTTTTGTGTCTTCTTATTTGAAAAAATAGATCTTGAGACATTCTACTGTATTTTTTCACCTGTTAACTCTTTGGGGCACGGTGGGATTAAAAGTGTCCCACCTTTTTGATGCACCGTAACACATGGTGGGACATTTTTAATCCCACCTCGAAATTTTGCAATAACTGCATATATACACATGCACGTTAAACAAAATTTTATATTTTTATTAATAAAGGTATCACACAATGTAAAAAAATAAAAAACTAATTATTATTTAATGGAATTTGTTGTTAGAATTGTGAGATTATTTGAGTCACACACTCTAACAACAAATTCGATTGAAATAAAAAAATAATTATTATTTAATCGAGTTTGTTGTTAGAGGGTGGGACTCAAAAAGCCCCAAAAACCCTCTAACAACATAAATAATAATTCGATTAATTATAATTATTTCGTTTCATAAATTCGATTAAATCATAATTCTTTTTTTATTTTTGTACATTACGTGATACCTTTATCAATAAAAATATATCAATTTTGTTTAATTTAAAACGCAATAAATAATTTTTGTGCTGCAACATGGGTCTGTTTTATGACCTGTATTCCTGTGCCGCAAAAAGAGTTATTAGGTAGCAGGTGAACACGACTGTCCTGAATTTTTGTAATTTTACAATTGTTTCGGTATTCTCGATAGCAGAGAAAGACTTTATTCGAAAATTTAATGAATCTCCCATGTACGTTCGCTTTGGATTGTATTGGGTCGGCAACTAAGCAATTGCCGATTTTTAAAAGCAAATAAATGACAAAATCCGCAATTACTTACACTACCGCTCAAAAGTATGTGAGCACTTCCTCAATTCTTGTAACTACCTGAAAAAAGTTATGAACTTTGGTAATTTTGATTATTTTGTACGAATTCAATTGCGTATATTGTTAATTTGGTACGTACTATTAGAATACATTAAATACATATTTGTAACAGAATTTAGCAACAAACGTTGTTTAATAATAAAAATATGTATAATATATCACAAATTTTATGAACCTGTCAAGTATTCACATACTTTTGAGGGGTAGTGTATTTTTATTATTAACCTTTTTACGCCGGGGATGGCCGATATATCGGCTACCTTACATGTGCCACATATATGGGTAGTTGACTGAAGATAAATAATGTTTTTTTTCTGCAAATCTATGTGTTTTATCAAAAATTGATTTTACACTTTTTCCCGGCGTTAAAAGGTTAAACAACGTTTGTTGCTAAATTCCATTACAAATACATATGTATTTAATGTATTCTAATAGTATGTACTAAATTAACAATATATACAATTTTAATTCGTACAAAATAATCAAAATTACCAAAGATCATAACCTTTTACAGGTAGTTACAAGAATTGAGGAAGTGTTCACATACTTTTGAGCGGTAGTGTATGTATAATATATCACAAATTTCATGAACCTGGCAAGTGTCCACATACTTTTGAGCGGTAATGTAGTTGCCAACCCAATATATTAGATCTGTTATATCGTAGGACATATTATATGAATACTCGTCGGTCTAGCCTCTAACAGGATCAAACCGTAATTGTAGAATTGAATTAGGATTTCAGTACTGGAATAGTAATGCACTTCGTACCAAGAACAATTTTGTTGCCTAAAGAGATCAGCATATTCAACGATAAATGACTGCTCAGAGCGATGTTTCCATCTAAATAATGTACTGTCCGAGCTTTCCGTGCTTCCTCCGGGCAAAGTTTTCCCCTTTTTATTGTTATAAACAATATGTTAAATTTATCTTTGAGACTATGGTATATAAAAAAAATGATACCGATTAGTTGTCGATTTGGAAGCTGGCGCAGCTATTTATACTCGTTTTCTTTTATTTCAGTAAGAAGTTGATTTTTGGTAGAGTTATTGTTGAGTATATTAATGACAAATCAAAGTTTTATTGATATTAACTTAATTTTATAATTTTCAAAAGAACCTTTCATTTATGATATTATTATACTTTGTTAATACAGTTTAAGTTAATAAATACTGTGTACTCCGCACTCAATTCAAATTACTTATTATTATTATTATTTTCCTGAAATCACCCCGACGTGAGTCGCAAAAGTAAGTAATAGCAATAGGACAATTTATTCATAAGGTAATGGTAGCAGTAGTTGACCATTTTCTAAAAAATCATCAAATTTTGAAATTGAAAATTAATCATGAAAATTAATGTATCATAAAACGTGACATAATCTCTTGAAAAAGGTCTGGAACGTAGGACCGAAATGTCGAAGAACAAAAAAAAACTTTTTTGTATATAAATTGGAAAAATTGGATCTAATAAAAAACGAATCCATCTAGAATATTTTCTCTGTATCTTCAAAATTAAATTTTCTATAAAAAAAACGTAGGGGTTTCTGTTTTGTATATTTGTTTCTTGGAATGTTTTTCAAAAAGGTTGCTTTTCTCAAATGTTCAGAATTTTTATAAAATATACTATTTCGAAATTTCCTTGTGTGATTCTATAGAGACCCGTCATCACCACTTTAAGTCCGCGGCGCTAGCGTCGAAAAAAAAATGGCTGAAACCTGTGTGCTTATGAAATGTCTGAACGCGTAAACAATATTTTATTTTTTCGAAATTTTCAATATTATACTTGAAAATGCCCACATTATTATTGGAAACAATTTTTTTTTATAAAACCTCGTATCACAACAACGTAAACAAGACGCAGGTTTCAGCCATTTTTTTTCGACGCTAGCGCCGCGGACTTAAAGTGGTGATGACGGGTCTTTATAGCTATTCTCAAATAGATTTTATAAATTTTTGGTTTTTTGATCCACATAAAATTGCAAGGAGAAGGTTTCTAGTCTGGGAGTAACTTCTGTGAAATGTCCTGTAATGTTCTGGATTATGGTGTTGGCATTTTTAAATGAACACTTATTAAACAATATTTTTTAACGCTAGGTTTACGGGCGTCTCTTATATATACCTATCTCTACGAGCACCCGTCAAATTGACGGGTAGTCGAAAATACGTATTTTCTCGAAAAAATCAATTTATTCAAACTAAGTCTGAATTGAACAATATAAGGCCTCATGTTTAAATAAATTATTAATAAGTAAAAATCTGTTTTTTTTAAATTATCACGGAAATGATAACAATAATATAAACGATATAGGGTAATCATATTTATTGAGCACATTTTTTACAAAAATGTATTGAATTTCGTTTGTGCATTTTCCGCGTACGATCTTTTTGCAATACATACAGCAATTATTGCTTCTTTTTTTTTTGGAGTAGCCCACTTGGCGACTTTTTCGGATTTCTGACGTTGAAGGTGACAGAAGTGAAACGTCCGAATTTTGACAAATGTTCTCCTTCTTTTCTCTAGCTGATTCCTCGGCTAAACAAAATATGAAGTCCTTTCTGGATATTTTCGATCCGGTGCACTCTTTATAGTATCCACGCGTTTATCCCTGCCAAATCTAAAATATTATAAAAACTTGAAGGGGCCATCGAAAACACCCCGCTTTCACACTATATTTGCGTGCTATCTGGTCCGCGACATCGGCACCAAACTTTGTTTTATGAAAATTATCCAGGCGCTATTGAGATAACGAATTGGGGGCATCTTACCAAAGACTTTTCTTTCACTCTTATATTTATTATTGGAGGAATGATTTTACGAACGAAGCAAATATATAAGGATCGTTTATGAAATCAGCTAACCCGTCAATTTGACGGGTTTCATAGAGATAGGTATACCACATACAAATTTCAGAATTTGAAATGCTTAGGAAAATAATAATTGTGTGTATAAATTCCTTTAATGAAATTATGAATTTACGGTGCAAAGTGGTTAAGGTTAATGCCATGGTTTTTTGGGTATTTCATTTCAAAATTTGAAATCCGTCAAATTGACGGGTCCCGTAAACCTAGTGTTAAGGAGGCTCTTGCGAGTACAACTGAGCCCAAATGTTACAAAAAAATGAATGGAAATATTTATGTATATATTTTATGTTTAAAAATTGAAAATGATTTTCAATAAATAATTCTAGTGTAAACATTACATTTGTTGTGCGTATTGTCTACTTTTTATTAAAATAAATACACTATAACTTGATTAACCCGTGAGTAACCGAAAAGTATATTTCCGGCCCAGGTTTACGAGAATGCCCAGTCATAGACGCATAGACGTGCGCGCTTCTCTCGCGCAGTCGCGTTATATGAAAAACATGGCTACCCTACAGATAACCGGATGTAATCAAAGTTTACTCACTTTAACATATAATATCTCAAAATTTTCCACGGTTGCAAGTTATTTACAAAATGTAATCTGAAAGAGGAAGCTTTTACCTTTAAATTCATATATTTTATATTGTTCAAAAATTTGTTCACGCTTCAGTAATATAATTTTTTCATGCAGTCCCATAAGAGTACATGTAAAAAAGTAACAATTCCAAGATTTAATTTCATCAAATTTTACACGGTAACACCATAAAATAAAAATACTATAAGATTGGGCATAGCTTGAACTATCGAAAATATTACAGCTGAGTTCATAAATATTTGTGCAAGAACCTCCTACACGGTAAATACGATGTTCAAAAAATTCGTGAAAAATAAAAGATAGGCTTTATATAGGAACATGGGGATTATCCAAAATTCGTGTGGAATCACATAAAGAATTATATTTAGTCGGATACATAATTATAAGACAATGATTTCAAAATCTTATTAGACGAGATCAATTTTTCAAGAAAGGAGGACTTTTTGAACCGTGTTACTTCAAATTCATGTACAAATTAAGCGTCTAAAAAAAACAGTTCAGTGAAAGGATTTTTCATTCCTTTTATTGTATTTCCTAAAAAAATTGTTAAAATTAGGCCGTTTTTTCTGGACGTTAGAGTGGCGTTGCCCCTTTAAACAGTTTTAATTTTCGAGATCCTGGAAAATGACAAACTCAAATTTCAAAATTTTTAGTAGTTTAAAATATTGACTCGATGAATCGATCACCTTGGGAATGAAATTTACAAAATAACTTACAAGAAAGTAGCTCTTATGCGTTTTACATATCAATTATTTGTATTTTTATTCAGTAACTGTTTAATGTATACATTTTCTTTGGATATCTTCATAATTGAGCACTGTCAATTTTCAGAATATTACACCATGAAAACGTGGCAATCTTTTCTTCGATAAAAACTAGAAAACTTTTACATTATATTACATACTAGTAAGAGTCGAACAAAAAAAAATGGGGGGGATTCATTTGAACGTTAAAAAGGAATCGCTGAATGCCGAATTTCGGTAAATTATATTTCCTAAAAATCATTGTACTTTAAAAAACCGTTGGATTTATTTTCGTTTGGTTAAGTTGCGATAGCCACGAAGAACCCGAGAGATTCTTGTATACCATCAAAAAGTTATCTTTTGTAAACTTCATTTTTTGAGCGCACTCAAGGGTGGCTCTTGACGCTTACAGCTGGAAAAAGAAAGTGAATCTTTTGTGATATCCAAATCTTCAATTTCTCCATGCAAAGAGATCCATAGTCAATCTTTCGAAAGATAAAAAATGTTTGTAGTGTCTTCTTTCTCTGGTTTCCGAAAGTCTAAAAAATCGCTACGTTGATTCACAACGAAGAGAATGTACAAATAGCTCGACGAGATCCGTAGAGAAAAATTGCCAGATTGGAAAATCTGTCCGATCGTTACTGTTTTTTTTTTAATTCTCATCAAAATGTAGATCTCATTGTGACAATCGGATTTGTCTAGTCAAATTGTGGAAAGCATCGCATTAAATGCAAGTCAGTTATTGATCCGGTGATAAGAAAATTGGAAATTATTCCTAATCTCCATGCTAATTTAGCATCTCTATTTTTCTTTTGAAGAAAGATTAATCGCTGCTTTTTTTTTTAATTTCAGTTCAGCGTTAGCGCATCCGTCAATTCTTTCCCTGCGAGATCTCGTCGAGCAGTTCCAGTTAAACATTTGCGCCTCGTCTATCACAGAGATTTAGTAATAGTTGTATGAACCCCACTGGTTATAAGGACCGTATGCTTGTGGACCACCTTGACCGTATTGCCAGTTTTGATAGTTGGCGTAGCTGGGATCTGAAGGCGGTGCATACTGCTGATAACCCTGTTGATATCCACTTTGTCCCCCGTATTGTCCGCTTTGGAATTGTTGTTGCGATTGATAAGGGCCACTCGGACCGCTACTGTACTGATACGAGGACTGGGACCCAACTGACGGCGGGGGTGGAGCGCTTGTTTGATCTGCCTTTGCTTTTTTCGGAGGCGTTGACTCTCTGCAATATAAGTGAAGATAAATTATTGGTGATATTTATATATAGGCCACGCCGAAACGTTAGAAATGAAGAGTTTTCTTCTTTTTTTTATTAATAAATGAATGGGTCACCTCAAAAACGTTGGAAGGCACGATTTGCAAATTGTTCAAAAACCCCCGAAAATGAAAAAAATAACCGGATGGATTTTTGAAAACAATTTTTTTTAATGGATGGATTTTTTAAAAGAAAATCCATCAGGTTATTTTTTTCATTTTTGGGGATTTTTGCACAATTTGTAATTTGTACCTTACAACGTTTTTGAAGTGACCCATTCAAATATTAAAAATTTTCTAACATTTACTAATAATGAAACTGGGAAAACCCGAATAAGTACATATACTATTGTCCATAAGTATCCAGACAAGGAGAAAAAAATTTGTTTTTTACGTCAATGGGTGTATGTAGTCCCTTAAAATAGGGGATGCAATGATTAAATTCGTGACATCGACGGAAAAAGTTTATTGGGGGTATAAGAATACGTGGATGACAGCGTAAACAAAATATTTCTGCTTAACAATATGCCGTCCGGTGACACCACGTAGGTGTCTCGCGGAAAAGTATCGCGCAAGTGCCGGTGGCACCACGTTCGTGTCGTACATAAAGATTTGTACCGGCGCCAAACGAAAGAATCCCGATCAGACAATTACGATTTTTCGATAAAAATGGTATTTCAATTTGAGGAAAATTATTAATTTTTATATGAAATTACTTTGATTGGATTGATTTGAATAATTTATCTTTTTTTTGTTAAAATTGTTATTTTATTTTTAATTTTTTTAGGTATAATTATCGGCTTTATTTTTTATAAATTGAGTGTCAGATTAAAATTTATTTATAAAAGTGACAGAAACATTTTGCTGTCGTTAGAATCACATGTTTCGTGTTTAGCGATTTATCTCCAATGACACAATTACGATTTTTCGAGTTTTTACTCATAACGAAAACATGCAACATATTTTCGATAGATGATAATATTCAATAATAAGCGATATTTGATATTCTTTGGATAAATCGGTACAAGTGTTCCAGTATTTTGTTACATCATTTGATATTCTACATGGTCAATCGCCTAGATAAATTTATATCATAGTTTATACAACTACAGATGCTTTTACTCATGATAAATTTTATAGAATTGATTAAAAACTTGTTCTGTAATACGGCAGAACTAAATGTTAGAATATTAAAGAATTGCAGAACTGAAATTTTTTTTATTGGATCCCGAAATTCGAAGTAGCGAATCGATACAGTGGCCAAAAATTTAAACTTTTCATCTATTACAATGAAAATACGTATAGGGTGATTTCTTGGGTCGCCGAGTACGAAGTTGCATTTATTTTAACAAAATTTGCAATGACGGATCCCAACACAGTTACTATGTTCCTAAATTCCCATAAATACGTCTTTTCGTCAAACTGGGTAAAAGTTTCAAATTTTCGGGTGCTGTATTGTTCCGCCTTCCTTAACATTGAAATCCAAAAGTTTAAAATAAGTTTCCGACGAAGTTCGAGGTTCTGCCCTAAATTACGTGGTTTTTGAAAGCCCAGGCCTAGGAATTTTTCTCAAACGTCGATGGGTGTTAAAATACTGTGTTGGATGTCGCACATTCTTTTCCCATCATTTTCTGTAAACAACTATATTTAATCTTAAGGAAAACTTCCTCCAGATGCAAGACCCTATATTTTATATGTTTATAAAAAATAAGACCCTTGAGTCTGTCAAAGGACTATGTACTAACAAGGAAGGGTTTCCAACCCGACCTCACCGATTTCAATAATTTTTGGATATGTTATAGTACTCGAAAAAATAAGAGACACGTATTTTTTTTTTATGTGCTGATATCCACTTTAAAGGGGTGAAAACCACCCCTAAAGTTTTATTCGAAAATCGTTTCTTTTTTATCATATCTCGGCTTCTAATTAATATTTTTTAATAAAACAAAGTGGAAAATATTTGTCATAAGAAGTCGAAGATATTAGGTGTGTTTAAAACCCAAGGGGTTGCAACCCGTATTTTATATTTGAGGAAAACTAGATTTTTTATGCTTTTTTTATAAAAACCAAGGTATAAACTGAAAAAAATAAAGAAAAGCATTTCCGTTTACTCTATCGAATATTTCATTTCTCGTGTTTCAGGATTTTTTACGCGATCGCCCCCGCTTACTAACTTGACTAAACTATCTTCTTGATTTGCGTTTTTATGTAAGATATCTGTAAACATTATTGATTTAATGAACTATTTTTAAATTAACACGAAAGGTTCATTAACACGAAGGTTCACGCCGGCGTGACCCACCGGTGGGTCACATTTAACCGTTCCGTGGGCGGTCCCGCCCCACGTGGAAAAACGTAAATATCCGCCCCGGCGTGAACGTGTTAACAATTGGAATCCAACAACTATCCGCCTACAAATTCTTCTTGGCCTTGGGTTTAAGACTAATCGGCACTACGGTTTTCCGTCGACTTGTTACGATTGATCAGAAAATTTGTAATTGACTTTAAGATCATGCAGATAACAGGTTTTCACAATTATCTGGTAATTATGAAATAATACTTACGGCTTGTTTTCTTCAGCTTTAGCTTTCTTTCTCTCCTTGGCCTGTTTTATGCACTTTTGGAATTGTTCGTGTGCTTTTAATACTTGCTTGATATCAGTACTAAAATCTTCCAGGAATTCGACTTTCCTCTGTGCAAATAGAACTCTTTGTTCGAGATCCGCATGTTCACGTTCAATGAACATGTCCATATATCCAACTACTTCTGTTGTATTTACCGGATTTCTTTGCATACCCAGGTCGATCAATTGGAGATACAATCGAGGATTGTCTCTGTCTTTCTCTGCCGCCTGAAAATTTACAAAGGTATCCAAATTAGAATGTTCGAAGTAAAATCCGAAAAAATCCTGTAAGATGTCGAAAACTTATGAATTTCATAATTAAATAAAAATCATAACTCAAAGTCGATAAAAAAAAAGAAAATTGATTAGAATATAAATTTACTCAAATTTGCGCCGACATATTTTTTCCACGTGCATTAACATAATTTGAAACATGAGAATTTTTAGAGTAAATATTTACATTGAAGTAAACGAGGAGAGACTATCCCGATGGAATTTAGTCTGGGACGAGATTTAGATCCAAAAAATAATTTAATTAACTGGAATTATTTATATAGCAAGTCTCTTAATTTCAAGACAAAGCAAATTCGGATTTTCACTTTCGAATTTTTTTCAAAGCTAATTTAAATTAATTCAAATTATAAATTGAAATTTTAAAGTTTACCAGAAGGTGGCATGCAGGGCACATATGAGGTCAAAGTTACTCTATTTAATTTGAGTTAATTTCGAAAGTAGAAATGTTTAAATACCTTGAGTAGAATTTTAACAGCTTTATCAACGTCATTCTTGACTTTACAAAGAAACCGTGCGTATTTCACAGCTATATTATTTGCGATAGTACGATTTTTGCTGTTGGCTATATAATTCTCATACAGCGCACAAGCTTTTTCAAGTTCTCCTCTCCTTCGTTCCAAGTTGATTCTGCGATAAGCTATTTGTAACATATTCGGCAAGATAGAATCGATATTTTCAAGAATCTCAGCTGCTTTTTCAAAATTTCCTTGACCTTCTTCAAATGTCGCCCATTGTAAATGTAAATTCGGTTTTTTTGGATGATGGATGGTACAGGCCCTAGTGTAAACATCTCTTATTTTTTCAGAGTTATCTCCTTTTAGTGACTCCAAATATCGTACGAACTGAAAGAAGGTAAATTATTTAGTGAATATCAGGAGCAACAAACCATTAAACCGTGTGACGTAAAAAGTAGACCCTTTTCTCGATTTTGTTTAGTAATGCAATGTATGTAATTAGTCCTAGTTCTCTTTACGTTAAAGCACATTGTTACAATATTTACTAAAAAATCTTATTATAATGAAAACTAAGATTAAAGATTAAAAATTACAAATAAAAATAAAATTAAAAAAAAATTAATTGAAAACAAGATTCCAATTATCCAAAAAATAAGACTGCCTTTTTAATGTACATTAAGGCCTTCAAATTACAAGTCAATCGGTACGGTCATTTTCGAGATACTTCTGGTACAGTGAAACTTGTTTTTGTGCGGTCCTTTTTTATGCATTTTTCTTTTGTGCGCTTGTTTCGTGCGATTTTATTCATGTGGGATTTTTTTTTGTACGATTTTATAAAATTTTTGCGCGGTATATGAACATCGAGAAAAAAAATCGCACGAAAGAAAAACGCATAAAAAAAGACCGCACGAAAACAGGGTTAACTATACGCGTTGTTTTTTGTCAAAAAACCTTTTCAAGTTTGACCGATTAGCTGCATTATTTTACTACATATTGTAACAATATTTTTTGAAATAGAGAAAACTGGGAGCAATTACGACTAAAAAGTCGAGAAAAATGCCTATTTTTTTTACGTCGCTAGGTGTAAGTAGATAAACCTTTGAGAAAAAGAAATTATAAAAATATCAAATTCTTACTCGCATCCAAAATTCATCGTAGAGGGCGCAAGCTATCAAACAACGTTCGAATAAAATAATAATTCTTTTTTGATCTTTTTGTTCGATTTCGAAATCCAAGTATTCCTTCCAATTTTTGAGTTGACACCGTTCCAACGGTTTAACGTGGAAATATGGCCGCTTAATCTGCAATTTAAAGAAAATGTCAAGTTTTAGAACAACTTATGGTTACAGGTTCGCAAAAAGCATTATTACTCTTTTTGAGCCTAATGAAAACTCACCCCTTCCTCGTATGACCAACGAGCAGCAACAGCATTCACATTAGCCTTATGCAGCTTACGTCTGCTGCTGATAATTTTTTCACGAATAGCCCTAGTTTCCTCATCGGTTGATGGAATTTCGTGAGGTGGTGGTTCCTCGCCAGGAGGAGCATCATCCGTGGATGAACCCGGTCCACTTACGTTATCTTCAGATTTCAGAAGTGCTTTAATTTCAGCACGCAAGGTAAGAAAATCGTCCACGCTAAGAATGCGATTTGGAAGATTTGCCGAAACGAATTCTTGAAAAGCTTCAAAATGAGAGATATACCCAAGTGTTGGCGTAGACAACAAACGATCATACAAAGCTGTAACTTTGCTCAAACGTTTGCCTTCTTGCTCCCATTTGACGTAGCTTTCCCACAATCGGTCCGACCTAAAATGAAAAACGTCCTATGAATTACAGTTTTAATTACACAAATAATTTGTAGAAATTGTAATAAACAAAAAGAAAACGATCAGACGTGATAGAAAAATAACGCGTAGAACACCAGTTGATAGCATTCCTTTTGGAAAACGTGGGAGGATTTGAAAAGCAACGTCAATGTACCCAAGTATAGGCGCTGATATTACGTATCCATTAAACTACGGCAACATTTCGTTCTGTTTCAAACGAAAAATCCTGTAATTTCTAGATATCCGTGACATATTGCTGACTAAATAAATAAATATAAATGAAAATGAAGTAAATGTAAATAAAAGTGAATTCAAGAGTTTCCGGTACGAATTTTACTGTGTCGAATCATTAATATTTTTCAAACAGCCTCCAAAAACCCAGTCGGATTTCTTGTACTTTTTGAAATTTTTTAATACACATTTTGATTTGGACTTTAAAAGCATTTAAATTTTCAAAACTACCGGAAATAGAATTCCGGTAGATCTCATTCGATTGATTTAAAATTTTCACTGTACGTTCAAAATTGAATTTTCTATAAAAAAAAAAGAACGTAGGGATTTCTTTTTTGTATATTTTTTCCTCAGAATGTATTTCAAAAACGTTGTTTTTCTCAAATGTCCATAACTTTTATAAAATATAGTATTTCGAAATTTCCTTATGTGATTCTATAGTTAGTCTCATATCGATTTCATAAATTTTTGGTTTTTTGATTCAGGTAAAATTGCAGCGGGAAGGTTTTTAGTCTTCGAATAACTTTTTTGTATATAAATTGGAAAAATTGGATCTAATAAAAAAGGAATCCATCTAGAATATTTTCACTGTATATCCAAAATTGAGTTTTCTATAAAAAAAAAAGAACGTAGGGATTTCTTTTTCTTTGGATAAAATTCTAAGAATTGATTTGTGATCTTATATTGTTTTTCTAACGTTGACGGATATTACTTTGTTTGAAGAAGCAACTCCTCAGGGTTAAGCAACAAAGCATTTCAATTTGGTTGACATGTAAAATATCAACTTCAATTGGTTTTTTGCTTACGTGTCACATAACTCTGAAAAAGTTCCTTTTAAAACAAAAAATTGAAGCGAAAATGTCCCTACAGAATAAATGAAAATTATCCGGTAAAGTTACTCCGAAATAGCACTAGATTTTTACTTCCCAAAACCTATTGCCCATACGTCGCCTCTCCAAGCTACTGTTTTTTCCGGTTGATGCAAAATTGCCGATCCATAAGATTTTTTAAACTCGATAAAAATGAAACGTTAATAATAGAGGCGAAGAATGAATTCTCCATCGATTTTTTGTTTATAAATAAATATTGAACGAATGAATTTTCGTTGTGGGTGTTATACCTGAATTCCAAACCACATGCGTCAATGGCTCTCTCGTACTGTTCCCGCATTTTCTCTTCATCCTTCTCATATATTGTTTTACAATGATTGATGTAATGTAACCAGAGGTCAACACTGAGCGAAATAGCTTTCAAACCTTGATCGAATACCTGTGGTAATGTTAGGGGAAGAAAAGAATTTCATTAAAATATTGGTAAAGGTACATTTAAATACTTATAGTTTCGTGGGTAGTGTTTCTCTTAAATCCTAAGAAATGTTTTTTTTTCTCATATTTTTCGCAATGATTTGCTGTCTTAACATTATACTCACTGATGGGTAAAATAGTACGCACACTGTAAATGAAATCATAATATTTGCATTAAAACACAGAGATTGCAGAGCATTTTGCATTCACCTTTGAAAATCAGGGAGCGTTCCGGGGACTGCCCTTCTGCCTCTCTCCCTCTTTCTTCCGTCAATAACATATTTTCGCTCGCGTTCTCTCTGTCTCCCCGTTCTGGCCATTGCTCACGAGAGTCCTATCTCGCGTTCTTTTTCTTTGATTTTGTCATACATAAAGTAACCCAAAAGTACCCCATCCTATCCCTACTTACATTTGTAATCGATTTGTCTTACAGTTAACGTGCTTTGTTTTTGTAAAAATTACAATACTTTTGGTATAACGGTGATAAAAAAAAAAGCTTAGATTTTACAAAATGTTTACAGTAAATTTGTATACAACACATAGAACACAAATATTTTATGCATATATATATTTATATATATAGATAATCGGTCTTACTTTCGGTGTAACTCGCGGATCGGTATGAAACTTACGTACTCATGTTATATAGATAATGAACATTAAATAGTATGATAGTTCGATATTTTGTTCAAGTAATACTAGAGTAAAATAAGTAGGCTAATCGATAAACGAAGATAGTTGTATAGGTGCCACAAGACGTGCTAGGCTGTTGGAAGGGAAAACCATATTTACGTGCGTGCACACTGCCCACGCGTCTTCCTAACTCGAGCTAGTTGTTCATTAGATTTTGCGTTAATTAACATATTATATATAATACATTGTAACATAATGACGGCCGATTACGGGCCTTCACTAATTTTATATAAAATTACTCACCGTTTGGACATTTTCCGGATTGCCTTTCTTCTTCTCATAATCTGCGTACTTCCTCCAATAACCATAGCAATATGGATAACGTTCGAGGAATTTTGTGTACGCTTCCCTGGCTGCCTCCGCGTCATTCTGAAATACATATCATCATTCAATCAGCATTACGGAATAGACTTCGAACATCAAAATAATTGTTTCGCTCTAAAGAAAAAATTTATCTAATCCATTCGACGATGAAACAATAATTCTTTATATTGTCTTTTCATGTTACAAATATAAACTAAACTTCGCGGATTATTTTTCCATGTATCATTTATTCGCTTAAAAATGTGAACAAAAATAATAAAAAAATTGTTTTGTCTTGGTATTACAAGATTTGCGAATAAATACAATTTCAGCTAATTTTGATTAACACTATTTCTACCAAAGTTGTCAAATGACACTTTTTAGAATATTAATTTAGAATTATTTTCAAGGTTTAATTAAATCTTTTTTTGAAATCCATAAACGGGAGGTGCTTAGTAGAGCAATTATGCGTCTGTATAAAATTTGGTATTAATTAAGATAATCTATTTTAATTATAATTCGATATTTTTGGTTTTGGATTAATATATTATTTTACTAAGGAATAATTCTGATATTATTCTACCTTTTTTCCTTTTGACGAAAATATCGATATTTTATTAGCAATTTATTGTGGAATAATGCTATAAGCATATAATAATGATACACGTTTTTATTATTTTCCTTTTTTGAAAGAAGATATATTCCATCAATTGCCAACGGGTTTTGCTAGGGTTTAATTTAATATTTTTTTGAAATCCATAAACGGGAGGTGCTTAGTAGAGCAATTATGCGTCTGTACAAAATTTGGTATTATGTAAGAAAATCTATTTTAATTATAATTCTATATTTGTAGTTTTGGATTTTTAATTAAATATTATTAGAGCGGCACAAACAATGATTAGCTTCCAATCTAAATCTCATTCCCAACTACATTCCATCGGGATAGTCTCTTCTTGTTTACTTCATTGTAAATATTTATTAAAAAGTCGAAAAGCCAAAAGAAATAATAGCATTCAAAAAATTTCATATTTAATATATGCAACTTAAGCAAACAACCCAAACCAGATAAACTATACTTGTTATATTAGACGAACGATTGTTTTATTAACCGTTTGCGTACCAGAGGGTTTTGAAACAAGACGATCGAAAAGCGCCAAGGAGCGCGATCGCGCTCTTTCGATTTCGCGTCCAAAAAAGCCGAAGAGCGCAATCGCGCTCCTTTCGATTTCGCGTCCAAAAAAGCCGAAGAGCGCAATCGCGCTCCTTTGATCACGTTTTTGATTAAAAGCTATATTTTGAAAAAAAAAAAAAAATGCGCTGCCTTTTTTCGACACAAAATCTGGAGAGCGCGAAAATCAAACGGTTAAGCACAATAGTTATTTAACACTTCATCAATTGGTTTCCAATTAATTGAATTTTTCATCTTAATCTTTATTAACCGTTAACCGATTAACAGTATGCCGTTCGATGACACTATGTAGGTGTCTCGCGAAAAGTATCGCGCAAGTGCCGGTGACACCACGTTGGTGTCGTACATAAAGATTTATACCGGCGCCAAACGAAAGAATCGTGTTCAGACGTGCGGACGGCAAAGTATTAATCGGCTTAATAAAAATAGAGAAAAATAGGTACTGGCGATAAACCCGCTTCCATCTGAGGTGGTCGTTAGTGAGTGGCAACTTCAGTCAATAGCGGTCAATAAAGTGTTAACACTTAAAAAATCGTACATATAAATAAAATCACGCGCATTATGCACATTTTTGGCGCGTGTTTCCGTTCAATAACGGCACTTCGGACTGAATTGCTAAAACGAACGGGTTAAATATGTATGTACCTACTTAGCCACAATAAAATATCTTTTTCTGTAAGACTTTAATAGAAAAGATTGGGTTTGCTGATACTACCAATGCCGTAATTAACTATAAATGTCACTTACTTCCTGATCAACATACTGTAAGAGATAAGTCCATCCTGTAAAATCTGAAGGATCCTCATTTACGGCTTTCCAATATTTTTCCAATTCCGGTAGTGTTTTCTTTCTCGGCGAAGCTGGTTGTACATCTGGTTTTGAATCTTGTGGATTTGTATCGGTACAGAGCGCCGGTTTCTTTGCAGGAGTCTCGTCATTATTCTCCGAAGTAGGTGAACTTGGATCGTATTCGCCCTCCGCATTTAATTTTCGCTTGTCTAAATATTTCAAACACAGGAAATTCAGTACTAGCGTTTCCTTGCGATATTGAGGATCTAATATCTTTGTAGCGTGAAATGATCGTGACAAAATAATAAAAAGTATATTCTCATTATCTACTATTGACTTACACTTACTAGAGCCTTCGCTTTTGTTTTTCTTTTCTGGAGTTTTACTGGCTGCTTTTGTACCACTCTTTCTTTTCTTTTCACTTTCCGGGGGTAGTTCATCTTCAGAAACTGATTCGGTTTCACCCAAATCTGCTGGCGCTGCCGCAGGTAGCTCTTCGTCCGAAACAGCTTCCGTTTCCGGCTCCTAGTATATAAAACAGCAAATTTTTCAATATTTCAAAGTAATTTTGGTAAAAAATGTTTTTGATTAGAGAAAATAAGTAATTTTATTTTGTAACACGGAAGGTCACTGAAATTATTAATTCGAAATGTGAAACATGATTCGTTTTGGCTTCACATACACACTACCATTCCGTACTACGTTACTAATTTTTCTGATTCTGTGTGGGAAAAAATAACTGGTTTTTAAATTTCTTTTTTATCCTTCATTAATTTGATTATTTTTTCATTTAGTGTTGAAATGATTTTCAATTTTAGAAGACCATCGGGAGGACTCGTAAATATTGGTTTGGAGCATAATTATCAGGCAAGAAACGCCTGATAATTATGCACCAACTCAATATATTGTAATCTATTACAGGAATTGCGCTGAAACTTAGTGACCAACAGTAACTAAAAATTTGTAACTGAAGTTGTAACTGAAAATTCGAAGTTGACAACTGTCAATTTTGATACTAATTCTTTTATGCTAAAAAAATAACACAAAAGTTAAATCTCTATGTTTAACACGTTCATATTTATCAAATTGATGTTTAGCAATTTCTAAAGCTATATATCGGTACCTTTTTTTTTATTCCATCACTAATACTTTACCAAACTTTATACGCAAATTGACAAAAATTCTTCATCAGAAAAATATTTGTAAGATTGTAGATTCCGGAATTGGGAAAGATTATAATGCTATAAGCAGCACAAAACCAACTCCAAAATGCAGCTTTATTTATATTTTATGATTGCGTAGGAAAGGAAAGGAATGGAAAGGAAAGATATACCTGGATTAAGCTCTCGATTAGGGAAAAGTCGTCATCTGTTATATCCTCCATACCCTCGAGTTTAACATCAAAATGGAACTAAATGTATGTTGATAAAATAACAAGAATATATCTTTTTAACTGTTACAATGTATGGAAGCAGTAATAACTGAAGCAGTGAAGCAGGATAATTCAATTGAATGGGTCGCCTCAAAAACGTTGTAAGGTACAAATTGCAAATTGTTTGAAAACCTCCAAAAATGAAAAAAATAACCTGAGGGTGCAATAATAGAATGAAGCAAATTTTGTTAAACAATTATTATTGCACCATCAGATTATTTTTTTTCATTTTCGGGAGTTTTTCAACAATTTGCAATTTGTACCTTACAACGTTTTTGAGATGTCCCATTCAATTAACACTTGTAAAATAAAAGATTTTCCAATAAGAACGATATGAAGTTGAAATGAAATAAGACAATAACCAATTGACCTATAGTAAGCACACCTCAATTCAGAGTACATATTAGCAACGCTATTGCGTTTTGGGTTTTTCGATTTTCCAACTTTAATGGCTTGCAGAAGAAAAGCGGAAATTTATCGTATAAAATAGGTTTTTCGGGGTAGAATATCCCGAAAAATACTTTGGAAGTATTAGACGAAAGAAATTTTTGGTAGTGCGAATTCGCACTGGTGTGCTTACTGCGGATTAAGGGGGGATTGCGGTGTAACAGCTTTGAACATAGGTGATTTTCATGAATTTTTTTTTTGGAAAACCATTAGTAATTCCCAAATAATCTCTTTTGGGATTTGAAGAAGCATCCATGAAATATTGAAAAAAAATTTTTTCTTGCCATTTTCTGTATTATTTATTTAGTATTCATAATCCTGCCAAACACTTTCGGATTGTTGGTGTCTAGTATAGCACCTGTTACAAGCATCCGATAACTAAAAATGAAAAATTTTCTTAAAGGTAGATAGTTTATGCTGGGGTTATACCACTTGTTAAAAGAAAACATGAAGAATCAAAAAAGTTTTGAAGAAAAAATGAATTTTTTGACACAAAAATAGATTACATATTGCCACTAAAAATGTCGTTAAATAATATTAAATTAAATAATTCTATTTAAATTGTTGGTATAACCCCAGGAGAAATGTATATTGATTGGATTAAGCCTTCTGTGAAGTTGATCGATTGATTAGTTTTTGCGCTATCCTAGACACCGATTTGAAAAACGTAGTTTCGAGATAATTGCGTTTAAACTTTTTGGCGAAGTTTTACGATACTTACAGCTGTTACTTAATTGCGATGCTACTTTTGGAACACATTCTTGAAACATTGTACTTTTGATTTATGCAAAGAAAAAAAGTTCGATTTTTTGAACTTGTTACACCGCAATCCCCCCTCAAGACCGGTTCTAATAAAAATACTTGTTTGATGTAATTTCTCAAGAAAGTTAACCGTTCGACTGCCAGAGGTCTTTTTTTGTTTCCAAATCAAAAATTGCCAAGCGGCGCAGTAGCGCTCTTTTTATTCCGTATTTAAAAAATGCTGGCATTTTTGGACATGGGACAGAAGAAGCACGATTGCGCCGCTTGGCACTCAAAAGGTTAAAACATTAATAACACACTTCTTTTTTTTATGATTAGTGTGACTATAATTTTTAGTCGATAAGTGAAGCAAGTAACTTTCGCTTCTAAAAGAATAAACAGTATTTTTATTTCACGAATAATTTCCTTCTCATCAATTTTTAAAAGGAATGTTCTAAATGGCTTTTTGGATTTGATACAAGGAACAGGGAAGAAAAGCGGAGGAAAAAGAACTACCATGAAATGTACCTTCGCCGTAGCTTCAGTAGGAAGTTCGTCCTCCGAAACAGCTTCCATGTCAGGTTCGGCTTTTTGCTCAGAATTAGTATTATCCGCTTCCGGAATTTCGGTAATTTTCATGATTTCCTCGACAGCATTTTCAGATTCCACTCGTATTTCATCTTCTTTCAATTTTTTGCTATCTTCTTCAGAGTCGGTAGCTTTAGGAACCACCACTTCAACCTCCATTTCTTGTTGTTCTGAAACAGTAGTGCTCTCCAAGTCCGGTTCCTCTACAGTGAAAACTTCAACTGGTATTTCAGGAATATCAGTCACATCATCCTTAATTTCTTCGATCTCTACACTTTCGACGATTGGAATAGTACATTGTTCTTCCTCATCCTCTTCTACCAAGATTATATTATTTTTGGCCTCCGTTTCCATCTAAAACAGACAAGTTAAATTGAAAAATGTTCACAAGAAGTTTTTTCATTATATAAATATGATGATTGTCAACAATTTAAAAAGGATGGGGGTCCATAAGGCGAGTTTTTGGCCCCAAGGGAGCACAGCTTAAACAACGCGGCTGGATGTGAGAAAAAAGGTTTTTTTTTTAAAATAATAAAAAGAGTTAAGTTTGCTCCAATAATAAAGGGCTTAAATTAATTAAAAAAGACTCGATATTGCTCCAACAAAACATTGAAATTATCAAAAAGATTATTGTTATACATATAAATCCGAGATATTATCATTTTTAAGAATTATTAGGGCTATTAAAATCGCGATATAACTTGAAGTCATATACCTATATGTTCATATTCTTAACATATTTGTTGCTTGATTCTTTTTTCGGAGTTTAAACTGCAGTAATTACATAGTAATAATATTGTAATAAAACAGTACCATGCAAAAATCGTAAATTTCCAAATAATACAAATTAAAGTTTTTATATGCATACTTTCAGCCTTTCAGTAATTTTTTTTACTTAAACGTGTTATTAAAACAACAAATTATTGTTTTTTTTAAATCATACCAATAGTAATTAAAAGCAACAGATTTATTGAAATTTCATTTCTTTTTGTTTACGAACATGGCAATTTACGATCTGTTTTTTACGTCGCTAGATATGCATCCCCTTAAAAAAAAGACATGTTAATAAAAATCCTCGAATATGTATTTTGTTTGCTCTAGTTCGTGTAAAAGAATTTAATAAAACTCCCGGCCAACCAATTATAGCCTTCTTTTGTGAATTAACCCTTTGCACTCGAGGACTTCGGAGCGGAGCCATTTAAAATTTGTCTTCAAACTCGAGGGCTCCGCTATGGAGACAATGCAAATAATTTTCAGTTCATAACATAAGGACAAAGAGAAATCGACGATTACAAAATGTAGTAATTTTATAATGTTTTGTTTTTTTATATATTATAACATTTGTATCCATAATCAACTAAAAAAACAATAACATACAACAATGACTTTCCTTTTAATGCGCATATCATTTACTTATATGCGAAAATGATCTTTTCACTGAAATTGGTTTGAGTTGCTGGTAATTTGAATGAAAAAAAACTTCGAGTGCAAAGGGTTAATAAATCGCCTAAAACACATAAAAATATTCAATTAGAAATAAAAGAAATAAAAACATCCTACAAATACCATCGTTTGTGCAGTTTCTTTCACTTTCAGAGTAGAATGTATAGGTCCAGAAGTGGGTACATTGCTTACAACTGGAGGTGGCGGTGCTTCTAACTCCGGTACGCATTGCATATCTTGATCATTTTGTGCCTCTGGAAAATCTTCAACTTCGTGATTCATCGTGTCTTGAGAATCCTCTAGTTGCAGCTGGATCGACAAATCCGCCTCCATTTCCATTTCTTGTTCAGCTACAGTGTTTCCAGAATGTACTCCATTTTCTGGACTAACTTCTGTGCTATCCACCGTCTCTTGTACCTCTTGCACCTCTTGTACCTCCTCCTGTTAAAAAGAAGTAACGCGATGTTAAAAAAAATTTTACAAATTTTTATTTTTGGTAAGTACGTCCTTACAATCATTAATATATGTCTTACGTGACGTTAAAAAAGTCTATTGGCGTCGTTGTGAGAGGCCAATCGCAAGTAACTGTTTCTAGATCCGGTTTTTAGTGATAAGTACGACTATATTTATGAGAATATGCTCCTTATTGAAAACTAAACACGTAAACAACGAAGAAGAGGACTTCAGCTTGTAGAAGGTCTACACGCAGAGGCTCAATTCAGAAAGTTTCATTCAGAGCTCTTGCATTTACCATATAGATTAGTAAAACCTGTGTGGAAAATTCCCCAGACATTAATAGGACCTGATTGGTTTTCTTCTAGTAATAATTTGATTTTAATATTATACTTTACATAAAAACTGCAAAAAAATGTGCTTTTAATAAGGACCTCGTCTAACTTGTACTAATATAGCACATGTACTAATAATTTCAAGAAATGTAATTGCTGATTAGAATGAAATTAAACAAATTGATTATAAATTAGGTTGGTTGAATTTGTTTCTGTAAACGAAGCCAAGGTTGACATTTAAATGATATCATATTCTATACAATTGGTATGAGATAAACTTCATAATAAAGAAATATTGGTTCGGACTTAATTAGTTATTGTTCTATTTATCATAGCTTTGTTGGGTAGTGGGTATAGCTCATGAAAGAAGCGAGCGTAGGTATAACATCGTGCAACAAATTCTGATTCTTGGCGCGTCTAACAGCATTATTTGAAGTAGAATTACTTTAAAGAGATTTTAAAACGTAGAAATGTATTCGAGAAGAAACAGAAAATCTTTTGATTGGACATTTCATTTCTATTAAAAAGAACTGGAGATTTCCTTGTTCGGTCTTACAGTGATATAACGCAAAATAGGGAAACCTTTAATTGGTCTGCAATACATTAACATTTTATAAGAATTTCCCTACTGTAAAAAGTGTTTGCAAGATTAATCATGTCATTATTTAACCATTTACGTACCATGAGCCACTTTCGCGCTCTTCAGATTTTAAGTTGGAAAAAGCCAGGGCATTTGGCCAATACTGACAACCGACGGCGCAGCTTTTAATCAAAAACGTAACTGAAGGAGTGCGATCGCGCTCCTTGGCGCTTTTCGATCGTGTTTTTTCAAAACCCTCTGGTACAC
The DNA here is from genome assembly GCA_949825005.1 of Gasteruption jaculator. NCBI lineage: Eukaryota > Metazoa > Arthropoda > Insecta > Hymenoptera > Gasteruptiidae > Gasteruption > Gasteruption jaculator. The sequence goes on from OX463767.1 coordinate 4,832,487, forward strand.
AAACGGTTAAAATAGTTTACCAGAAACACAATACGAGAAACCATAATTCTCTTTCATGTTTAGTTCATTAGTAACTTTCTTTACAAATTTTATGATGTATTCGCTGTTTTTTTAACCAACAGCTAAATGAAAAAATAAGATGAAATTACGTTGCAAAATAATATAATATCGCATTTTTCTGAAACAAGGGTTTAAGATACCTAAGATAACTAAAGTTGATATTCAATCACCATTGAAATACCTAAAATAATACATTGCACTGACCATGATCTAGGGGGTATGCCTCGTAAACCCCTCACACGAGGATCATATCCCCCTTACATAAAAATACACCCTAAGATGTTGCTTTTACCTATTGGTTTATGAGCACGTTATATTAGAACTCTGGCCCTCGATTTTGTCTAAGAATGCGAACTTTTGGGTTATTACAAACTATATGTGTACATACATAGTAACGCCGAGTACCGTCACTGCTACTGATAGACAATGATTTTCGAAAATTTTAAACAAGTATAACTCATAAACCAAAAGCGATAGTCAATCGTAGTTAGCTATACTGCTTTCGTGCAATCAATATTAACCCTTTGCGGACGGAGCCGCTCGATGGGTGAGCGTCTCAGTGGACGATAGGTACTGAAAGACTGACTCGATAACCTGAATTTGTTCTGACCCTACCATGGTTTCGCATCGTAAGTTTATATTACACGGAAGATAAGACTTCATCGCCAAAGGTCCCTAATTTCATTGAAAGGCAACTTGACGCTGTAAGATTGTATACCCATGCGCATATTATCGTTTAGGACGACGGACATACGCCAGCCGCAGCACAAAACTTGGGCGGCTATATGCCGATACGCGTCTTCGACGGTAAAAAGGCTTGGCGGCTATTTGTCTACACTCTTTTGCAAAGGGTTAATATGTGATCGATATGTGGCACCATAAAAATCACAGTCTCCCCCAAAATCTTTAATATTCCCCTATGTTATCTAATCTACACAAACCAATGAATGTTGATTTGTAAAAGTTTTATAGAAAAACTTTGATTTTTTAGAGTAGTCGACATTATACGCAAAACAGGTAAAGTATGTGAATATAATTCTTTCGCTAAGTCGAGTCTTGTCCCAAAGTTTCTCTTGTAAAACAAAGCGCAGTGCCGAATTAATCGTCTTTATTCTTTAACACATCCATCTTACGACTGATCGAGTATTTGACTTATTATTCATTTGAGCCCCAGCGGTCAATGAAAAACTAATGTCGAAAAAACTCGAACATCGTAAAAGCGCTTGCAATTGTTTACAAAAATTTGCAAGGACATTTCCATTTTCGTGGCTGGTGACTACGGTCACTTGACGTATTGGGTTGGCAACTAAGTGATTGCGGATTTTCCAAATCAAATAAATGACAAAATCCAACAAAAATATAGGTAGCATTCTGTAGCGGGTGACTATAGTCGCTCATAGCAACTAAAGGCTTCGATATTAACCCTTTGTACTCGAAGAATTCATTTTTACGTTTAAAATATCCCCCGAGAAGGGACAGTCGAGTCCAAAGGGTTAATATATGCATTTAAGTCATAGAAACACATAATGTGAAAAACTCTCATAATCTCACCTCGATATCCTCTTGATCCGGAGCTTTCTTCCCAAGGCGCGTGGCTCTGGCTAGTAGCTTTTTAGCTGGTGACTTTTTTACTAACACTGGAGTTTTACGGGCTCGACCGGACCTTGTGCGTCTCACTACGGGTAAAATTGAACGACATGTATGATTTATGCGAAAATGCAAATAAATGCGTACATACATATATACGAAAGACCTAAACACCGCATATTCTAGACGCCATTTAGTGATGGCAGGTCAAAGCACATTGCTACAATTCTGGAGATCCAAAAATGATTACCTAGTACGCAACGTGTACCTTTAGAATTACAGAATTATGATTTAAGAGCGTCGGCAAATCATGTAAATTTGTGTCTTATCATTTTTACCTGGCTCGTCAAGAGCAACTTCGTTTTCTTCGCCGCTTACGGACATCTCACTTTACGCGATGTTTGATTGCTAACAATTGCTAACGTTCAGTTGGTGTCCCAAAGTATAGTCAAAACTCTGAACAGAAAATGGCGACCCGCGACTATCTCTTTCTCTCGAGCGCATTCGGGTTAGGTTGGATTGCGTCGTTGCGGCTCCACCAATGGAACGCGATTCTTTTTTATCACAAGCGATCAAAGAAGTTATCTGTTGGGCATGGTATTTTTTTTTATTAAAGAAAGTACAAATTACGCCAAATACAAACAAACGTAACTTATATTATCTCGTACCAAAAAAAGGGAAAAGAATAAAAACGACAAAAAGTATAGTAACTATGTGGTTACAGCGCAGCAATTGCGGTTAAACAAATAATTAAAGTTCATGTTTTTTAAAATTATTTAATTAATTATATCAATTATTTAATTTGAATAATTAAATTTTAAATGATAGGTGTAATTTAATTTTAAAGAAAATATTTCAATTACAGTTAAACAAATAATTGAAGTTAATGTTTTTAATTATTCAAATTATTTAATATGAGGAATTTAATTTTAAATTATAGGTGTAGTTTAATTTAAAAGAAAATATTTAAATTATTAAATGGGTCAGCTTAGGAATGTGATGTTTGTTCCTTCCTATTCTTGTAAATAAAAATGTTAATCTCATTAATAAACGCCAAAATAGTATGAATACACTTTCTGTTTAAGACATTCAGGAGAAAGTCGTTGTGATAAATCGGGAATATTTTAAGTTTAATAAATTTTCTGATCATTCCTTCTTTACGTTAAATCTTGCGCAATTCCAAAAAACATGGTTTAGATTTTTTTTTATTAGAGGGTAAAGAAATATGAGACAGATGTCTCTAGTGGCTTAGGTAATTACCTATAGCGCCAAATACAAACAGAATCGGAATATTTTGAGCCGAAGTAGAATAAGATACACTAATAATTACATGTTTAAAGTACAACAAAAACAAAAACAGAAAAAAGGAGCTCAGGTATGTGATGTCTTTTTCCTGTTTTTTAAATAAAAATATCAATCTCATTAATGAATGTTGAAATAATATAAACACATTTTTTATTGAATTCACTCAGAAGGGAGTCAATGTGAAAAAGCGGGAACCATTTTATTTTCTTAAACTCATTGAGCATTTTTCCCCTGGCTTCAGCAAATCTTGCGCAACTCCAAAAAACGTGGTTTGGAGTTTCGTCATTCTCACCACAAGGACAAATCGCCGATTCCACCATGTTAAATCTTTTCAAGTCTTTTCTCATTGAGGAATGGCCGTATCTTAATCTGTTTATTGAAGAGATGACTCTTCTATCCCTGAACCAAGGTACAGGAGTGGCTTTGTAGAACAAGCGGATGTATTTTTTCCCTGTGTAGTGGTTTGGACTCTGAATCCAGTTGTGAAATTCTTTTCTCAATTTATGCTTACGCTCGGCAGGCTCCATGCGCTCGGCAATGAAATCTGAGGCTGGAATAAATATAGTTTAGAGGTTCGCCACCCTCACTACCTCCATCTCGCGACACAATCATCAACGAATAAAAGCGCGGCATCGAGATTTTAATATAAATAGAAAAACTACTTAATTCGAAAAGCTTTTTAATTCTAATTTTGCTTTAAAAGTGCAAAGCCGAAAGGTGGTGGTAAATGGTGAAGATTTGGGAAAAAAAAATTAAATATCAGTTTTCGAAATTTACAATAATTACCGAGTATTTAATTAAAACGTTCCGACCAATCAGAACGAGCAAGAGACTCGGTAGGTATGTGAAAAAAAAGGTAATCTGGCAGCAAGAGTTGGTATTATGGGCGGAATGATCTAAATTTTTAAAAAGGTAATACTCTTCTTGTGCGGTGCCCCACCGCCTCATGACGTGACCTCGCCTCTAGCTGTATGGTCGTCGTCACTAGAAGATTTGAAGTCTAAAATTTTGAGATGCTTACCGGGCCCCTTTGACCTTCCGATTGCTTAGAACGTTTTAATTAATTACTCGGTAATTATTGCGAATTCCGAAAAATGGTATTTACTTTTTTTTTCTTAGATTTTCAAAATCTACTGCTGTCTTTTGGCTTCGCGCTATTATATACCGCACACCTTGTATAATTAATCATTGTATATAAGACCTAAGCTATAATTTACGACCAAATATCAATAAGAAGAATTTGATATATACCAGGCTTAACTAACAATAAGTAAATCTAAAAACTTATAAAATGAGAGAAATATTTACACATCTTGACCCATAAAGGAAAAAAAAAGGGAGAGAAAGTTCTCTTCACTGCGATAATATAAGATGTATGTGGTTTTCGTCTTCATACGGCTCGCCATCATCCCTTCTCAGAGTCCACTCACAAGGAAGGGTTCCGAACCCGATCTCACCGGTTTTAATAATATTTTTATATGTTGTAGTACTCGAAAAAATAAGAGACACGTATTTTTTTTATGTGTCGACATCCACTTTAAAGGGGTGAAAACCACCCCTAAAGTTTTATCCGAAAATCGTTTTTTATCATATCTCGGCTTCTATTTAATATTTTTTAATAAAACAAAGTGGAAAATATTTGTCATAAGAAATCGAAGATATTAGGCGTGTTTGTGATCCAAGGGGTTGCCACCCTTATTTTGTATTTGAAGAAAACTAGGTTTTTTATGCTTTTTTTCTTCATAAAAACCAGGGTATGTACTCAAAAAAATAAAAAAAGTCTCCGAACGTTTTATGAAAAAAATGTTGGGGCAAAAGTTGTAGCGTTATGATAATGACCTTAAAGTTGACCTTGACCTTTACTTTCACTCCCATTTCAAGGTCGTTTATGTGTTTTCTTAATGGAAATTAGTATTTTTTACCACAAGATCTTTTTCTATGGACAGTAAGGCGAAACTTTTGTTTCAAACATTTTTCTCAAAAACTTCCATTTTTCGAAATATTTCTCAGACACGAAGGGCTTGCAGGTCAAGTTTGTTTTTTTAGATTGATATCTCTATATTTTATCACGGGATCATGTCCCATGAGTAAGGAAAGTGTAAGTCAGATTGACAAAATCGGCAAACCCCTGGCAAGTTCGCAATTGTGTCCTTTCCTCAATGGTCGAAGTTGATAATTTCAACTTCGTAACATAGTTTATAATTATTACTGTTCTAGTATAATTTTTGATTATTGCAAAAATAATTGAAATTATATACTTTCAAGTAACAAAATCGGTTGCATAAATTTGTAAATGCAATTTCATCATTATAAACTACAGTAGGACCTTGTTATAACAATCTCCTTGAGAGCAAGCCTTATAATTATTGTAATAAAGCATTTGTTTGGACTCGAAGAGATTGTTCTACCGTGGTCCTACTGTGCTTCACTACTTTTTCAAGAAGACAATCATCGAACATTGCTCCATAAATCAAATAGGTTTAGGAGTATTATTATATTTATACTTATTTTTATACCAATTAGTTTTTCAATTAAGACATAATGCACTTATACAAATTAGTAAGAAAAACATTCATCAGTAATTTTGTATACATCCTTTTTATATATTCAGATATCGTGCAAACAAATGTAATTGGAAGTAGTGTGTAGGAGTAGGGGTAGAGCACCTGTATACTTACCTGAACGAATAACCCTGTCTTACCCCATCGAGGAACCTGCTGCTACAGTTATTCCTTGTGTGGCAGTGAAGCGACGTGTAAAATTTCAAGCTCCTGATAATACAACATAATATGGACTAAGCTTTTGTTTAACGGTCAAACAAAATTATGAATTTTAAGGACCTGTAATAATGAAGATATTAACAGCGATTAATCAAGTTCTTCAAAGATACCTATAATCAAAATTGTGAGCTCTATTATTCGAAAACGTAAACTCTTGTAATATATCTACCAAAATGATGCATCTACACAATGGGCAGGAATATTGTAAAAGGAACTTTGAACTTCAAGAAAAGTTGCGCAGAAGGTAACAAATATTGTATATGGCAAATTTATTTCGATAATTTTAATTATAATTTGGTGTACTTCGTTGGTCCTTTTGTATAATATATATACCAATATTGTTGGTGATTAATTCGTAGACCAGTGATTAATAATAATATTATAAATTCGTTTGAGACACTTCGGTCCAGCCCTTAAGACCCGCTTCAGACAGAGTGAAATTAATGTAAACAATACATCATTGTGATCATTATATTAGACGTTAAAAAATTATTGTATGTCATAGGATAAAATCATTATTTCTAATGTATAAACAATGTTTCTATTAAAGGTGTGAAAACACACCTTTTATCATTCTAATTTATAATTATTTTCGAGGCTTATTTTAATCTTTTTCTGATATCTGCAAACGGGAGGTACTTAGGAGAACAATTATTGTGCGTCCGTGAAAAAATTGGTATTAATTAATAAAATCTATTTTAATTATAATTCCATATTTTTGGTTTTGGATTTTTGATTACGTATAGTTAACGTGGTAGAAATGCGGGCAACGTAAACCTACGTTTTTCGCAATCTGTCCTCAACTAAATTTTTATTTTAACTGTTCCAGTGAAGAAGACAGAATCAAATTAGAGGAAAGATTTTACTTGCTGAGACAACAATCGCAAAACAGGTATACTTTTTTCACATAATGATTATTGTTCATAAGTTCATTTAACACGTTGAGCGCGGCTCCGAAATTGCCGTCTTTTCCGTTCAGCCGGCAGCGAGCAAGCGTTCCTCAAATATGATGCGATGATACGGGGTGACCTGCGACTTCAAAGCATGGTTGTCACATTTTGTGATATGTATAAATCCAAGCCACATTTTTGTTTAGAATGTTTCAATAAATTTCATTGAAACTACATTTGACTACATTTCATTGAGACTACATTTATTTTTTAATACTGTCGGTCCCAGGGACCGACGCCGGCCAAACGAAAAGTCCAGTGCCGGTCCCCAGGAATCGGCTCCGCGCTCATAAAAATTAGCAATTTAAGGCAAAGGGACTGACATCTGGTGTTCGAACTCGGAGTCATCCTAACTGGGGTCTACGAAAAATGTCAAAATGGTAGCTTCCGTAATGTCATTATAGGGCAGTGATTCCCAAAGTGGTCTATATCGACCCCCAGGGGTCGACGACGACCTACAAGGGGTCCATATGAGCGAAGAAAAGAATTGGGGGTCTGTGAGATGTAAACGGGGGTCCACGATAGTTGATCTCATTTATTTTATTTTCCGAAAAACATGACAAGCGGTCGACAAGACAAAAAAGTTTGCGGACCTCTGTTATAGGGGCTGCCAATTAAACCAATTAGAATTAGAACAAAATAGAATTAGACCAACCAGACAATGATACGATAACAATTAGATCCCCATAGACATCTCAAGTGCTGACATCTACATTTGCTTTTAATTGCGAATGGCTTATCCTTTTGAGGCTTTTTTGCTTTGCCTATGCCAAGTGCCGATGTGGGCAACTGCTTTGACAGTCGGAGGGACGCTGTCTTACAATTAGAGGCAGGGGGGGGGGGGAGTCTAAGACCCCCTCAGTGTCTACATGAGTATTCGGCCAATAAACAAGATACTTGTGCGTCCCCTTTACGGATAAGTGCGAACGTCAACGTACTCTGCCTTACACCAAACACAGTCCACTGTCAAAGCTCGTGCTCGCATCGTTACCTTGCGATGTTATGATTGTAACAAAACAAAAGGCGAAATGGAGAAGATCAAAGAGACAAAGTTTCGGTCCATAATGATTGTTCGAATAATACTCATTTGAGGATTGCACGAATAAGGTCCATTTTTGATTCGCAAAATCGATAATACAGGACTAATAACGTAAACACACGCAGACCTTCAGGACCTATATGTTGTACAAACAAACAAAAACGAATGTTCGCATGAATACATAATTGCACACTTGACCTTGACCTGTACCTTTGATATTTTATACATTTTGTTCAACAGTTCCCTTATATACAATTTCCTAAATTTGGTACGCAAATACCGATCGTTATGCGACCCGGTTTAAGAACATGTTATAATCAATAATGTTAGCATTTTAGTTCTTGGTGACATGCAGTGACGGTACACGCTAGTCACATCAAAAAGTATTATTGAGCCATTTACGCTTAAGGAAGGAATTATATTTATATTAATGTTTGCACGAAAGAACATATGTAGTTTAAATATTATCCATTCATGATGAAACAATTTATTTAAAAAATTACGATGTTCATAACCGTCCATAAGAACGCATAAAACTGATCTTCGATTGACAATTGCCAGATCAAAGGTTTTTAAAATATTCTGTTCTTCGATAAACCCTTTTTAATTTCAGACAAGTGTACTTTAGAGACTTCGTTACGTAAGCTCACCTTTACCATGTTATTGAACAGTATATGTTCTTTCATGGCTAGTCTATATAGAAAAGCTTTCTTTTGGACGTGGTCGTACGAATAGTTACCACTGTGAAAGTGTTAAAGGCAGTTCACAAGCGTCTTGTGACCTTTATATTACAAAGCAGCCTTTTTCTGATTACAGTTTTTCAAAAATAATTTTTGTAATATTTTTCAAAAAAATATATTACAGCAAAAAAGTACGAACAACATTAATAATTCAAATTTGATTTTCCATAAAGTTTCTTCCACATTTTTCATTTAATAAACAAATGTTTGTTAAAACTATTTCTACCGCTTTAATTATACGTAATCAAAAATGCAAAAGCAAAAATATAGATTTATAATTAAAATAGATTTTCTTCATTAATACTAGATTTTGTATGTACAGACGCATGATTGCTCTACCAAGCACCTTCCGTTCGTGGATTTAAAAAAAGGTCTAATTCTAATTAAACCTCAAAAATCATTCTAATTTAAAATTCTAAAAGGTGTCTTTTAACATTTTCGGCAGAATTAGTGGTTATTTGAAAGTTACCCGAACGCAATAGGCCCTCGTCATAACAATCTCTTCGGGAACGAACAAACGCCTTATAACAATCTTTCCCACAATTCCTATTCTGCGTTACTAGGTTCTAAGCTCAATGCGCAGGAGTATGCGCGGAGGAAAAATTTTCTCTATACGTTTTTCTTTTTTGTGTAACCACTCTCTCACTCTCTCTCTCTCTCTCTCTTACCCTCTCCCTATTCTTTCGGTTGCAAAACACGAAAAATCAACAACAGTATACTGTTTGCTACTGAAAGCTGTGTTGTTGCCACGTTTCCTTTACTTCAAAATCCTCATCTACTGTCTCTCTCTCGCACGGATATCGCGCTTTCTCTCTGTTTGATGAAAATACCTTAATGAAATGGCCTTTTATTGTAATACGTGCATGGTTTTGGTAAATAAAGACAAGTTTTGCTGAATTTGACTACCATGCAAGTTTTCGTTATAAACTTCATCGATCAAACAAAGAAATACCAAGTTCTATTTAATTCAATGTCACTAAAGTTAGAGAAAAAGCAGATGTTCCACTGTTCGCTTCTTCTCTTTTCGTACTGGGGGGGGGGGGGGGGGGGGGTGCTACTTTACTCGATGCTTCTTTATTTTACAATATCCTTTCGGATTAGAGATTAGACCCTTCGTTCCAAAACTTCATCCAGAACCTTCCACTCCGTTCCACGCAGCACGCACACGCGTTGTTGCATATCCTCTTCCTGCTCTCCTGGAAGAGGGAGATACACCTAATCCCCCTAATCACACGATTACCTTAAAGTATAACATTGTGACCTAACAATACTATTTTCTGTTATACATTTATTTGTAAATGCCATTCCTTTTAACCCTCGGACACCGGGCGCTCGCACGAACGACGGAGCCGGGTCACTATTCAGGCATCGAAATCCAAGATCACAGCAAAAAATTGAAATAATGGGGAGAGCGGAGAGCTACGGATCGAGTTACAATGTAAACACACGGCTCGACACTTTTGATGACAGAGCGGAATCGGACTTCAAAAATAAATTTCAGAAAAGTGACCCGGCACCGGTGCCGCAGGGTTAAAGGTAGTGGAAAATAAGATTTAACCTCCTTGGACCCCCGGTACAAAATTTTTGTACTTAATGTTCAGGTTCGCCGCTTTTAAATTTGAATAAAAAATGTACAAGGGGTGAATGTACAAGGGGTGTCTAGCACTTCGACGTCTGAAACAACCTGGGTCCTAGGAGGTTAAATGAAAACTCATTTGACCAGAGTGGTCAAATCGGAAATGCGTAAGCAATATAATTGCGATGCGCAAGAACGCAAGACGCTAAGAACGCCAGGGATGTGATCATTTGATTTTTTCGGTTTTTTGTACTTTCTTAATACTATTATTTATAACACAGTTTTACATTTTCACAATATCTACGAGTTTCATGAATTAATTAATCTAACCGGGTCCGGTAGTTTCATTTAAGAATTCCTCTGCCAGACTCCTAACCTAACACCTTTAATGAAAAGGATCCATTAATCGAGTCCTTAAAATCGAGAACACTACTTCCCATATAGGGTTTGCCGGACATGATGATAACAGGGCCGACGTTTGGCCCAGTTACGACAACCAGTTATTGGCACGCCAGTATTGAAATATCGTTGGCCATTGCTGAATGCCACTGATTCAGAGAACTTCAAAAAAATCGACTAAAAAAAAAGAAAATAAAATATTAAATACATTTATTCCTCTACGATACAAAAACCATTATGCAAAATTTATTTTAAACACTCCTGAAAATCTCCTCACACGATTTTCTTGATATATCAAAGGCATTTCATAGTTCAACAAATTGAAAAGTACAATTTCTAATTTAAAAAAAAAAGAAAAAATTAAAGACGTATTGGAAAAGGACTGCAAGGGGACATCCAATTTTGAGACTTACTGGTAGGAGAGAGTTGTTTCTCACAACGCGTCTCTTAGATTTTCAAGCTCTGCAACATATATTGAAATTTCATGAAAATCGGAAGGGGGAACTATGAATACAAAAATGGTCTAAACCTTGATATGAACAAGACATTCGGCAATGACAATTATTTGTATTAATTTTCGATTCTTGTGCAATATTATTAAATATATTGACTGTATTTGGATTGTATATAATATCCGACTTTTAATTTACCTTTATGCTACTTGATTTGCAAATTATAATTTCAGACATGAAGCCTGCATAAACAAACTAAAAATGAGGTATATCGAATTTCTGGAGGATCAGCGAGAGCGAGATGAAAGGAGTCACAAGTTAACCGGCATGCTTGACAAAGTTGATTCTAATTTAATTCATATGAATGCCAAAAAGGATATGCTCAATACCGCTACAGTAAGTCTTTTTCCTTCTGCTCGCAATAATTTCAATTTTAGTCGAGCCAATTAAATGTAGTTGGGTAGTTACGTGGTGACTTGGTAAAGTATTATTTTTTAGACATAAGAACAAGAAAAAACTACCTAATTTATGAATCTCTCTCGATTTTCTCTTTCAAATATCCAGGATGGCCAGGATCACCTGCGCCAGTGCATCGAATATTTTTTTATTGATGTGAAAGCAAATAAATAAATATTTTTCAACGTAAATAACATTTTTTCTTCTATTGTCCTAAGTCACACCTTTTCAGGAAAAAAGATTGCCCAATTATATGCAATAGTTTTTGAATAAAAAGATATTGAAAATTTGCTTTTTTTAGGTGTTGACATTAGCATGTCCCCTAAAATGATGTCACACTCCATGCATAAGTGTCATACCTTATATTTTAAAATAAAAGAAAGAATCGGTTACTGTTTTACATAATTTTAGTATCATATCATTTTTATTTAAAAAATCCTGTATCCGAAAGAGTTATGGCTCGACCCATACGTATCCGCAGAAAGTTGAAAATCAGCCCAATATTGGCAAATACCCCAATTTCATTATTCTATCTTTCACAAGATTAATTGTCGTTTCAAAAAATTTCAGACACGATACGGAAAATCGTTGCAACCAAAGGACGGAAATCTAAATTCTACCGGAAGTATCGCAGTTGACAATGGCATCGTGGGTAAAAGCGAGGCTAAATCAATAAGGACCGATAATGTCATTGACGGAAAAGCAAACGCGGTATTAGAAAAAAATAGCGGCCTTTTACCACACATATACGAAGGTCTCTGTCAGCATAGAACGTATTCTCCAGTTGGTTCTACTCAAAGTTCGCAAGGTTCGCCCGATACTCCTTCGAAGGCATATTACAAAACACAGGTAACGAATTACCCACACTGGCTGAGACAATGCTCGTCACCGAAGGTATCGGAAACGACAAAGCTCCAAATTAACAAGGCGGAAGAAATTTATAAACAAAATTGTTCGGTCGAACGGTATCTGGCCAAGCTTCGGGGCCTAGAGAGACTTTCTTCATTGCGCAATTCTCAAATTGACAATGAGGCTAACGCGACGTCTTCGACTCTAGCGCCAAATGCGCAAACCTTCTCGACGTTGCTTTCACGATACGACATAATCCTTCCGGAATTCGGTGCATCAAAAACGTACGATGCTCCTGAACGTGCATATCCTGTAATGTCAAAAAATCCTGACCCGAATGCGTTACCATCGTCCTTGACTGAAAGCTCAGTTCACGATATGAAGAATTTCGGTTCGCCACGCGAAAGGGACGTAACGTACCTCGCTACAAGTTCTTTATCACCGATGCATTATGATGCACCGGCCACGCATAGCGCGCAAGACTTGCATCGCGATAAAATACCTGCAAGAAGCTTCGATATTCCAACTTTCATGAATCCCAAACCGTTTCCACGACGGTCTTATTTTAACAGACAAAACAAAACCATTTCTCCAGTGTCCTCCAGAATGTCAAGAATCTTAAGAGATAAAATTGACGCTAATAACGTACGGCAAAGAACAACGACCATGCTCGAAAATGAATTGGACTATTATATTTCCAAAATACGAAACCTACAGTGTCGGAATGACATAGACAGTTTCGATAAATCGGAACTTTTGGATGATGCCGATATAGGTCTTCCACCAAATTATGGGTACAGAGCGGATACGGTGCAGGATAGGAAGCCACTGATGGGTAACCGATTAAGCGGTGCTTCGGGGTTGTGCGATCAGAGTCAAAGCGCATTTCCACCGTCGACGTACATTAGAAGGACCAAACCTCAAGAAGATATCAACCGTGATTATACCCGAGCTGATGATTTGTCTGCGACAACTAGACGCGACATTCCGGCTGGTAAATACGATGAAGCATTTGGAACGCTTGACAAAATCGGAGTTAGCGCACCACTGATGGCAAAACTGGAGTCTTCTCACCGAAATATCGAACTAACCCCGCAACTTGGCGAGAACGGTTACCACAACGCATCCTCATCGAATGCTACACCGAGGAACTCGGATGAAATAAGAAAAGATCGGATCGATTCGGAATTCACTGGTTTGCCCAAAACCCTTTCAAATGAAGTTAATATGGGCAATTTGTATAACGGTAATGAGGGAGCCACTGAATACAATTTTAGTATTCCGGAAGAACTCGAACCCTGGAACTTGCAACTTTTTGAAAAACGTGTCACAGAATTTCGACTTGGGAACGACAATGACGTCGCTAATGATAAATTGAATGTGCAAAATGTGGACGCGACAACGGCAAATGGCGAAGAAAATTTCCAGAATGTCAAAGTGGATTCGAAAAACGTGGAAGGACATAACCCTGGCAAGGAAGAAACTCAGAACTCGAAGCAAATAGGTCGCACGGATTCAGAAGATTCTAAACAGCAACGCCTTGAAAGTGTTGCCAAAGATTCCGTTGAAATACGCCAAACAGATGTTGATAAAAGATACGCGGAGGGGTCAAACGAACAAGCCGGACAAAACGCGAATGAAGATATCCGCGAGTATGAAGATAACCAGGAACACCCGAAAGGTTTGGGTCAAGAGTATCTTTCGAATAAAAATCAAGAGTACTCGGAAGATTCGCGTCAAGGATATAGCTACGACCCCAATCAAGAGTACACGCAAGATCCTAATTATGATTACAGTCAAAATCCTGATCAACAATATCCCGAGCATCCTGACCAAGAATACCCCGAAGATCCTAGTCAACGGTACGTCGCACAGACTGATCAACAGTACCCTGGCCATCCTGATGGACAGTATGATGAACACGCTGAACAACAATATACCGAACAGATCGATCAACAATATATTCAACATCCCGGACAGGAATACAGTGAACAAACTGATCAGCAGTATATTGAACATCCTGGTCAAGAATACACTGAACAAACTGATCAGCAGTATATTGAACATCCTGGTCAGGAATACACTGAACAAACTGATCAGCAGTATATTGAACATCCTGGTCAGGAATACACTGAACAAACTGATCGAGAGTATACCGAACATCCCGATCAACGGTACAATGAGCAGATCGATGGACAATACGTTGAACATTATGACCAACAATACGCTGAACAAGCTGATGAACAATACGCTGAACAAGCTGATGGACAATACGCTGAACAAGCTGATGGACAATACGCTGACCAAGCTGATGGACAATACGCTGAACAAACTAATGAACAATACAATGAACAGATCGGTCAAGAATATACCGAAGATCCCAATCAAGGATACACTGGACAGACTGATCAAGAATATAGTGAAAAGGCTGATCAACGATACACTGAATATCCTGAACAACAATATATTGAAGAGACTGATCGACAATACAGTGAATACCCCGAACAACAGTTCACACAGTATCCAACAGAACCGAATACGCAAAATCTCGATCAGCAGTATGCCGAAGATCAACAGTACTTACAAGGGAGTAATGAGGGTGATGCACAAGGCATGAATCCACAGGCCAATGAAGCTACCAATGAACAATACGACAAAAGCGCAACGTACGACTCCAATTATGATTATGATGGAACTCAATATTTGCATAGTAAAGAAGGTCAAGGAGAGGAAACTAGTGCACCTCCTGAAACTTTAGAGAAAGACACAAAGAAGCAAGTGGAAGAGAACAAGAAGAAGGATGTTATCCAGTTAATTCTCAATTCCGATACCGAAAGTACAATAGAACAAAACCCTTCGAATACGGAAAGTGATTTCGATTTTAATTAGTCGGTAACTTGATCCAAGAAAATGAGAATAGAGGTTGGACAAGAATGGAAGTTGCACTTTTTACAGAAAATAACAATAAAATTTGTATGTGAGATTAAGCAACAACGTAAATATCACTTTATGGACCGTTTATTTTGAAAGTGGTTGTAAGTCCATTTAAAACAATGAGATATCACGTAATTTATGTTTAATTTAGTGTAAACTTTTAATTTCTAATTAGTTAGTATTTAGTTTCCTAAAAAATGCCCATGTTTTGTCCAATTTAAAATTGGCCGGAAAAATGGAATTGCGGAACCATTAATTTTGAAAGTTGTGTAAATCCATTTGCAGCCTGTAAATATACATTATGTTAATTAAATTCGCCTGAAGCAAATTTATATACTCAAATTACATACTGATAAATGTGTAGAAATATTGCCAGACTTGATATAATCAACGTATATTTTCACTGACCAATATACTAACTTTTAATTTTCTCGAAACAAGAGAAAATGGACTTATACCACTTCCGAAATAAACGGTCCATATACCATAAGTGGATAGGGGTAAGCGATACAGCTATTGGCTATGTGACAGAAAAGAATAAAAATATTTTATATATTCTGTTTTTTTATAAGCCTATTTAAAATTCATGGCCCTTCTGCTGCATAATTTGTATGTCAATTGCAATCACATAAGTTGGTGATCGCTCTCTCGTGCTGGCCAGTAACTGTCTTTTTTCAGAAACAACAGATTTCTTGCAAATATCTTGTATATCTTCAAACTATTGCAGATAAATTATCTTGTTTCACAATTATTATAGTTTTCTATAGAAACCTTTATGGAATTCATTGTTATATTTACTACATTCGAATTTTCTAATAGCCATTTATATGGCGCTTTTGCTTAAGTTGACAATCACTGTAGTGTTTACCCCTATTAACACATTTGAACATTGTTAGGTTTATAAAATATTCGTGAAGAGATTCTAATTTCACTTTTTCCTCACTTTGTTGTATATACAAAACATAATTATGCTTAGAAAGCCTTTTATTTGTATGATCTAGACTTCCAAATTCCTAAAGGCTTAAAATTTTACTTGTAAACCCATTACTGAATAGCAAAATAAAGACAAGAATTAGTTCAAACAAAATAGCTTGAAACTCTGTATATAGATGATATTTTATTCATTATTATTTCATCTGTTGATCCCTATCAACTTATATATATTGAAACGAATTTTAACGAATTATAGAATTCTCTTTGTATAACAAAAATAATGCATTTACAACCGTTGGTCAAAGAAGATAGATTTTTAAGTTTTATACAATGACTAACAAAGTATTCATAGCGCTAATGATTTACTGAACGTCGACAAATTACTATTCAGTTTTAAGTCGATATGTGATTAATAAGATATTCTTGTTGTAATAAAAATTAGATGGGTGTTAGAAAATATCAAGAGCAGAATTAATCCCTATTCCGTACAGAGGGTAAACGTAAGATCTATTACGTAAATTATTACGTAAGAGAAAAGGAGCTTCAGCGATTTAAAAGTAACGATATATGGAATGTTGTTCACACTTCAGTTTTCCGGTTAAAAAATAGTAATTGGAAAATTAAATAAAATGTTACGGTTTATAACAATCTTTTGATGGGTATAATTTTACTGTTGTCATATTTGTATAATAATGTAACTGAATATTATTATTATTAACCCTTTGCGGACGCGTCTCACTACATATGTGCCAATTTTAAACGCTAATCCCTCAGGTCTCGCCCGCAAAGGGTTAAGGACATCTGGGCAGAGAAGGAAATCTTTACTCTTTTACTAGGCCTGGGCCCTTTGCATCCCCAATGACCAGTCACAAGCAGATTCCATTTTATTTGAGTTTTGCAGGGACTCTCCCTTAGTTACGAGTTTAACTTGTCTCTGACAGACTTTGAGTCAAGAACACAATTAAGGTATTTGTTTCCCAACTACGTAGGTCAAGCGATAACAGTCGCTTGGTTGTTTTATGTAGTCTTCAGATTTGGCAATGCTGCTTAACGATCAATTCTATATCAGTGTTAATATTCACATCAATGTTTCGATTTCTCATTCGTGACATTTACTATTAATTTAATTAACGAAAATCAAAACGAGAAATCAATATCTCGGAAACTAAACGGTAAATCTTCCAGAAATTTAGCATGAGTGTTTATTTATAGCAATATTATATTTATGCAAAGTTTAAGAATTTTGTCGAATCAATTGATTTTGGGAAACAAAGACCTTATTGGTTCCGTATTCTTTAAAACCGTGGTGTTCGAGACTACAAAAAACAAAAACAAATCTCCAAAAATTGTTATTTTTTTAATTAATAGTGGTAAACACTTCTAAGAAACCTTGTCTTACATAATTCAAATTATTTTTTTAATTAGTTTTGAAAGAACGTTTTATCTTGAATTTTTATTATCAAAATAAAACAAGAAATGTTTACGATGCGTCCCTTTTTTGAATTAAAATTAAATTACCATGCTATTTAGTCCTCATCGCTGGAGTCATGTGGATTTCTTTCGATTAAAATGGAATGGAATTGAGAATTCGTAGTCATAATTTTTCAAATTTCATGATAAAAGTTATAATCGCCTTATAATTCTAAAAAATTCTTCCTTTGATCATATTTCTCTATTTTATCAAACAAATGACATACTACTCGAAAATCGTGTAGTTTGAAACAGCGTAATTCGGAAGAAGGTATCCAAAATCACTCTCACGAATTCGTTTTTTTCGAAACTCGTGTTCTTTGGGGGTTACCTGTATAATCCTAAAGTATAATAGATTTTAGGACCATACACGAACTTTTTCTAATTATTTACCCCTTTAAAACCGCATGAGCCCCTAAATTATTTAAAGAAAGCAAATACCAGTGACCTTAGTTTCCAGAGTGAGGTGACTGAAGAAAAAGAAAACATTTACGGAGTAAGATTTAAACTTATCTAAAAAAAAAAAGGTTTAAAATATGAAGAATCGTTTCAGCGACCGAAATGCACCGGTAGGCATATAAAGTATGGCGTAAGTATTTAATATGTGCATCCAAAGAATGGTGGCGGCGTCGATCAGTCGCGAGTAGGTATGGATTTTCAAAGAATCGCCGTATGAGTCTGCGCTGGTGTTCAAATTGCACCGCTACACTTTGGACTCTGCACAACCAATTAAATAAGTAGATGTTCCTGTTGCGCATCCAGATTCTCTCCAGTCTTGTAACACATTATTAGTGCTGCATCGTCACCACTTGCGTTCGTTGGAAGCTTCTCAGTGACGTTTATTTCATATGTGTTAGATTACAATCGTTATCAATGCCCCACCTTTTGACTCATGTGCACAGCTCGTTCCTTCTATAATGGCCGGTGACAGCATCCGTTTCGCATTCTCCAGTTGAATAATCAAAACAAACCTTTCCCACGTTACGTTAAAGCTGGGGACCGAAAACATTGTCCAGAGACTGTCTCCCGTATATCGTGCCGAAAGCCAACATTTCATGATTGTTTGAAAAAGTTTCACGTACGTGCACACTTGTACATACACATTCCCTGCCATTTCACGAGTATTTGTCTCGATCTATATACGCACTATTCCCTGTCCAGTGACGCTCATTTGAACAGTAAACTTGGTGAGTGCCATGCATGTGTTCGTGAGAGTGATTTTGTTTATCTGAATTTCTTCGACCTATTGCCACAAAGGTTCAGTTTTTTTATACATTCATCGTGTACTTCTTCGGGAGTATTCGATTTCGTACTCAACAGTGAAAACTATACTTTTTATCCACAACGTATATCGAAACGGTAACCGGACTTGCCAGTGGAGACGTACAGTTGACATCGACCACCCAAAGACAAAGCACTTAATCCCGATAAGAGGAAGAAACCTTTCAACAATAATAGACTTCGATAGTTTGATAAACTCTAGTTAGTATTTCTTACTTTTTTTGGTAACAGTTATTATTCCATTAAAAGCTCAATCTTGTGGAATACTTTCGAATGTATCGACAAAGGCATTCTAATTTTAAATGTGTAATTCAAGGGAATGAATCATAACGCGAATATTTCTTCTAAAAAGCTCCCCCGGCATGATTGTCATTGTCTGGAGGACAATAAATCGGTCGTGTTTCGAATAATTACGTGGCTAAAACGATATTGTTTTTTTATGGAATGGAATTACTTTATTAGCGGCTGGTATAGCAGAGATGTTCAATCACGGGTGTACTTATTATCGATGGATAATGAAATTTATTGAAATGAAAAGTGGATTTAACAAAAGACCCAGTTGATGGTCGTTTGGTCAACAAAAATCGAATATATATGCAAATATGACAAATATATATACAAGAAATATAACAAATATTGCAAATATAACAAATAATAATAATGAAATTTATTGCAATGAAAAGTGGATTTAACAAAAGACCCAGTTAAGGGGGGATTCTGGTGTAAGAGCTTTATAAATAGGTGATTTTCATAAATTTTTTTTTTGGAAAAATATTAATAATTCCTAAATAATCTGTTGGGATATGAAGAAGCATGCATGAAATATTGAAAAAAATTTTTTTCTTGCCATTTTCTCTATTATTTATTTAATATTCATAATCCTGCCAAACACTTCCGGATTGTTGGTGTCTAGTATAGCACTTGTTACATGCATCCGATAGTTGAAAATGAAAAATTTTCTTCAAGGTAGATAGTTTATGCTGGGTTTATACCACTTGTTAAAAGAAAACATGAAGAATCAAAAAAGTCCTAAGGTTTTGAAGAAAAAATGAATTTTTTGACACAAAAATTGATTACATATTGCCACTAAAAATGTCGTTAAATAAATAATACTATTTAAATTGTTGGTATAACCCCAGGAGGAATGTATATTGAATTGATAAAGCCTTCTGTGAAGTTGATTGATTAGTTTTTGCGCTATCCTAGACACCGATTTGAAAAATGTAGTTTCGAGATAATTGCGTTTAAACTTTTTGGCGAAGTTTTACAATACTTACAGCTTCAATCTTAATTGCGATACTACTTTTGGAACACATTCTTGAAACATTGTACTTTTTATTTTTATATAATTGAATAAATATATTTGTTAGATTTGCAATATTTGTTATATTTCTTGTTGAATTTTTCGAAAGTAGAAAGCCATGTTATAAAAGTATTTAAAAGTCTCTTAACTTAGATTTGAGAGGGTACTTCATATATGATAGATAGTAACAGAATATATATAGACCAATAGTCATTCAAATTCCCTGACTATGGTAACGTCACTGACGTATGAGTAATCTAATGATCGTAGATATGTATTAATATTATACAAGTACTGTAATATTCCTTATTCTTACAATTAAATGTAATTATTAGGTCGTCAAGAATGAAACTTGTTAAGTTATCAGCAAACTTTGCCTTTTTTTACGAATTTCATCCTGGCCGACCTCATAATATAACTAATTTGTGGAAAACATAACTGTTTCTTATCATATACAGTCGAATCGCGTTATGAACCCGGTTAAAGGGGTGTAGGGGTATACAATTCTAAGAATTTCAGTTCCCCCACTCTCATTTAGCGGTTAAGAATTGCGAGGCTCCGTTTTTCCCACTTTGTAAGTATGGGCGCGTGTATGTAATTGCCGTCAAAATCACGTGATGAGTCCGACAGTTAATTGCTTCGTTTTAAAATAATATTTCGTGTAATTAGATTTTGCGTTTAGTTGAACACTTTTTTTCAGATTCCATTGTTTGTTAAAAGTTAGCAATTTTTTCCAGTTAATGAAAAACTTACGTTGCAAAAAATTATTGCACAATTAAGAAAAATATTCATGACGAAACGTCTCATACACTTCAAAATACTTCTGATTCTACTTTTCAGCCTTCAAACTCTAATAACTATACATTTATAACAGATTTATACAGTTTAATTTATGAGTAATGAAAAATATAACCAATATAAAAAAGAAAAAAATTTATTTCAAAGTAAATAAGTCCGTTTTTGTTATTATTATTATTATTATTATTATTGTTGTTGTTGTTGTTATTATTATTACAAATATATTTGAAATACAAAATCAATTCACCAAAAATTGAAAAAAAGTGTTACTTAAGTAAATTAAAAACTGTTCAATGTACATACATAGCGTGTACATAGAATATTTTGGTTGATGAAACGTCCAGTCTTGTAACAAGATTGTAAAATTAATTTTTGTAGCTTACAGGAGAGTAGTCTTAGACCAAAATCTAAGCCAATGGTCACAAAACAATAACGGCACATAAGGTGACTCCTCTGTATGATTTTATTTTGTCCCTGTAACTTTCTCAAGTTTATGAAAAGATCGGTAGAACCTTTTTAAAAGAGTTTTTACTTATAGAATTTGTTTTTATATGTTATTCTCGTAAGCACCACCTCAAGAAATTACTCCATAGTTAATTAACCCCTAGACGACGGCAAATATATTGGCTCGATGCTTGCTCGACATTTTATATAAGATTAAAAGATAATTATATCATATTATTGTAAAAGATAATTTAATATTTTATATTTAAATTCAGTCCTCTAATGGTTAAAATGTATAAGAAGGTATATATCATAGCTAGAGCTTCAGTTTCCAGTATAATAAAAATTAAATATTTGGTTTTATTAATATATTCTATATGCCTTTCCCATTTCATATTAAAGTCAATGTATTCTATATACCTAAGTACCTCCAATTTTCTACTCTCTTTATACCTTGATTAAAAATCACACTATTAAGATTGTCAGGAACACTATCACAGTAGTTTTTATTTGTGAACTGATAAATAAAATAAATATTGACCTAAAAATGTCGGCCATTAGAGGCTCAACATCCATTACCAGTAACGATCGCCCAGATCTGGCATTATCTGCCATCGCTCCCAATGGCCCCTGTGTCTTACTTTATTTTTCCCCTAATTACTATATTTTTAATCATATATTTCCAATCACCGAAAATATACAAAATTCTTCGTCTAATAATTTCAAGGATCTGCCTTGATGACCAGAGCAATGCGCACCGGCGCAGTGCGGTACACACAAATATTTTACATTTAGGTATAGCTATAGGTGAACGGTAACGTCGCGATCCCTCTTCTCTGAGCGCGCGATTTAAAAGCTCCGGATTCTTCTTCGACAAATAAGCACCCTGATTTCTTATATTTTTTCGGCATTTTTTATTGGATTGGTGAATAATTAACGATAATATTCTTGTTTGCTGTGAACCAACCTAACAAACACTCATCGACGTTAATTAAGGACCAACCGAATATTTTCACCTTCTGATTGTGTACCTCTTCGGTAACTCCCTATCCTATTCCAAAACCACGTGGAAATTCATGTATACGTGTGTGCGACGTCGCCAAATCAATCGCGCTGCGTAACTCGAGCGAACGCTTGTGATACTTATCTACCTTATATACCAGATAAATTTAAGTAATCATTAAATACAATTATTTTTATGAATATAAGATAAAAGGTTTGATAAGCATATTTAGAGACGACAAATACGTATACATGTCGAACATTTGTTTCTGAAAAACTTTGATTTACAATTTTCAATTTTCATCATAACAAATGAAAACATTCGCATTCGCATTATTAACCCTTTGCACTCGAGGGTGGAGACAATGCAAATAATTTTCAGTTCATAACATAAGGACAAAGACAGTCTTGGACTTTTTATAACTATTTATGTACTTGAAGTAAATGCAAAGAGCAAGATGAAATGTAGTAAGGGACGAGATTTAGTTAGGACACTTGATGTAAATCAACTAAATTTTTACCTATTCTTCAAATTGCATTTTTTTAAATGTCAAAACAAGATAATTAACACTTTACCGACCGCTAGCCTATTAATCGGCTTTTTGTCGCCACGTCTGGATCTCTATTCACGCCACGTGGGTCGCAAGAGTATACGCTATTGCATTTGTCATAACCAGGGCGGCCTGAACGGAAAGTTTAGTGTCGGTCACCGAAATGGCAGTTACCGTGTTAATAAATACAATTTAGTTTTAATATCATTGAGCGGCCGGTCGGACGCGCGAATGTTGTCGAATCGTTAACGGTCGGTAAAGTGTTCATCAGGGGAAAAAAACGATACATGGGAAAACATTTCGTGACCTTGATTTGACAATGTCAATTAAATATTGCACGTTTGATCTTACAGAAAAATGGATGATGCCGGTGGTATAAACGGGGTTAACGATATGAACGGTGTAACAGAAGATACGTACTTCGACTTAGATGGTGGCGACGCCGATAGTTCAACGACACCCGGGCACAATGCAGATCACCGTGACCGTAAGTGTTTGTAACATTTGTTTCAACCAAATGTCGATTTAATACAGTCGGTAAAAGAGTATATTTTGTGACCAACCTCTTTCTGTCCTTCATAAGAAACCTCTGGTGCAAAAAATTTGAGACAAGTTCATGTATGAAAAGTGATACCTCTACAAAAAGCACATCTGATGCTCTCCCCCTCAAAAAAAAATTCTAATTTATACAAAATGTCCAAAAATCGAAAATGATTATAATGAGAAACGAATACATCATATTTTTTATAGTTTATAGAATAGAATGGACATGAATGAATATTAGTGTGTCATCTAAGAATTATGACTACTAAACACAGTTTTGTGGTACATTGTGAAAATCTTCAGCCAAACAAAGTAGTTAAATCCGATAACAATAGACAAGTTCAAATTTTCCATTATAACCATATGAATTTATAAAAACTTCGGCCAAATAAAGTTGTGAAATTCGATAACATTAGACAAGTTCGTTTTTTCCGTTATATCAATACGAAGTAATTACATTGTACCAAAAGTTTACAAAAGTACCTAGTACTCTCCACTTCATATGATTTGTCAATTTCTTCCATAACCTCTACATCTTGTCCATGTGGCAATATCTGTGGTAATTAAAACAAAATGGAAAGAATTTTTTCTGCTTACGTGATTAGAACCGGTACTGAACTTGTCGGGCCCCGAACAATTCAGAGGTTTGAGTATGATGTATTATTATTCATATTATTATTATTTAATCTGATTTTGTGACCAACCTCTTTCTGTCTTTCGTAAGAAACAAAGGAAATGGAGTTCTCAAATTCTAAGGTTATTAGTCTTACTTGAACGGTACGATAAGGGGTAAATGGAAGTCAAATATATAAATACACTCGACTTCTTAATCTTTTGACAAATCAGGACCGAAAACGCTCGAACCGTTTGACAAAATAAACGACGTCCACAGGCCGCTGGTACTAGCTGCCGGGGCAGTGAACATTCGCCTTAAACGCGATTCCAGTGGAGACTCGCCTTCTGTGATAGGTGTCTTTGTAACCAAAATGTCTGATTTTTTTCAAGATTTTTGTCACGACAGCATGGGCGAAATTGCGCAAAAACGAGATTTCCGAATATTGGCCATTACTGGTCCCCATTTTGAGATGCAGAGCTAAAACTTGGCACAAATTAGTCTTTTTCAAAAAGCTACCGAGTGACCCATTGCACATCCAATTTGGTTAAGGCGCACTTTTGATCCTCTCGTTTGGCTACATCCTTTGTAAACATTTACTCATTTCAAAACTTATAATTTACATTTGTTTGCACAATGGTCATTAATTGATATGCGGTCAGTTACTAGGCAATTTACCCCACTTGACGCATTGTTGTTATTACCGAATCAATTTTATTTATTTTTTTTTTCAATTAGCCTAATGTAATTGAAATTCAGAGCATTTTTTAGTCTATAATTATTCTATACAGTGTGTGTGCTGTATGGTGTCAAAGTCGAGAGATGGTGGTAGACGATGAAAAACTCAGAGAAACAATAAATACCATTTTTCGAAATTTGAAATAATTACCGTGTAATTAATTAAAATGTTCCGGCCACTCGAAACGTCCAAGAGGGTCGGTGGGCGTGTCAAAAAAATTCAAAACTTCACATCTCCCAGCAACGATGACCATACTTTGTCAGCGAGAGGTCCACCCTCCCCCAGCAACATAATAGCTCCTTTAGCTATTGGAGTACGGTCGTCGTTGCTCGGAGACGCAGTCAAAATTTTTGGACACGCCCACCGAGCCTCTTCGACGTTCCGATTGGCTAGAACATTTCAATTAATTACTCGGTAATTATCGCGAATTTCGAAAAATGGTAAATGACTTTTCGTCTCAATTTTTCGCCATCTATCACCATCCCTCATCTTTGACACCTTTCACCGCACTCCCTGTATTATTGAATTCAATAATGAATCCTCGAAAAATCCATAAATAATCCGTCGAAATTCTATAGATTGGCTCGATGCCAATACCTCGGTCTCTTTTTTGTGTGAGTAAGATGTAAAATTGGCAACTACCGACGACTGCCCAAGTGTGTCAGTTGTGTAGAAGTTTCTTTACACGAATAGAAGTACACAACTTCAGCAGTTAGGCATTAGGTTGTTCGTGGTTCTATTAACGAGAAGCCAGTCGTCAAACTTTTAGACTTATTTTCACCACAAGTTACGTAATCATGAATATGCAGTTTTCTAAAAGACCCGTAGCTCGAACGTGCCACTTCGAAGCGTACAAACAAATGTTGCTGTGAAAAATTGCGCTTCTTTTGAACGCGAAGACAAGCGAACTCTGTAAGGCGATAAGTAACAAACACTGACACGCTAATACGGTTTTCAAGATCAGCTACTGTGAAACAGTTCTTCATAAGTATACGTGCATGTGCAAACGCTTTGCTTGAGTGACAAAGTTATTCTCTCGAAACTGTTAAAACAAGCGTAGAAGAATATATATTCCTAGATTAATCATGTCCAGTAGAGGAGTTAATCCAGGAGGAAATGACTTCCTTGGTATTCAGTTCACCATAAGTTCACTCATCGATCCTGATGAGGGTAAATATCAATTAATTGACTATTTTTTTGTCTCTTTTCTGAATTATCCCTTCTTTGACCGTAGGTTTTAAACAAATATATATTCGTATTTTAATATTCTTCGTTGGTCTTTATATCGGTGATAAATATTCTAGATGGATTTTTTGTTTTTTTATTAGACCCAATTTTTACAAATTATATACAAACAAAAAGTTTTGTTTGTTTGTATATAATTTGTAAAATGTTTTCATATAAAATCTATTCACATGATAGCTTTATTTACAGCTAACAGAATCTGTGAATTTTGTACAACAATATTTTTGAAAAATATATTATAATCATGAAAATTTATTGACTATTTTTTTTTATCACTCTTCTGAATTATCCCTTCTTTCACCATAGGTTTTAAATAAATATATATTCGTCTTTTATTATTCTTCGTTGGTCTTTATATCGGTGATAAATATTCTGGATGGATTCTTCGTTTCTCTATTAGACCCAATTTTTATAAATTATATACACAAACAAATTTTTTTGTATATAACTTGTAAAATTTTTTCATATAAAATGTATGCACATGATATCTTTATTTACAGTTAACGGAATCTGTGAATTTTGTACAACAATATTTTTTTTAAAATCTATTATGATCATGAAAATTTGTGTATTATAAAACACGACATTCGAACAAACAATTTCTTGAAAAAGGTGTAGAACGTAGGACCGAAACGTCGAAGAACAAACAAAAATTTTTTTGCATATAATTTGTAAAAATTGGGTGTAATAAAAAAACGGAAAAACCAACCTAGAATAACTATATATTCATTCTTCAGGCTATCGATCTTAAATTTATTCATTTCAATTATTATGTTCACGTTTTGACAACTGATACGTTGTCATCTTCAAAACACTAAATTGAATTATCACAATACTTTAGTTTCATATTTTAATCATCTTAATAATCATATTAATAATTGAATTAATTTAATTATATTCAATTACATCGTAAAAGATGCTTTCGACTACACTATTATTCCACAAGTAGTGTACTACTTGTAGTACAGTATTTTGATACAATTAAATTATTAGGGTGGAAACTATGAAACGGGCGTTGAATACTAAACAATACTAAACAATAACGCCCGTTTCATAGTTTCCAACCTAATAATTCAATTAGCTAACTGTCGCTACAGTTAAGCATGGCACCAACGATATATTTCTAGTAATTCTAATTAAATTTATTGTTACTCCAACTATTTTTATGGTTGGGTCAACTAAAAATTAAATAATTAGTGCCTTCATATTTTCCGGTGCATGGAATATCTTGAAATATTTCAAGTTTAACGTTTAACGTTGTAGTTGATAATTTTCATTCGATTCTTCTCTGTTTTTTTTGTCAACTCTGTTTATACTGTATCACTTGCGTGTACGTAAGAGGTGGTTAGCTTGTATCTTGAAAACCTGTTGATTGAGCCTAGAAAGTCATGAATTGTAAGGTATTAATCTTGAAAACTAAAAGATCACAATGTATTCCATTTAGGATTATTATGAGTCAAAGGCTATCAGATGGAAATAAGGAATAAATAATGATAATAATAATAATAATAATAATAATAATAATAATACAATACTCAAAGAACATCTTAAAAATTTGTAATTAACACCGTACCTACCAGAGCGGTCAAATGACCGCTTTTAAAATTTATAATCAAAATTATTGAATTCAAGATTTTCATTTTTTTTGAACTTACTACACGACTTTTTTAATAATTATATATAGCTACTTAATTTTTTAATGTCTATCTCCCTTCTTTTTTCATTTTTCCTGATAATCATAAGTACTCTACCGTTATCTACCGTGAGCGGTCTTTTGACCGCTGGAAAATAAATGAAGTTTTATAAACTTGTTTGCATTGAAATCTGGAACTTACTAAAAAATAAAACCATGAACATTTGTTCTACATGTGAAAAATATGTTTGTGGAAAATTTTTTTTACGAGAGAGACCTTCCATCTGTAAAAAGTGCGACGACGAATAAATTTCATTTTAACTTAGAATAACGATATCTATGTAAATTACTGAAGTAACATATACTTCCTCAGTTTCGCAAGCCTTTTTTCTAAAAATATACGTTCCTAAAGCCCGAAAAAAAAACAAATATTTTTCAATTATTACATGATATGTATTTTGTGTTTCATTACCTATGCCAAATTCTACATTACTTGTAATCAACTGGAAAAGAATATAACGTTTATTTGAAAAGAGGTCGTTTGACCGCCATCGGTAGAAATAGGTATAGGGCAACGGTCCCTATTTGTGTGCCTGTCTTAATTAACGCGCTTCTATGTTTAAGGGGTTACATCTAGTTGGTGGCCGAAAAAAGGCGTGTTTTTGTGAGTTTTTTTGGGGAAAATGATTGCAGGTTTCCAACTGTTTTTTTTCCATAGTAAAGGGTATATCTTCGACTATGTTTCGTAATTTTTTTATTGAAAAAAATTCATAAATGTTGGAGATACAATGCATTTCCCGGACCGGTGTTCAAAAAAGGTCTTCTGCGGTGACCACTGTACCTTCCAGCTCACTCGTCTAAAATCAAAAAATCAAATAGATTATGTTTTTGCATCGTATTGTCGAGTCCTTAATCGAAGGATTTGAGAAAATATTAATTTTTGAGAAAATGGTCGACGATTGAACGTGAAAGTCCACATTTTGATGAATAAATCACTTCATTTTCGTCGACCATTTTTTCAAAAGTTAATATTTTCTCAAATCCTTCGATTAAGGACTAGATAATACGATGCAAAAACATAATCTATTTGATTTTTTGATTTTAGACAAGTGAGGTGGAAGATACAATGGTCACCGCAGAAAACCTAGCGGTCCGGGAAATGCATTGTATCTCCTACATTTGTGAATTTTTTTCAATAAAAAAATTATGAAACATAGTCGAAGATATACTCTTCACTATGAAAAAAAACAATTCGAAACCTGCATTCATTTTCCCAAAAAAAAATTCCCAAAAACACGCCTTTCTTTCGGCCGCCAACTAGATGTAACCTCTTAAATTATCTCATAAAGAGAAACGTGTAAAAATAATAAACACAATATTTTGTTTATTAAAGTTAAACTGCTAATATAGGTCTGTACAAAATATTCTACATTTTTAAATTGTTACAATTTTGTTAATATTTTTCTAATATTTATAATCATGATTTTGACAGATTTATCGAATTTTTAGGCCCAAAACGTTAAATAATTGTCATGGTTTGTAAAAGTATAAATTGAATACCAATGTGATTTACAGCAACTAAAATCTACAGACCCACAAACTGGGGCAACCGTGATATATTTAATAAACACTGCAGGGGCACAGAAATAAGGACAATGATTTAGTCTTTAACTATAATCAAGGCTCAATAAAAAGTCAATATTTTTTTTCGTCTAATGTAAGAATCCATTTCAAAAAGACAAGTTCAAAGAATCGTTATAAACTTGGAACAGATATGATTGGTGACAAAGAACTGCACAGAAAAAAATATTATTGGTTCAAGAACAGAATTGTCACGAGTTGCCACAAACAGATGAGACTTGTTCTATCTAATTTTGTCACTGAACCAACGACAAAATTTCTTAAACAAATCGGTCGAATACTTAACGCATTGTTATTGCTATTGAATGAATTTTATTTTTTCCAATTGCGTTAATGTAGTTGAAATCTAGAGCATTTTTTTTAAATGTGGGTATTTGCTTCGTAAAGAAAGGATCTTGCTTAGCAGCACACTGATCGGGACAGTTACCCTATATAAAATATCGGTAGGTTTAGTGTTAAATGCTTCGATTGTTAAATTGTAGTCGATAATTTCCGATCGAGTTTTCTCTGTTTTTTTTCCTTCAACTTATTGTTAGTTTATACCATATCACGTGCAGATTTGTGAGCTCATTTATATAAATGTGCCTGAAATTCCATGTCGATTGATGTGCTACATATGCGCACGCGACGTATAAATAAACTTTGTGGGTTCAGGGTTCCAAACCTAAAATTACGTATATTTGAAATCGCCAAAATATTCAATGAGATATTTATCGTCAGAGGCGCCTGCAAAAAGAATTTACTAGTGGGAGAGTTCGGTCTTTTCGAATTTTCGGGTACACAACTTGGTGGTTATTGATATAGTGCCAATGTTTTTCGCTAAGAATAATTCTTAGTTCGTGTACCAGTACACTCTAAATATCCACGACCCCTCATGCTAAGGCATACCTACTTATTTACTTACTTACTTGCTCTGTGGCATTAGATACTTGAAAGTTCATTGGCGCATTCATCCCTCATGCCAATGTCATAAAAAAACGAAAGTGCATCATGCCAAGTATGTTACCACGATTCACAGCTTAGAAAAGAGAGAAGAAGCAGTTCATTGATAACTATTCATAGAATTTCAGGAGTAATGGTGAGGTAAATGTCCCTATTTTTCGACCACCTAAGATTGTCGCATAAGGTAACGAAAAAGTGATTAAGGTAGTTCTCTAATAAAAGTGATTTTCGCTGATGTTTATGATTTTGCAGTATGTCATAGATTATGACTCGACCTAAATGCTGGTATTTTTTGTTAAGTAGCAACCGGTATTTATTTTTAAGATATTTGATAAGAAACTTCGTATTTTTAACATGGGAGTATATGGGAGACACACCTACGATGGTGATGTAATTGCTTATTAGGGGTCATCCATAAATTACGTCACACAAATTTCATGATATTTGGAGCCCCCCCCCCCCCCCGTCCTTGTCACAGGTGGTCACATTTGTGCGACCCCCCCCCCCCCCCCCCGTCCTGATGTGACGTCACATATTTTGCAATGTTAAATTTAGGAATTATTAAAATAAAAGAACACTTCCAAAATTTCTTATATATTTCTATTTAAAATCTTTTTTCATAAAATCAACAACAAATCAAACATTTTAGAAATTTTACAAAATATAACAAATCAAATAAGCGATACAAAATTTAAACATCATGTGTCCATGGACTTTGCACCCGCTCTTTTATATTATTTATGATTGGCATAGCAGTCACTTCGTTCTCCGCCAAAAAGTGATACAAACAGATTTAAATCTTACAATAGTATTGATACAGTCGGTAATAGTTTAAAATTTTTCGTTAGAGTTGAAATTTACAATTAGAGTTTTAATACTTTAGGTTTATATTAGGGGTACCGAAAAGTAATCAAAATTTCTTCACAAACTAAATGTGGTGAGCTCATTGAAGAAATTTTGATTACTTTTCGGTACCCCTAATATATGTGACGTCACGAAGCTCATGACCCGTGCCCCCCCTTGTCACACGGTGTCACACTTTGTTGACCCCCTCGCTCCCCCTTAATGTATGACGTAATTTATGGATGGCCCCTCATATTAAAAGTACCTCGTGTGAATTTTTGAAAAACTAGAATATTATAAATGTGAATATGACAATTCATATGATATCTTGTAAAACATGCCTTCCGGTACTTAATTCAAAGATATTTTAATCTGAAGTGAACGTTTTTACACGATTTTCGTACGACTCAAAGGAACAAGGGGGAGGTAGCAAAGAAACTTGACGACGCTGCGTGGCTGCGGGGGTCTCATAACCTCCAATAATCAACTCTGTGACATGACATTCTACCTACAATATAATATATAATATGTATATCGAACATAATATGAAATGCATACGAATATAGCATCGAACATAAAACAAATTGGGAAAGGGTTAATGAATAATCATAAAAAAACAAAATTATATTAATCCATTTTTTAAACGATAATTAATATTATCTGATAGGGTTGACATGACTTTAATTCACTGAAATTCTAGGGTTAGGAGTCGACTCAGCAGCCACATAAGCTTAGAGCGGTGTTGCCAGACTTCTTTGTTGTTGCTCAGAACATAAATTTACTCGCTATGCGCAGCAAGCTAGCAGACTTTCAGCGAAGTAATTCTCAACCTGTTCTAATACTCGGCCCCTATACTAACGCACGGGGCGCCTCGGTATTGAAAGAAACATCACTGGGATTAGAGAACTACCTTAAAATCAAGAAACATTTATACTCAAGTCAAGATTAATCATTTTTGTATGTGGAAACTTTATTTACTCGAGATTCGAACATAATCCAATAAATATCAAAAGAGAAAATGCAGGCCACGCGGATGTACGCATTAGCGACCGTCCGATAGATACAAAATTACCAACCTTTTCCAGAATCCACAAATAGCGCGACGCTCGTTAATCGTTCACCGATAATTTTGCGCAAAATTGATTTTCAGTATTAATTTTTGACGACACGACAAAACTGTCGTTGTATCGCGACAAACGCCAGATCTACCAACGTGTGACTTTTATGCCCTCGATCTGCCACTGATGGCGATAAAAATACCTTTTTTTCACATTTTCAAGAGCATTTGTTTTTCAAATATCACTGAAACTATACATCAAACCGTGAACAGCTAAATAATCGACAAACATGAGAAGTATCTTTCGAAGAAGATCTAGGTACTTAAAATTTTTGATTAATCGAACTTTCGATGCTGGTCTGATAAAAAACCGTATACGCACCACGGGAGGATAATAGGACATCTCAACCCGCGCCTTTGTCACCCTCGCCTTCGGCTCGGGTGACAATATTGCGCGGGTAGCGATGTCCTACTTTCCTCCCTAGGTGCGTAATATACTATTGATGCCATATTTAACTATAGCGATAGTTAAAATTACTGTAGATTTCTTTCAGTGTAATGTTTCAAAAGTGACTGGAGTTTTCATTGAATGTTCCATAATGTCTTCTGGAAAGTATCAAATGGTCATTGAGGTGGATCTTAATCAAAAGTACCCAGTGTTTCGGTTAAGCAGTAAAATGATAAACAATGATAAATGACATACAATATAAATAACAAAAACCTACTATCCAGGAACCTGTTTAACACTAAACCTAGTGACATTTCATGTACACCTATTTCTACTGATGGCGGTCAAATGATCGCTTTTGAAATAAACGTTATATTCTTTTCCAATTGATTATAAATAATACAGAATCATGTAATAATTAAAAAAATATTTTTTTCGGGCTTTAGGAACGTATATTTTTAGAAGAAAGACTTGCGAAACTGAGGGAGTATATCTTACTTGAATAATTTACATAGATATCGTTATTTTAAGTTAAAATGAAATTTATTCGTCGTCGCACTTTTTACAGATGGAAGGTCTCTCTCGTAAACAGTTTCCACAAACATATTTTTCACATGTAGAACAAATGTTTATGGTTTTATTTTTTAGTAAGTTTGAGATTTCAATGCAAACAAGTTTATAAAACTTCATATATTTTCCAGCGGTCAAAAGTTCGCTCACGGTAGATAACGGTAAAGTACATATGATTATCAGGAAAAACGAAAAAAGAAGAGAGATAGATATTGAAAAATTAAGTAGCTATATATTTATAAAAAAAAGTCGTGCAGTAAGTTCAAAAAAAATGAGAATCTTGAATTCAATAATTTTGATTAAAATTTCAAAAGCGACCATTTGACCTTTTGATAGGTTTTGTGTGAAACAGTACCAACACTTGGACTGTATTAGAAATTAATAGAAAAAAGTTGGAGCATCTGAAAAATGATGTCAGAGGGGACTGTTAAAGATGGGCAAAATTTGAAATAAAAATGACGGTTGAACTTTGAAACAAACGCAAAAGAATCGTCTTTCACGAAGAAGAAAAACTATCTTGCATACAAGAACGAGACAATTAAAACACGAGCTCCCAGATTATACCCTTATGATGGAAGATTCAGAAGATGAAGCCTCTTAATCAAGCATAAATATTTATATACACGCATAGAATCAAATATAGATATGCCAACAGGTCAGAATTTTATGATGGAGCTAAAATTGAGTAAAGATCTGGCTAAACGTAGTAAAAAAAAAAGTAACCTACTTGAAAAGTTAACTCTAACATCAACCAGTTGGAATTGGTGAAAATCTTTTTGATGCTTAGATTTGATATAACTTTAATGAGCAAAATGAAGCACTGCTCACTATTTGTAGAATGGCTATTTATATTCGTAGAACTGAAATTGGAAGACGGATTTCAACAGCGCAGTTGCTTTAAGTCAGTGCGAAATTCGGAATTCCGATGTGTAATACAAACAGTTGTTAGCCATTTATTTCATCAACTCAGCGCAAATCCCAAAACTCTAATGAGTTCTATCTCTCAACTTGAATGTGAGCAAGATGATGCGGATGAAACGAGTCCTCTCGAATATTGATAGTGTTATTTCTACTGAACGCACATTGATTATTGAAATATGTCCATCTAGTCTATTTTTGAGAAAACTTAGCTAAAACAAAGGAATAAATGATAATTTGTGCAATATTTAGACACACATAAAGCTGAAATTGACTTGTTTTGTAAATATTGTCTTCAAATGCAAGCTTTTTGTCTTTTAGATTCAAACCTTCGGCTTTTGAAGTAAAAAGAAAAAATTTCTTCGGAAATTTTTTTCTTTTTACTTCATAGCGTGATAAGTTTGCTATACTTTCTACTAAATGTTAATATAAAGTAGGACTTCTCTCGCCGTTCTTGTTAGGCTTCACTCTCCCCCAAATCTCCTATTCTGCTTCGTGCCATCATTTGATTCGTTCTGAGAATCTCAAACTTTATTTACCCTCCAGATGTAACTTCGCAAGTTCACTTCTCTTGGTATTAGTTGCACACTCTATAGGTATACTTTAACGCAGTAACTTCCCTTTTGCCTAAGGGGAAAAACCATTTATTGATTTACATCATTGAATACCTCAAGAAAAACACGTTTTCTTGACTAACATTATGCAAATGTTGAGACAATTATTTCCTAGACATTATTGATTGATCTCTTACCTAGCAAATGGCACTAAGGAAACAATTCATGAGTATGGACACATTTGAGAATATCTTTTTTTCTTATCTTATCTATGAATATATGTTAAAAATGCCTTGGACCATTTTTTTCTGATATCGAACTATTTTTTCTATTATTTACATTTTAATTGCTTTGGTATAAAAGTATTAAAACTAACAAGGTTAGTTGCTGTAAATCGCGTTAAGCTCAAAGTCAAGGGAAAAATCACGCCTGAACGTAAAATATTCCGTAATTTCAGAATCTGCGGTTGAAAATAGAGGTTCCCATTAAGAAAAATAAAGTTGAACATCGAATGATTTTAAAGGACATTTTCAATTACTAAGAAAGTCCAAAATTTTAATTAAATGGTTTAATTAAATTTTTCGGAAACGGATTCTTTCTTTTTTTATTAATAATACAGTCGCTTGACGACTAATACAGTGCCAGACGAATAACTCTAACATTCAATTTATACACTTACAAATAATGGCCATTCCTTAACGTTGGGGACAAAAAGTTTGACAAATTTATAAAAATCAGGATATTGAATTTTACAAGAAGTATTGTCAAGACTTTGACAACCTAAATATATAAAATATTTTGTACAGACCTAAATTGGTATTTTAACTTGAAAGAAAAATTTTGTGTTTATTATTTTTACTAGTTTCTATCTATGTCTTAATTTAAATCCAGAGGCACACTAATTGGGACAGGCACCCAAATAGGGACAATCACTCTATTCGTATCAAACATTGTGCATAGTTAAAATTTGTAAGAGTTTTACATTTCAAACTAAAAATATAACAATCTAAGAATGTAAAATATTTTGTATAGGCCTACATTGGTATTTTAATTTAAAAGAAAAGATAGTGTTTATAATTTTTACCAGTTTTTCTTCTTTGAATTAATTCAAATCTAGAAACGCACTAACTGGGACAGACACACAAATAAGAACAGTTACCATATTCGCACACAGATAAAAAAATGTTATTGGTCCAAGAAGAAAGTCATCAGGAGCTGCCACAAACATATGATAGTTATTTTATCTAAATTTGTTATTGAATCAATGACAAAATTTTTTAAACAATTCTATCGAATACTTGGAACATCGTTATTGCTATTGAAACAATTTTATATTTTTCAATTAGGCTAATGTAGTTGAAATCCAGAGCATTTTTGTTTTCAGTGCATCACACTTCGCATAGTTAATTTACAAGACTTTTGTATGGACCGATTATTTTGAAAGTGGCGTAAGTCCATTTGAAAAAAATGTGACGTCACGTAATTTATGTTTAATTTAGTGTAAACATTTTATTTCTGACTAGTTAGTATTTAATATCCTAGAAAATGCCCATGTCTTGTCCAATTTAAAGTTGGCTGGCAAAAGAAATTGCTGAAGCATTAGTTTTGAAAGTGGTGTAAATCCATTTGCAGCCTGTAAATATACATAATGTTAATTAAATTCGTCTAAAACAAATTTATATAATCAAACTACGTATTGATAAATCCCTAGCAATATTGCCAGACTTGATACAATTAACCTATATTTTTATCACTGACCGATATGCTAACTTTTAATTTTCTCGAAACAAGAGAAAATGGACTTACACCACTTTGAAAATAAACGTTCTATATTTAAAATGCGTTATTGCAACAAACAATGCAATTATAGGAAATCTGTGGAGTGTTGCAACTAAAATATCCAACAAATAATACGTTATATTTATATATAGTTGACATTCAAAAATATATTCGTCGCCAGTGACTCTGCACTTAATCCTAGTACACACATATCTTTCAGACTTGTTTACGTTTGGTGAATGAGTGCTAGTGGATTGGTCAGGGCTTTCTGCATAGCCATTGCGTGTAGGTTTGCTAATGATATAGCACCATTTATCATACACCCAATAAAGAATTGTTGGAAAATGTTTCAAACAAAATGGAAGTCCTCTTGGCACGTTGGTCTCCACGTCACGTATATCTCGGTGACGCGTGACCTACCGTGTGAGTTACCCGCAGAACTTATCTGATTAGAAAGGATTTTATTAAGTACTAGCTTAAACTACCCGGCATTGCTCGGGCTTCTTATATTTAGAACATCGGCATTCGTGGAATGCCGATTCTTTTATTGCAGCAACTATATCACAATGTAACGTTTCAGAACTAACTGGAGCTTTCAGGGAATGTTCCAGAATGTTTCCTGGAAAGTAACGAATGCCCAATGGGCATTGAAGTGGACATTAATCAGAAGACATCAGTCTACTGTTTTGGTCAAGCAATGTAAATGGCAAACAATGATAGGGCACTAGGACAAATCATTACCGATTTCCATATCGTCAAGGTTTTTTGCTAGGGTTTTGCTAGGGAACCCTAACGAATTCCAGGAAAACCCTAGCAAAACCCCAATAAAGAATTGTTGGAAAATGTTTTGGAATTTGTTAGGGTTCCAGCAAAACCCTGACAATATGGAAATCGGTAATGATTTGTCCTAGTGCCCTACCTCAGTAGGACACTTGGGTTTTCCTGGAATTTGTTAGGGTTCCAGCAAAACCCTGGCAAAACTCTAGCAAAACGCTGACAATATGGAAATTGGTAATGATTTGTCCTAATGCCCTACCTCAGTAGGGCACTTGGGTTTTCCTGGAATTTGTTAGGGTTCCAGCAAACCCTTAGCAAAAGGGCAAAACCCTAGCAAAACCCCAATAAAGAATTGTTGGAAAATGTTTTGGAATTTGTTAGGGTTCCAGCAAAACCCTGACAATATGGAAATCGGTAATGATTTGTCCTAGTGCCCTACCTCAGTAGGACACTGGGGTTTTCCTGGAATTTGTTAGGGTTCCAGCAAAACCCTGGCAAAACTCTAGCAAAACGCTGACAATATGGAAATTGGTAATGATTGGTCTTAATGCCCTACCTCAGTAGGGCACTTAGGTTTTCCTGGAATTTGTTAGGGTTCCAGCAAAACCTTAGCAAAACTCTAGCAAAACCCCAATAAAGAATTGTTGGAAAATGTTTTGGAATTTGTTAGGGTTCCAGCAAAACCCTGACAATATGGAAATCGGTAATGATTTGTCCTAGTGCCCTACCTCAGTAGGACACTGGGGTTTTCCTGGAATTTGTTAGGGTTCCAGCAAAACCCTGGCAAAACCCTGGCAAAACTCTAGCAAAACTTCATCGATGAGCAAAAAAGAATATAAATGTTGAAGAAATCTTGTTAGATAAGAGAGGGCCCCTTTAATTTCTGGTATATATACTTATTGTCAGTCCATTAACGCTATTTCTACCAAAGGTGTCAAAGAGTTTAGAATTATTTTCGAGGTTTAATTGAACCTTTTTTTGAAATGCACAAATGGGAGGTGCTTAGTAGAGCAATTATGCGTCTGTAAAAAGTTTGGTATTAATTAAGAAAATCTATTTGAAATATAATTTTATATTTTTGGTCTTGGATGTTTTATTACTTATAATTAACGCGGTAGAAATGGTGTTAACTCCAAGATGTAATGGATTTGGGGGAGTTTATGCAGTTTGGATGTCCTCTAATGAAAGTTCAGGGAAAAAGAATGCATGTGACAAAGAAAGGAATTAATTTCACCATGGGCAACCTTGAGTGAGAAATAGATGATTTTTGTGAATTTGTTTAGAGTATGTATGTGATAGTATATGTCGTATATATGGCTTGACATACATATATTTCCGTGTGAGTTTTGCTAGGAGTATCGAACCTGAGGGAAGATTTCAAAAAATAAATACAAGACTTCTAACCCTTTGCGAACGGGTGTCGACAAATACTCGACCGAACTCTCACTAAACAGATTCTCCACTCCGTAAAAGACTAACCGGTTTCAAACAGGCATACTATATTTAGTAACTCGAATATTTCGAAAACGGGCTGACATTTTTCCGGGATAAGGATCTCGTTTTAACGTGGACTCCAAGTTGTTCATTCTGTTATTTTTTATCTATAGTTTCTACTTGACTTCAGCATGAAAGTAATTGGAATAACAATAGATGTCGTTAACACTATTTCTACCGTGCTATTTATACGTAATCAAAAATCCAAAACCAAAAGTTTAGAATTATAGTTAAAATAGATATTCTTAATTAATACCAAATTTTTTACAGACGCACAATTGCTCTACTAAGCACTTCTCGTTTGTAGATTTCAAAAACAGATGAAACGAA
This sequence comes from Gasteruption jaculator, assembly GCA_949825005.1. Classification (NCBI taxonomy): domain Eukaryota; kingdom Metazoa; phylum Arthropoda; class Insecta; order Hymenoptera; family Gasteruptiidae; genus Gasteruption; species Gasteruption jaculator. The sequence goes on from OX463767.1 coordinate 4,871,522, forward strand.
TCCTCAAAAATAATTCTAAATTAAAATTCTAAAAGGTGTTTTTTAACACCTCTGGTAGAAATAGTGTTAAAATTAGTAAGAATATATGACCCATTTATTTTGAAAGTGGCCTAAGTCCATTTGTGAGACGCACAATAATTGCTCTACTAAGCACTTCCCGTTTATAGATTTCAAAAACAGATGAAATGAATCCTCAAAAATAATTCTAAATTAAAATTCTAAAAGGTGTTTTTTAACACCTCTGGTAGAAATAGTGTTAAAATTACTATGAATATATGACCCATTTATGTTGAAAGTGGCCTAAGTCCATTTGTGAGTATTTTCTTGTTAATTGTAATAACATCTGCCATTTCAAGTTAATTGTCATGATAAATATATTCCGAAATTTGAAAAAAACATGGACTTAGGCCACTTTCAAAATAAACGGCTCATATGGTCGAAGCCTTACAGCAATAGTTATTTACTATAAATGTTTTTCAGTGTCAAGAATTTCCTTCTCACACTAAAAAAAGTGGGAATCATCCAACAGGTCAAGAAAATCTATTGTTTGTACTATCGAGGTGAAAAAGTAGCAAATAAAAGATCTAGATCTAGATGTTTCAAAAAGCTCTGTCTTTGAAAAATAAGTTCTCAAATGAGAATATTAAATAGAGTCTCATTTTTTTCGAGGAACAAGAAATGAATGGGGAAAATTATTACTATCTCTGTCCCATAAAAATAGTAGTTGATACACCCGCTAAAATATTCACTTGCTACTGTTACTATGGAACAGGGGAAGTATTAGATTTTTTTCTAGCATTTTTTTACTTCTACAGTAGGACCTCGTTATAACAATCTCTTTGGGACTGAACGAACGCCTTATAAAAATAAACAAAAACATATAAAGAAAATTTATCCTCGGCGCATTAACACTATTTCTGCCAAAAGTGTCAAAAAGACACCTTTTAGAATTTGAATTCCGAATTATTTTCGAGGTTTAAGGGGGTCAACCCGTGTGGCGGGCGTTTTTTTTGAGATTGTTTCGGAATTTTTCATGATGAAATGGAAAGACACAGAGCTTTCAAATTTTTACTACATATTTATTCATTCTTCAATTATGTCTGTGAATTTTGTTATACGAAAATATACTTATGATCGTGAGTTATACCGCTCAAATGCCACCCATGTGAAAAAAACGGTGTCCATGATTCCGGCAGATTGGCTTATCTGAAATAAAAAAATAAAATTGCAAGTTGATCTATAAGTGGTTGGCTTTCACCGGAATGAGGATTTTTGAAAATCATTGAACCGTCTTCTTTTTACAGAAAAAATAGTCCAAAAAAAATCATTAAATTTTGGGTCTTAATGTTTAAAAGCATGTAAAAAATTTAATTTTCAATATTTTCTTTTTTGTTATGATTATGATTATTTGTCTTTCTACCATCGTCTCTCTTCTGTTTTCTTTCTTAGACAATTAACCATCATTCTTTTTCACCAATGCTTTACTACATTTCTATAATAACGACACAATTTTGCTTTTCCAAACAATTATTGTATTCGTCTTTGTTATCCTTCTAGACCTTATTATTGCTATTGTTATTATATACTGTATACCGAAGCTGCTCGCTTCATAGTTTCACATACTCTATATACCTTGTATATACTCATTACTTTATTTAGATTAACTGAAAATTCTGCAAACACTGTACATTTCTCTTTATGCTTCCTCTATTGCCATACCTTTATTCAGGTCACAATAAATGTTATACATTCATACATACTTGCATCAAATTACCATGCGGCAGCCGCGACGTATCTTGGAATTTCAGGTGCCACAGAGATGCCGTCACTTAAATTTGTCTCTGAGCTCTAAACCCCCTTATAGCTTAATGTAATTGATGGCTCGCTACGTCTCTTGGCACCTTCCACGTGCCTATCTTTGGATAGCGTTCAAACAAATTATAAGCTGTCACTCATTAGTACCTTTCGCGGAATTCTATTAATATAGCACCTCTCTAATTGTTTTCCACTTATTTTTCCTTCCCCCGTAGCCGCTATTATAGCAATCCAGACTCCTGCCCTTATCAAACTGTCATGACCGTACGTATTCAGTGAATAATTCCTTTACGTCATCTTTACGGTCCTTGTACTTAAAATAGACATTATTGTTCTTGTTTCTAGGAAGTGAAAGCCCCGTTTTCGGTCTGGAAGGTGCAGCAGCCGTGGGTGCAGCTGCATCTTTGAGGCTTCCACCTCATGAACTCTCCAATGAAATTTCAGCACCATACGAAGTTCCACAGTTTCCTATCGAGCAAATCGAAAAGAAGCTGTTGATCCAACGTCAGCTTACTATGAAGTAAGTCTCTTTATTATTATTTTTTTTCCCTAGTCTTTAGTTCACAACATATTAACTAACATTACTATATTTCTTTCAACAAATGCAAAAAAAGGAAGTAGATCAAATTACAATTTGAAATTACTCAAATATGATGTTATTGTTAAATGTTTTTTTTTTATATGACAATGTTAATGAACGCGACTTACTTAAGGCGTGACTGTAGCGCCACCTAACGAATGGAAAGTATACTAAATGAATTTATTTTCGACCAACAAAAACAGTCTCTGCGAATATGAGCAAAATTGGTTCGTATATTTAGAACTTAGACTCCAGCGCCACCTAGGGGAACGAAATGTAACTAAAAACCTTACTGGCTACCTTAATAATGTATGTTGTGATTAAGGTCTCAGTAGGTTCAGTGGTTAGACAGTGATGGTGCGGTTTACTCACGAACAATGGATTTTGTAAGACAGTAAACCGAACAAAATTCATTGGAGGAAGATGGTTTTAAAATCGTAAAAAAAAAGAGTAGCGATATATTTACAATAAAATAATAGAAAAAATTACCTGTTAAAAAATGTGAATATTTCTGAGCAAAGAAATATTGTTTTTCAGCCAAAAACGATTTTAAGGAGCAAAGTCACTTTGAAGTTAGGTCTCTCAAAGGGAATAGTATCGTTTCAAATTGAAGGAGACGAGGTCCCATTTTAATGAAACTAAAAGCGAAAATATTTCTCATGAAGAACATTGAAAAGTATTGTGCTTATGAAGTTTTACAAGGAACTCTTTATTTAGGGAGTGAATCACTTCACGATTTTTCTGTTTCTCACTCTGTGTAAAAAATTGTTCGATTTCATTCCATAAAATATGTGCCGTTTAAAAGAACATGTAAAAATACGCCAAGTGTGTAATTATTTTTATTGCTGATTATGTTAATTATTATTAGATATTATGTTAGATATTATGTTAATTATCTTTATTGCGGATTTTAGTACGTTAATTACTTTGTTTTAACTTTGCTTTTGTTAACTTTTATTTTTGATAGAGGAACTTTTTCTGAATATATTTGCATTTTGAAAATGTATATATTGTTGTAATCTGCATCATTTTGTCCGCGCTTTAGGGGCCACGTCCCAAAACGTTTAAATAAATAACTTCAACTCTAAAGGCATATTCTTATAATCCGTTAAATATTTCCAAAGAATTCGACAAAATGTTGTTGCTAAAAAGTTTCAGCGTCATCAATTCTCAATTATAAGTTTAATAATCAAATGCGATACAACGATAATGAGGACTAAAAAGCGCTCTTTGCAATACCTTTGCTAAACGAACAGTTATTTTCTATCTAAAAAATAGTGTCTAATAATAATCTAACCAGTCAAATAATAAAAATAGTAATCTAAACAAAAAATTGCAAAGCATCAAAATTAACTTCTAAAAATGTCTACATGTGATTGTAAACATAAAGGTATTCAGCTCACGTGTAGTTGTAAAGGATTTAAGTAATATAAAAAGAATTTTTTAATAGCAGTAGGTTCAGAATTCCATACCAGCTTATCTAAAATGTCACATTTGTAACATGACCACCACGAAGACAAATTTCTTTGCAACAGTTTTATCAACGTTAGGAGTATTCATAACGATGACCTTTACAACATATGCCAAGATTGTGGATATCGGACCTGTGTCCGAGGAAACAAACAATTACTTGGTTAATATGAGAGAAGTTTACATCACTTGTTCAATATTGGTCCAACAATATTAGAGAATATTAATTTTTAGATGTTATTATTTCTTTTTGGCTACACGACTAATTATTTACATTGAAGTAAGTTAGTTGAGACTATCCCGATGGAATGTAGTCTGGGTCAAGATTTAGAATGGAAACTTCATCCAAATCAACTGAAATTATTTTTATTAGCAAATCTTGTAGTACCAAGACAAAGCAATTAATTATATCCCTTTTATTCGCATTTTTTTTTTAAAGCGACAAGTGATACATGGAAAAATAACCCGCGACCTGGATTAGTATTTTATGGATTAGTATAGTATTTTTCCATGTATCACTTGTCGATTTAAAAGAAAAATGCAAATAAAAGGGATATAATTAATTGCTTTGTCTTGGTGTTACAAGATTTGCAATAAAAATGATTTCAAATAGCTTTGTCTTGGTACTACAAGATTTGCTAATAAAAATTATTTAAAATAGCTTTCCATAAAATACTAATCCAGGTCGCGGGTTATTTTTCCATGTATCACTTGTCGCTTTACAAAAAAATGCGAATAAAAGGGATATAATTAATTGCTTTGTCTTGGTACTACAAGATTTGCTAATAAAAATCATTTCAGTTGATTTAGATGAAGTTTCCATTCTAAATCTTGACCCAGACTAATTCCATCGGGATAGTCTCAACTAATTTACTTCAATGTAAATAATTATAGTCGTGTAGCCAAAAAGAAATAATAACATCTAAAAATTACTATTTAAGTATAACGACTAAAGAAACAACCCAAACCATGATAATATTAGAAAAGTTTGCATCACTTGTACAATGCTGGTCCAACAATATTAGAAGCTCAAGAAACTTTTTGTATATTTTCAATATTATTCAAAGATGCAGTGGCTAATCAGTTCTTTAATTTGTGACGCTAGAAAATAATAGGCATACCCAATACTACCAACGCAAAATCCATTGTTTATTTCTTCTTTGTCGTGCCCCATTAATTGAATACGAAATTATTTTAATTAAAAAGTAGAAGTAACCCAAAGAACATGCTCAGAAGTAGTCCCAAAAGTCTCAGACTTCTTTTTGTCCTAAAAATGCTAAAACTACAAAGTCTTGTCTATTATCATTACATTTGGTAATTTTTCATCTTTGCCTGAACCTTGCACTGTATTGACGGTGGAGGTTCAAGCAAGGAAGATGATAGCAATAATCACATTAGGGGAGACCGTGTTTGGTTGTCACAAAAACCATAACAGAAAACTGAACAAACAAGTGAGTCAATGACGTCGTCTCTATAAACAATTTTTTTTTCACAACTTTTCATTTAACGCATTGACCGTCATGACACGAAACATTCCGTTCAGGCTGCGCTGGTTATGACAGATGCAATAGCGTGTACCATTACGACCCACGCGGCGGGAATAGGAAGTCACATAGATTTTACGTGGCAGTCAACGCGTTAAGAATGGCAGCGCTTGAGAACACTTTTTGTAGAAATTGTTCCAAGACCGGAAACGTTCCTCCTACAATTTTTAACCTGAAACGAAAAATCCACAATTTATGGGATCTATGTGAGAATAGCTAGGGTTTATTCGGTAATTTCAGCTTTTTTATAAGCTACGAAATGATTTCGTCTACCTTTGTACGTTGTTAACACAATTTCTTATAAATATCTAATCTCATCACTCCGGGACACGAGTACTGTTGCGAGCACGAGTTTTGGCAGGCAACTCTCATTGGCTCTAAGGCAGAGTAGGTTCGCTCAAAGGCGACGCTCAAGTATCGCCCCTATTGGCCGAATAGTCACGTGCACACTGGAAGGTCTTAGGCCCCGCCTTGCCTCCGAGACCTGCCGGCTGCCACAGCAATTGCTCCCATCGGTACACGTTTAAGGTAAAGGTAGCAGTAGTTGACCATGTACCAGTAGTTGACCATTTCCTAAAAAACCATAAAAAATAAGATTTTTATAAGTTGTGATATTTTTTTATTTTGATGAAATTGCACATCTTATAAAAATCTTACTTTTTATGGTTTTTTTAGAAAATGGTCAATTACTGGTACCTTTACCTTATTACTTTTCCAAGAAATTTTTCATAATTTCGTTTTCTCAGTAAAGCACACACAGTTCCAACCTTGAGCTTTATTAACGCCGGGCTTTTGCCGAGCTCAAAAGGTTATCGATACGCGTGGGTGTTGTAATCGTGGATTGATGCAGATAAGTCCACTGCCTATCGAATCTAGTCGGGAATCTTTGCTGCACAATGACGCGTCAGACCAATGGACTGTAATGTCACATATGACAAGAGTTGCCATACGCTCATTCATGGAGATCAATACTTCTTATGGAATTTCTCCTGTATTCGCACTTCCCCTTAGCTTTGGCTCCCGTTTCTCTCCAGATTCGTTGGCATTCCATAAAAAGGGGAAAAAAATGTTTTGTTTTTTTTTTTCATTTTTTTTTTGCGCACTCTTTTATCTTCGCATTGCCCCTACTCCAAAAGTAACGTTCGGTAAACTGCTTACTCTCATTCATGGTCACTTTCCATTATGGAAGTAGGGTAAGATGATAGAGATGGCTGGGGTGGTGGAGACTCATTATAGATCGACCTACAGGGCTATACACGAGCCGGATCTTCTCCAGTACTCCTGTGACCGTCGGCACCATTAGACGCGTTCGTGGAACGCGTTTCCGGTTGAAACGAACGAGAATGCACGTCGGGGTGCGCCACGGAAATTTCCGAAGCTATTGAAAAAGGCTATTTTCTCAATGCATCGGCGACGCGTAGAACTGCGTCATGCGGCATTTGCGTTTACATGATAGTTACATTCGCATACGTGACGCGGCATTGTAGTTGTCATCCATTAAGATGCTGAACAAATTGGGCAAGAGTTGTAGAGAGTTTTTTATTTAAATGAAAAATGTAACTCGTGAAATATAAAATCGCGGTAATTATGACATTCCTAAGCTGATCCATGTGCCTTAACGGATGAACATATGTAGAATAATTTCAAGAACTTTAGTTGTTATCGGTTAATGTAAAAAGTGATAAATTGTAAAGGGAATTGATAAACCGTGTGAACTTTGTATATATCTATGATATGAAAACTAGTCCAACTGTTATTAAGCAAGTTATAATGTTTGCTGGTGCAATTGAATCCAAACGGTGGGTTAAGGATAATACAAGTTTGAGGTAAAGATCAATTTCACTTATATCTTTTAAAACTTTGATAATATATAGAGAAACAATGGTATTTCGATAAACGGTGTTTTAAGGAGTTTTCAATAAGAACTGTAGGAAGTTAAAATAGAACATAACAAACAACCAATTAATGTATATAATAAATTTTCAGATATGTAATAAATTTTGAAGTATAATAAATTTTGAAGTATAATAATACTCGACAATTGTTTAAAGAATATCACACCACTTTAAAATTTTTAATAATATAAATAGAAACAATAGCACTTCGATAGACGGGATTTTAAGGGGTTTTAAGGGGTTTTCAATAAGAACTATAGGAAATTAAAATGGAACATAATAAACAACCAATCAAGATAGAATCAGCTTATAATAAATTTTGAAATATAATAATACTTGACAATTGCTTAAACAATATTACATCACTTTAAAATTCTTAATAATATAAATAGAAACAATAGCACTTCGATAGACGGGGTTTTAAGGGGATTAAAGGGGTTTTAAGGGGTTTTAAGGGGTTTTCAATAAGAACTATAGGAAATTAAAATGGAACATAATAAACAACTAATTAAGATAGAATCAGCTTGTAATAAATTTCGAAGTATAACAATATTCGATAATTGCTTAAACAATAAGACATCACTTTAAAATTCTTAATAATATAAATAGAAATAATGGCACTTCGATAGACGGGGTTTTAAGGGGTTTTCAATAAGAATTATAGGGAGTTAAAATGGAACATAATAAACAATCAATTAAGATAGAATCAGTTTGTAATAAATTTTTAAGTATAACAATATTCGATAATTGCTTAAACAATAAGACATCACTTTAAAATTCTTAATAATATAAATAGCAATAATAGCACTTCGACAGACGGGGGTTTAAGGAGTTTTCAATAAGAATTATATGAAGTTAAAATGGAACATAATAAACAATCAATTAAGATAGAATCAACTTGTGACAAATTTTGAAGTATAACAATATTCGACAATTGTTTAAAGAATATGACATTACTTTAAGAATTTTATTAATATGAATAGAAACAATAGGTCTTCGATTGAGGGGGATTTAAAGGGGTTTTCAATAAGAACTATAGGTTGTTAAAATGGAACATAATAAACAATCGATTAAGATAGACTCAACTTGTGACAAATTTTGAAGTATAATAATACTCAACAATTGCTTAAGGAATATGACATCACTTAATTGTCCACTTGGACTTTATTTACAAAAACGAATTCGTTGAACCGAATTTTCAATCACTCTGTTCAATATATATCGACTCTAATTTCATTTAAATGAACAGTTGTAGTTCTTCAAACTATTAGTTCACCAAGTTTTTGTAGCAATAAATCGATTGTTGTAACATCCTCAAATTCTTGAACACTTTATAACTACTTCATAAATGCTTTATCAATTCAATAATGTTTACATAAAATCTTAATAAAAAAACGCGAACCGAGATAATAGCCGAGACAAATTAATAACAACTTGGGATCTTCTATTTGACTATTAGAATGTTCCTAGTTGGAATTCAGGATGAATATGCACTAGATCTTCCGGAAGTATCTTGGGTGAAAATGAGAAGGAAACAGAGAAAATTTTGGGAGAAATAAGGACTGATAGGACCCAGCTTCTGTAAATAAAGATGGGTGGTCGGATGCTGGAGGGTTACAAATCTAAACATTTAAATTGATGAGACTTTTTATCCGTCAGGTCGCATATTTTACAATTTAGCATTAATTTACAATTTAATTTACTAAAAAAAAAGTTTTATCTATTAATTTTCAATTAATATTAAAAAAAATTAACTTACAATTTTATTTACTAAAAAAAAGTTTTATTAATCTTAAATGAATATAATATAATAAAAATAAATATAATATAAGTGTGAAATTTCTAAAAAAAGGCAAAATTTGCTGAAAACTTTACAAGTTTCATCCTTGACGACTTAACATACGATCTTAATGTAGGTTCTTTATCGGACTCAAGGGTCTGTCTTTCTATAAACGAATAAAATACCGGGTCTTGTATCTGGAAGTAGCTTTCCTGAAGATTAGATATGGTTGTCAACAGAAAATTTTGAGGAAGGAATGTGCTATATCCAACAACACTTTTTTTTAACATTCTGTATGATATTTTACTACTATGAGACATACATTAAGGTGATGTCATATTCGATAAACAACTGAAACTCATTATTATACTTCAACATTTGGTAAAAAATGGTTCTTTCTTAATTATTTGTGATAGGGTAAATGCACCAATAGATGGACGGTTAAGCAAACTCTCATGCCTTTTTATCAAAATAATATACTAAAATACAAATAAGTTATAATAAAATTAATTATATTAATGTAAAAATATGTAATTAACTAGAAAAAATTTACTAAAACTTTGTGAAACTTCGTAGTAATTAACAAAAAAGAAAAATTTATGAAAAAGACCAAAACCCCAGTAGATGGACAGCCAATACCAATAGATGGACGCTAAATTTTCTTATATTTTTGTAATTTTATTATTTTATTACGATATTTATATTTAGTGAAATACGAGCATAATAATGTATACATACCTTATTTTTTTATTCATTTATAATAGTAATAAGAAATAACGTTTACCCGACATCTGTCACATATTTACTAGTGGTGGCGCTCTTGAAGCAAAACTTCGTCATGTCAAATTTAAATATTTTTTTTTATCATTATTACAAATATAAAGATGAAAAAAATCACTTTTTGCAATTAGGACTACATATAGCCATAAAAAGAAATTATGACTTTACGATTTCGTTCTTAAATTTAATGTAATTACTTTTTGAAATAATATTTGTCCATCTATTGAAGGGTGTCCATCTATTGGTGTGTTTACCCTACCTTTGTTAAGTGAACAGTTACTTTCCATTTAAAAAATAGTGTCTAATAATAATCTAAACAGTAAAATAATACAAATAGTAATCCAAAAAAAAGTATTTCAGAGCATCAAAATTACCACCCTTTGCGGTCGGTGTCCCCATATCGGGGACATTTTTAAATCGTCGTAGAAGTCGGTGTCCCCGTAGCGGGGACACCGTCACACTAGATTTCCTAGATTTGCTAGATTCGCTCCGACCTGCTAGTACTCCTAAAAGCGAAATCTGCCGACCGCGAAGGGTTAACTTCTCAAAATGTCAAAATGTGATTGAAACTTGAGGTGATAACTATTACGCTTTTCGTCATTACAGTTTCAAAGCTGCAGCTAAACAAGTGTACGCGTGTTTGTGATCGCCAATCTTTCAAGTATTCGGTGACATTTGATACGATGATGAATATACATAATGACAAACCCGTATCCTATTAGATGCGTATAATCAAATGTACCTATGCAACGTAGACGATAAACAAGTTCGTTATGTGTGAGTTTGGATAGTGTTTTCTACTCGAAAGATTACGCAAAAGCTTTTTATCAAACGATAAATTATTGTAAATTGTATCTTTCCAAATAATGCTCTAATCTTATTTTAATTATACAAAGAGCGTAGCAAACACTATGCTATTTATGACGATCATGCTATTTATGACAACTTTTCCTAGAATTCTTCACTTTGAATCTGTGAACGTATTGGAAAAAGTATTGTTTCGTCGTTGTCGTATTCTATCTATTAAATTATGGATAAGGATGATTCAATAATTACACGTATTCTATATTTTACATTTCAATTTCATTTATAAATTTTCTAATTTAATATCAAATTTTTTAGAGATGCATAATTTCTCTGCCAATTGTTAGGGTGTCCCATAAGTTTCTTCCTTTCAGGCTCGAGGTCATTTATAGCGTGAGGCGGAAAAAACTTCAATAGTTAATTAAAAAACGATACTTCCCGTTTGTGGATGTCAAAAAATGATTGAATCAAACCTTGAAAATAATTGGAAAATAAAATGATAAGAGGTGTTTTTGACATCATTGATAGAAGTAGTGTTAAAGATTTTTATATCAATGGCAAGGAAAGTAGGATGCCAAAGCACCGCTGTTATACACAATCAATAATTCGAAATCAGAAATATAGTGTTATAGTTAAAATAAATTTTCTAATTTAATATCAAATTTTTTAGAGATGCATAATTTCTCTGCCAACTATTAGGGTGTCCCATAAGTTTCTTCCTTTTAGGCTCGAGGTCATACATAGCGCGAGGCGAAAAAAACTTCAATAGTTAATTAAAAAACGATACTTCCCGTTTGTGGATGTCAAAAAATGATTAAATCAAACCTTGAAAATAATTGGAAAATAAAATGATAAGAGGTGTTTTTGACACCATTGATAGAAGTAGTGTTAAAGATTTTTATATCAATGGCAAGGAAAGTAGGATGCCAAAGCACCGCTGTTATACCCAATCAATAATTCGAAATCAGAAATATAGTGTTATAGTTAAAATAAATTTTCTAATTTAATATCAAATTTTTTAGAGATGCACAATTTCTTTGCTAATTGTTAGGGTGTCCTAAAAGTTTCTTCCTTTCAGGCTCGAGGTCATTTATAGCGTGAGGCGGAAAAAACTTCAATAGTTAACCCTAGAACAGCACACGGGGTCAATATGACCCCACGCGATTTTCGAACTCCATTGTCCAAAATCGAAAATTGTCCGAACTCCAAATCTGTAATTATGTGCGATATTACGAAAATTAGTAATTCTCTAAAAATCACACCCTTCATTTTTCAAAATAAATACCTTTTTTGGAAAATCGATTACGCTCTTTACGTTCGAGTTTGGAGGTGTGCTGTTCTAGGGTTAATTAAAAAACGATACTTCCCGTTTGTGGATGTCAAAAAATGATTAAATCAAACCTTGAAAATAATTGGAAAATAAAATGATAAAAGGTGTTTTTGACACCACTGATAGAAATAGTGTTAAACATTTTTATATCAATGGCATGGAAAGTAGAGGATGTCGCAGCACCGCTATAAAATGATAACTTTTGGTTTTGGTGAAATATAAGAAATAATATAAAAAAATACCAAGACCAACTCAGAAAGAATTTCTAACATGAGCTTTCTTATAAAATATATAGTAATTCATCTTGCGATCACCATAAGTTAACTTATTACTTCCTTTATGCACCGAGACTTCCATAGATGCACCCTAATCAAGGAAAACATGAATCAATTTTCAAACTCTCGTTACAGAGCAGCCAAGGATCTGGAGGAACGTCGTAGTCATTATGAACCATCACTGGGACCTGTTGCGCCTGATGATGTTGAGCACCCATTTACTCTCGAAGAAAATGACTTTGTGCCACATTTCCAAAGGGTTTCCATTTCCGGAGAAGACACTTCCGGGGTAAGCGAAGAAACTTCTTCTATGAACATTTTTAAACGATGGACAATTTTTTATTTGTGATAGCATGGTTTTCCTACGCCTCTGGAATATGCACAAATAACACAACCTGATAATTATTCCAACATTGAATTTGCACATTGAATTTGCTTCAGTCGATACAGCCTGCGTTGAAGTTTTGGTACTAATTTTCTAGAGTTTTGACTTCATATCGCTCTTATTGAAAACGCTTTATACTGGGAGAGAGTAAGGGCTATCAGTCAAGGGCTGACGTCAAGTCTATTATTTATCATGCAATTAAGGGAAGACTAAACTGAAAAATGAAAATTCGCTGCTGTCGTCTTTAAATCTTTTTTTTATGGTTCCCTGGGAGTAAAATGAGGAATTTAAGAGATTCCACCTAGTGACAACCTCCAAAACAAAGATTTATAGCCTACAACCTAAATTTTATACGTAAAACAAGTGTCAGAGAGAATAGGGCCGTGCGCAAAGTGAGAATATATATATGACTGCTGGACATCTGAAATAATTAAAAAAGCCCTAAAAAATAATAACTCCAGATTAGAATTTCAATTTATACTTTATTTCAAGAAAAAAAAAATTGTCTTATAAAAACCTCTAAATTTTCCTATTTTTCAGTTTAGTCTTCCCTTAACCCTTAGAAGGCCGAGATTTAAGGAGGTTCTTGCACAAATATTTATGAACTCAGCTGTAATATTTTCAATAGTTCAAGTTATGCCCAATCTTATGGTATTTTTACTTTATGGTGTTACCGTGTAAAATTTGATGAAATTAAATCTTGAAATTGTTACTTTTTTACACGTACTCTTATGGGACTGCATGAAAAAATTATATTTCTGAAGCGTGAACAAATTTTTGAACAATATAAAATATATGAATTTAAAGATAAAAGCTTTCTCTTTCAGATTACATTTTGTAAATAACTTGCAACCGTGGAAAAATTTGAGATATTATATGTTAAAGTGAGTAAACTTTGATTACATCCGGTTATCTGTAGGGAAGCCATGTTTTTCATATAACGCGACTGCGCGAGAGAAGCGCGCACGTCTATGCGTCTATGATTGGGCATTCTCGTAAACCTGGGCCGGAAATATACTTTTCGGTTACTCACGGGTTAATCAAGTTATAGTCTATTTATTTTAATAAAAAGTAGACAATGTGCACAACAAATGTAATGTTTACACTAGAATTATTTATTGAAAATCATTTTCAATTTTTAAACATAAAATACATACATAAATATTTGCATTCATTTTTTTGTAACATTTGGGCTTAGTTGTACTCGCAAGAGCCTCCTTAAAAGATTTTGAAAGATTCTCATTTCTACTGAAAAGTAATCTAAGCTCCCCAAACCAAGTTCGGATGTTGGCGAGTCAGCTCATGCCTGCCCTCTCAGGGTTAATTAGTGTCGAAGCCTTTGAAGATATAACCTGAGGTGGTCTTTGCCCAAAATTTGTATTACGCTTAACCCACCGTTTAAATTCAATTGCACCAGCAAACAATACATTGATTAACACGTTCACGCCGGCGTGACCCACCGATGGGTCACACTTGTCTGTTCCGTGGGGCGGCGTGACCCACCGGTGGGTCACAGAACAGTCAAATGTGACCCACGGTCACGCCGCCCCACGGAACAGACAAGTGTGACCCACCGGTGGGTCACGCCGGCGTGAACGTGTTAATTACATTTGTGACTAGATTTCTTATCATAGGTATATACAAAGTTTCAATTTGGCCTAACAAAATTTGTTAACCGTGATCGATATCCCTCAACATTCAATGTAACTGTACCGCCAGCTTCATTCTGCAAAAAATTGTGGCCCGATGACGCCACCGTGCCATGAACCTCACCTTACAGTGATTTGTTGGGGATACAAAAGCTTCTCTTGAATCTGTTAAACATGTCTATTGTATCATTTCATTTCAACTTCATATCGTTCTTATTGAAAAACTATTATATTTGAAGGAAGCATTATAGCTTGATTAACACTATTTCTACCAAAGGTGACAAAAAACACTTATTCGAATTTTAATTTAGAAGTATTTTCTAGGTTTAATGTAATCTTTGTTTGTATTGCATTTTTGGAAATTTGTTTTGCATAGAAACAATAAACTTTAATTGGTTGTTTCCCTACATGTGATGTGAGCCTTTGAAATTTATTTTCATGATTTCAAGTTCACATTTGTCAATAAGTGTTATTTTTTAAAGGTGTCGTCAACACTATTTCTACCAAATGTGTCATAACCACCTTTTAGAATTTTAATTTAGAATTATTTTCTAGGTTTACTTTCATCTTTTTTTGTTTTTCACTTTTTGAAATTTGTTTTGTATATAAATAATAAACTTTGGTTATTTGCCTACATGTCATGTGAGCCTTTGAAATTTCTTTTCATGTTTTTGAATTAACATTTGTCAATAAGCGTTATTTTTTAAAGTTGTCATCAACACTATTTCTACCAACGGTGTCAAAAGATCCACTTTAGAATTATTTTCTAAAGTGGATCTTTATGGTGAGATTTATGGCCCAGTGATGCCACCGTGCCATAAATCTCACCATATTTTTCCTGTGATCTTTTGCGCATACAAAAGATTCTTTGTTCAATTAAGGAGGCTCTTGCGAGTACAACTGAACCCAAATGTTACAAAAAATGAATGTAAATATTTATGTATGTATTTTATGTTTAAAAATTGAATATGATTTTCAATAACTAATTCTAGTGTAAACATTGCATTTGTTGTGCGCATTGTCGACTTTTCATTAAAATAAATAGACTATAACTTGATTAACCCGTGAGTAACCGAAAAGTATATTTCCGGCCCAGGTTTACGAGAATGCCCAGTCATAGACGCATAGACGTGCGCGCTTCTCTCGCGCAGTCGCGTTATATGAAAAACATGGCTTCCCTACAGATAACCGGATGTAATCAGAATTTACTCACTTTAACATATAATATTTCAAAATTTTCCACGGTTGCAAGTTATTTACAAAAAGTAATCTGAAAGAGGAAGCTTTTATCGTTAAATTCATATATTTTATATTGTTAAAAACTTTGTTCACGTTTCGGAAATATAATTTTTTCATGCAGTCCCATAAGAGTACACGTAAAAAAGTAACGATTTCAAGCTTTAATTTCACCAAATTTTACACGGTAAGAGGATAAAGTAAGAATACCATAAGATTGGGCATAGCTTGAACTATTGAAAATGTTACAGCTGAGTTCATAAATATTTATGCAAGAACCTCCTTAAAAAGTTATCCTTTGCGGATATTATATGATTCTCTTGATTCCTTATGCATTCGTGAAATTAGAGCCGATATGTGCCCATAATTGTGAAAGTGGTCTAAGTCAAGATTCGAAAAAGATGCGATTTTCAGTTATCTCGCTTCATTTTATCTTGCAATACATTTTTTTTCTGCATTAATCAAGACCAATAAAACTCCAACTTTCAATGTTGCAGAATGTAAAAACATTTTTTATTTTATTTAAAACAAATCCTTTAAATTTATCAACACAAAAAAATATGACTAAGACCACTTTCATAATTATAGGCACATATATTGAAATTTGAACAGAGTGATCGAAAATTCGGTTCATCGAATTCGTTTCCATAAACGAAGTCAAGCTGGACACTTGACACTAAACTCGCTGATCTCGATTGCCTGCATTATGTTTAAACGACTAAATGCGTCAAAGTGACGGGTTCCGTGAACCTAGTGTCAAATGATGTCCATATTCCACACGTCATCAATTGTCATGCATCGTACTTCAAAATTGACAAGCTTGATTCCGTCTTCATTCACTTTTGCTTTATTCAATTTTAACATCATATCGTTCCTATTGAAACCCTCGGATGATCTGGGGCCCACAATACTATTAACCTTTTAACTGCGGGGCTATTATCCATCAACAATCGCGCCAGGGCGCTAATCGCGCATCGGGTGCCAACAGGCGCTGTTAGCACAGACAAACGGTTCTCGTTGAACGCCTTCGGGCGTTATTCGGTGTCAAAGGGTTAACAAATTGCATTCTCTTTGCATGCATCGCGGTACATGTACAGGAGAATGGCGTCTATTTTGGACCACCTAAAGAAAATTACCTGCTGACGGGCCTAAAGTGAAGAAAAAGATAAAAATCGCAGTGGTTATGAAAAAGCATATATTCAACTATAAGTAGACACCTATGAAATGCACGCAAATGGAAAATATTATAAATAAATAAATTATTATATACGATATAAATTTTTGTCTATTCTGCTTGAGTATACCTTTCAGTGGAAAAAATGTTACGGTATTACATGCGATAGTTTTTGACAGAAAATTGTGAAAAATGCTGCTTTTTTTAGGAGGCCAAATGAAAGTACTTCCTTAAATCCTGTAATATATTTTATAGTCAACCTTTTTTTATTATATA
The DNA here is from genome assembly GCA_949825005.1 of Gasteruption jaculator. Classification (NCBI taxonomy): domain Eukaryota; kingdom Metazoa; phylum Arthropoda; class Insecta; order Hymenoptera; family Gasteruptiidae; genus Gasteruption; species Gasteruption jaculator. The sequence continues at coordinate 4,888,515 of OX463767.1, forward strand.
ACAACTATTTTAACCAGTTAACTGTGTTTGACGACTATATCCGTCATGGCGATTTTGCGGAATTTTGTGTCATGACGACTATTTACGGTCGTCATGACACAAAATTCTGCAAAATCGCCATGACGGATATAGTCGTCAAATACAGTTAACTGGTCAACACTTTGCCGGCCGCACGTCTGATCGGGATTCTTTCGTTTGGCGCCGTTATAAATCTTTGTGTACGACACCAACGTGGTGCCACCGGAGCTTGCCCGATAGTTTTCGCTTGGCACCAACGTGGTGTCACCGGACGGCATAGCGTTAAGAAAATGGAAAAACACAAACAACTGGAAATTTCAAAAGTACTTGCCTAAATTGGGCCACTATTTTCCTAAATTAGGCAAATCTGCCATGTTTTCAGAACATGATTGACAATCAAATGTTGATGAAATATAAATTTGTATTTTGTGCATTAAAATTCTGTACTTCACTTTTTGTTTCACAAAATAGGTTCCGCTGGAAGATTTGCAGAGAGCCTCGCAGATGCTAGTGCAGGCACTAGCGATTCGCGAACGGTATATGAACAATTCTCGACAATCTTTCCCTTCGATCACGTCAAGATTTCTACGTAGCGTAGATAAAAGACCACACTGTTCTGATGACGAATATCAGCACGATGACCGACAAACAATCGAAGGTACTTAGTTTTGAAATTGGCAGCCCGTGAAAATGGGTACAAGGTGTCAGAGACTCAAAGTATGCTTGCTGATCAAAAAAATTGGTGTGGTAAATTCTTTTTCAGGAATTTCTTTGGATTTTAATATTTTTAACGAGGCACTTGAAGTGCGGGGATTACAATATTTAAAGAACAGCTGAGATTTTTTTTAAGTTTGTTGGATGAGTAGTTTTAAAATGACAGCCCGTGAAAATGGGCACAAGGTGTCAGAGACCCAAAGTGTGCTTGCTGATCGCAAAAATTGGTGTGTTAAAAAGAGGATTAAGGTAGGTGTTCTAGTCTAGAGAGCGAAGAACAAGCTTATTTTCAAAAACGTTTTTCTCAGCTTCTTTATTAGATATTATAATTACAAAATTTTCCAGGACATAATGCTATCCCTATAGAATGGGGAAAAATGGTTCACATCGTCCAGCGTTTTTTTTTTCCAATTATCAGAAGGCGCCAAAGTCGAGTCCTCAATAAAAAGGTGTTCCCATGGCGGACAAACAATCTTCGGATTGGAACGTTTGAAACAGAAATAGGAAAAAACTTTTTAAAGAGGAAGATTTGCCACATGGTGATTCACCACCGTTTGCCAAAAATCGATAATAGAAAAGAAATGGCAGCTATTTGAAAAACACTGTACGAAAATCGACATATTTTTGCACCGTTTGCGTCCTGTAAATTTTTATATTACAAATTTTTTTCCAAAAATCTGCTGAATTACCATACAAAACACCTTAATAAAGAATCGTACAAAGTTTCATCAAAATCGATGTAGGGGTTGCGGAGATTGTTTGTCCGCCGTGGGAACACCTTTTTATTGAGGACTCGATTTTGGCGCCTTCTGAAAATTGAAAAAAAAAACGCTGGACGATGTAAACCATTTTTTTTCCATTCGATAAGGATAGCATTATGTCCTCGAAAATGTTGTAATTGTAATATCTAATAAAGAAGCTGAGAAAAACGTTTTCGAAAATAAGCTTGTTTTTTCGCTCTCTAGACTAGACACCTACCTTAAACAAACTTTGATCTAGTTTTAAAAAATTGTAACGCCGGTATACACCAACATTAATTTTTTAAGTTAAGCGCACTGCTTCTTCGAGCTAGCCAGAATTTATTAGATGCAACTACAGCTTTTTTCAAACATTTCACAAATTTTTGTGCCATTACTAACGAAGATTATTCTTTTATTAAATAGATCACCCAGTTCACGCACCATCGTCAGAAGGGGATCCGTGGCAATGTGAAACATTTCCATCCAAAAATTACATAATCGCACCAGTAAATGGAGTGTTTAATCTTTACGCCAATAAGGAAGATTTGAATAATGAAAAACCAATACCATATTCGTATCCAGACCTTCCTACATTCGTTAAGGATATGAATGGTTTATGCGCTATGATTGCCGATGGACCATTAAAATCCTTTTGTTACCGGAGACTTAGTTACCTATCATCGAAATTTCAACTTCACGTTTTACTTAATGAGCTCAGAGAACTAGCTAGTCAGAAGGCAGTACCGCATAGAGATTTTTACAACATTCGAAAGGTACGTTATTAGAAAATATCAATATTCTTTATTAGAAGAAAGTTTTTTTATTATTTAGAAAATTTTTTATTATACAGAATATTACATTATATACATTTTTTTTATAATATAGAAACATTTTGTATTTATTATATCACGTTATTAGAAAAATAATTGTTGTTTTTCCATATGTCATTTGTAAGCTTAAAATATGCGAGAATATGGAAAATTGCTTTGTTTTATTTTACAAGACTTACGGTAAAATAATTTCAATCGATATTTCATTTGTTAATTTGTTGATTTTTACAATAGACCAATTTCAATAAATTTTATTGTTATGAAAAAATAAATGAAATTTAATGAAATCGGTCTATTATAAAAACCAAGAAATCAACGAATGAATTATCAACTGGAATTGTTTTATCGCAAGTCTTGTAATACCAAAACGACAGTAATAATAATTCTTAATTTCCATGTTTGTTAATTTATTTATTGATTTCTTGATTTTTACAATAGACCAATTACAATAAATTTTAATGTCATAAAAAAGAAATGAAATTCAATGAAATCGGTCTATTATAAAAACCAAGAAATCAACGAATGAATTATTAACTGGAATTATTTTATCGCAAGTCTTGTAATACCAAAACGACAGTAATAATAATTCTTAATTTCCATATTTATCAATTTATTTGTTGATTTCTTGGGTTTTACAATAGACCAATTACAATAAATCTTATTGTCATAAAAAAGAAATGAAATTCAATGAAATTGGCCTATTGTAAAAACCAAGAAATCAACAAATAAATTATCATATTTAGAAATTCAGAATTATTTTTATAATTATTATAACTAAGAATTATTATCATTATAATATCAGTTGATTTAGATTAAGTTCCCAATCAAAATCTCGCCCCAGAATTTATTTCATTGCGATAGTCTTTTCTCGTTCGCTTCAATGTAAATATTTACTATTTTAATTCATTTATTTTATTTTACGGATTTTCACATAGTGCTTAGACCCCATGGGTCTGTTACAATTTTTTCTATAAACAAGTCTACTTTTAAAAATATATTTAATAGAAAATTGGTTCTCGAAATAATCGGTACGTCCAAAAATCTCACGATTTGGTATAACGACTTGAGAAAAATAAATTGTATTGCAAAATTGTCGAAAATGTCCACAACAATTTACCAAACAAAAAAGTCAAATTATTTATTGTAAAACTTATTGTCAGTATCATTGCGAAAACTGTAGTTTATTGGAGCCGAGCATTTTTTTTATCACCGCTAAAATAAGAGTCCATACACTTGAAAGTGGAATTGTGGTGGTTAATTGCCATCCACGTCCCAGTTAAAAATAGAAATGAAAGTAAACTTTAAATTTGTCACGTTATCGCATGGATCCGCTTCTAAATCTGATTTTTCGCTAAAAACTCATCCGTTCTAGTTGCATCTTTGCCTAGGCTCCTAGGAACATTAAGACACATAGATCCGCCCATCAATCTCCCACACGGATAGCCTTCGCAAATTCATTAGTGCCCATGTTCCTAACGCAAACGAATTTGAGAGCTACGAGAACCTCTGGAATTACGCCAAGATGCACATCCGTTCGAAAGGGACAAAGACATCTAATTCCAAATTCTCTTGAAATTGGTGTAGTTGCACCGAACAAAAAAGCACCAGCGTTGCTAGTGTTTGGGGTAATTCTCAAGTGCAGCCTATACTGCACTTGAGAAATTACATTATGTCTGATAACGCTGCGTTAAAAATTCCTTGCGCTTTCCGGAATGATGACAAAGGTCCCTAAATTTTGTACTGGATTGGGAAATAAGTTCGTTCGGTTTTTGTGATATATTCCACTGTTAAAAACCGAACGAACTTATTTGCCTACCCAATACTTTTTTGTTTTTGTAATTATTCGTTTATTATATATTTATTTTACCGTTAATCTATTTTTATATATATTGGGCTGTTCCATAAGTTTCTTCGTTTCCAGCTCGAGGTCATACATAGCGTGGCGCGGAAGAAACTTATGGGACACCCTAATATATTTTTGGAGGAGATGTTCGCTATGAAATTACTAATTATTAATGTTATAAATATTTTCGGAATTACAGATTCTACTTTCGCGCTTTAGGGGATTTGTCCTGAAGCATTAAATAAATAACTCTAACTCTAACATAGAAAAAAATAAAAGTCACAATATAGACAGTAACCGGGTTAAATAATTTAAAAGTAACGACATAATTTGTCTCGTGCTAGCCAATAACTGTCTTTTTTCAAATGCAACACATTTTTTTATAGATTTCTTGTACATCTTCAAACTATTTCGGATAACGTTTTTTCTTCTTTTTTTTTCATGATTATTACAGTCTTCTAAACCATTACAGGATTCATTGTTCTATTTCCCACATTGGAATTTTCTAATAGCCATTTATATGGTGCTTTTGCTTAAGGGTGTCAATCACTGTACTGTCTATGTTTATAGAAAATTGGAAACAAAAAATACTGTTATAATCAAATTATTATGCCAAATTGCAAACATTTAATTGTAACCGTTTTCGAATTTTCACAGGTTGATACTCACATTCATGCAGCTTCGTGCATGAACCAGAAACATTTACTAAGGTTTATCAAGAAAACTCTGAAGAATCATGCCTGCGAAATCGTGACTTGTTCAAAAAATGGCGAAACAATGACACTACGAGAAGTGTTTGAGTCCATGAATCTTACAACTTATGATCTTAGCGTCGATATGCTGGATGTGCACGCAGTAAGTAACAATAAATTTAAACATTTATACATACTTTATTAGATATTTATTATATTGTTCATTACCAAGCGTTGCGATGAACGCATTGAACACAGAATAATAATATTCCATAGGGGTGTAACCAAAAAAATTTGGTTTTTAAATCTTTCTGCGCAATTTTTCCAATTTTTTTTTCTTCACAAGAACCTTCCTCAAACTTCAACGAATCGTTTAAAAAGAAAATTAGCCAAATTGGTCTCGCCGTTTTCGAATTTTACGCTTAACAACACATTTAACCATTCATTTTTATTTATATGCATATATAATATACCAGAACCTTTACCAAACATACACCAATTCTCAGAAAATTTAATCCAACTACATCGAAATCATTAAAATAATATAATTAACATTATACCGAATAACGAAATATCACATAAAATAATATTCACGTCAAAAATTAAATAACTCATCTGTTTTCATCAAAATAAATGAAAATATGGATCAAAGTTTAATAGAATTTGAATTACGCCGATATTATTATATGTAAAATTATATTTCAAAAAACAATCTACTAAAGAATTACTACTGAAGAGGATCAGCAACAAATGATGGAAACGCTTAAATAAATAAATATCTACTGGCCGAGAAAAATAACCAAGGACAATAAAAGAATATTATATGTGTAGGTTAATTCTTCCTTGTACAGTAGATATACCATAAATTTAGTTCCCAATTTTTTCCATATTGGAAACGTTATATATTAAACAAAATTTATAGATCTACTAGAATAACGGACAATTATCTTCATTATTGTAGTATTTTATTAATATGATTTTAGTATATTAGTAAAATCGTCAAAGGAGAACCAACGAAGAATTATTCTTATAATTAATACACACTGTTATTAATTCACGCGTATTTATCATATAAATGTGATAATTGCATATGAATAATCGACCTTCATCATTCTGAAGAACATCGGAGCAAAACATATTAATTATCCACATTTGTTGCATTTTATTCAATCAGTTTGTAGGAAAAACGATAGTCGATGAATGAATTATTGATAGTGTTACGCTATAATTATACTCGTTTTTCTGATTCATTAGGCGTAAAATTCATTTGATATTTCAATGTTGGCATAAGTTTCAACTTCAAGAAAGATAAAGTTTCACAGCTGGAGGTAATATTATGGGATATTTGAAAGAAAGTAAATTTCAATTGGCGCCCCTTATAGATTCCTTGAGATTGGTCGATAAACTTTCGAGGTGGTAGCTAAAAAGATTGTTATCGGGGGGTAATTCCGCGTGTTAGAGAGAGGGATTGTTATAAAGTGAAATTGCTATAAGGAGGTCCTACGATTTGTAATTTAGAATCCACGCGTAATCTGTACACGTTTGATATAAATTACCTAAGGTAAAGGTACCAGTAGTTGACCGTTTTCTAAAAAACCATAAAAAATAGGATTTTTATAAGACGTACACTTTCATCAACATAAAAACATCATATCTTATAAAAATCTCATTTTTTATATTTTTTTAGAAAATGGTCAACTACTGCTACCTTTACCTTATATACATTTTCAGTTTGAAGAAAGATAAAGTTTCATAGCTGAAGGTTTTATTATAAGAATATATGCGCGGTGGGTGGACGAATTTTCAAAGTGGGAGCGGAAAAGATTATAATCAGGAAATAATTTTGCGCCCTAAAAAAATGGATTGTTATAAAGTGAAATGGTAATAACGAAATTTGACTGTAGTATACATGCGATTTTCCACATTGAATCTGAATTTTCTTCCATTCTTTTTTGTATCTCTTTGAGGACAGAAACAGGTTCCACAGGTTTGATAAGTTCAATGCAAAGTATAATCCAAATAATTCTAAATTTCTATATGTGATAATTTATTTGTTGATTTCTTGGTTTTTACAATAGGCCAAATTCGCTAAATTTCATCTCTTTTTTATACCAATAAAACTTATTGAAATTTGTCTATTGTAAAAACCAAGAAATCAACAAATAAATTGACAAATATGGAAATTAAGAATTATTATTACTGTCGTTTTGGTATTACACGACTTGCGATAGAATAATTTCAGTTGATAATTTATTTATTGATTTCTTGGTTTTTACAATAGACGAATTTCATTGAATTTCATTTCTTTTTTATAACAATCAAATTTATTGAAGTTGGGGTCTATTGTAAAAACCAACAAATCAACAAATGATTGATCGACTGAAATTATTTTACCGTTAGTCTTGTAATACCAAAAGATTAGAATCAGGGGATAATTTTGCACCTCAAAATATGGATTGTTATAAAGTGAAATGGTTATAGCGAGATCTGATTGTAGTATACATGCAATTTTCCACATTGAATCTGAATTTTCTCCCATTCTTTTTTTTTAAATTTTTTTCAGGACAGAAATACGTTCCACAGGTTTGATAAGTTCAACGCAAAGTATAATCCAATCGGCGAAAGTCGTCTTCGTGAAGTCTTTTTAAAAACGGACAATTATTTGAATGGGAAATTCTTCGCGAGCATAATAAAAGAAGTAGCGAGCGATCTTGAGGAATCAAAGTATCAGAATGCCGAGCTGAGGCTGTCAATCTATGGAAAAGGACCAGACGAATGGGACAAGCTTGCTAAATGGGCGATACAGAGTAACGTTTATTCCGACAACGTTCGTTGGGTCATACAAATACCCAGGCTTTAGTGAGTATTTTGAATAATCGATTTTAGTATCCTATAACGTTATATTCTAGCCGTCGAAGTCTTATAATTAATAATAATTATATAAATATATAATTATTAAATATAAAATTATATAAATATATAATTAATAATAATAGTATTAATTAATATCGAAACTACCGTTTAATTTCAGTGACATCTTTAAGCTGAACAAACTCATGGTGAACTTCCAAGAAATTTTGAATAATATATTTTTGCCCCTCTTCGAAGTAACTAATGATCCAAGTTCGCATCCAGAGCTGCATCAGTTCCTTCAATATGTAAGTATGAAATCAAAGTTAAAAAAATCAAAAAATTAATTTTTCAAAAAGTTACATACCTAGTGACGCAAAAATTAGGCTGAATTACTCCTCGTTTCCTCTACTTTGAAGCAATTTGTTGCAATATTAATCCAAATAAATTTCTGGTAAAAATATTTAAAAATAGCGAAGATATCTTTGACTAAGACCTCGTTGGAAAAATCTCAAATACAGCTCATACAAGACTTAAGTTTAAGTTTAACTTAAGTTTTCTTTAACTGTATGAAATTATCTAATCTTCTTTCATTTTAGAACCGGTTTTAGAAATACTGATTTTTCATTAAATAGCAGTTGTTTAATTAAAAATAACGATTTTTTAAGAGTGAATTTATCAATTTGTAACTAAAAATTAAGAATAATAGGAGTAAAATTTTATACTGTAAAAATATCTGTAAAAATAAGGTATCAAAAAAAGTTTTGCTAAGGTAGCTGCGATATCTGCTTTATCAGTACTATCACAAACTACTAGGTGTTTGATAACGATGAAAATGTCGAAACGAAAAGTAACTGATATGACGGATGGATTTGTCCATACAAAGTCAAATAATCTCGTACATAATGTTACACTTTGTTGGTGTGTTTAACACTAGAACTACCACACCAGTCATTTTGACTGGTTTGATAATTTTATTTTATTATTCCTACTTCATGTTACATTTTTTCTTCGCAATGATGTAATGATTTTTGGAGAGATAGCTAAAGGACTAATATAATGAACTTTAATTTTGTTTTATTCATTTAAGATAAAAGTCATTTTTTTGTTTAAAGTAGAGATAACTACGTCTCAACTGTCGCTAGTTCTAGTGTTAATATATTGTTATCTTTATATTGTAATACTTTATTTTGTAATCCTTGGAATTCCAAAATACGAAGGAACACAAAACAAAGGATTACAATAATTTAAAAAGTTGAATAATGTTAGAAGTAGGATTACAAAATACTCCTACAATTGTCGTCCTAATCGTAATAAGAAATTCACCGCTCACAATTAGAAATTCTCTAAATTACCTAAATTGAGGGAGTATTACGGTGAATTCCATTATGTGCAATATTACTATGTAAAATGACCGTGTATTACTTACTACGGCTTCTTTTATACATATACTAGTTTATAAACACACATTATACCTATACAAATGTTTTCGGTACACGATTGTTAAATGAAAAAAAAAAAAAAAACACCAAGAAGCCACCTTTAAATTTTCCTGTATCTTTTCCATCAAGGTGATAGGTTTTGATTCAGTCGATGACGAAAGCAAACCAGAGAATCCACTGTTCGATAAGGATGTTTCACCACCAGAACAATGGAACGATATTGAAAACCCTCCGTACGGTTACTACCAATATTATACGTATGCTAACATGACGGTGCTGAATCATTTTAGGACGTAAGTATTTTCTACTTTACATTATATTGGGTTGGCAACTAAGTAATTGCGGATTTTGTTATTTATTTGCTTTGACAAATCGGCAATTACTTAGTTGCCAACCCAATACATTTGGGACAAAATCAATAATTGATTGAGTCACCTCAAAAACGTTGTAAGGTACAAATTGCAAATTGTTCAAAACCCCCCGAAAATAAAAAAATAACCTGATAGATTTTTTTTAAAAAATACATCCACTTTTAACAAAAATTGTTTAAAAACATCCATCAGGTTATTTTTTTCATTTTCGGTGGTTTTTGAACAATTTGCAATTTGTACCTCACAACGCTTTTGAGGTGACCCATTCAATTAATACTTGAGAAATATCTTCCATAAGGTATTTGTGATAATAATCGCAAAGAGTATTAATAAACCTATATTTATACGCTTGGGTTTTTTGATAAAAAAAAATTTTTGAATGAGCTATAAAACAAAAGTCGAGAAAATACTTCAAAATAAGACACCCTGATACTTGGCGAACAATGTAAATTCTTGGCGGGAAAGAAGGTATGCTAAAATAATACTAAATGACATTTAAATTCTTGATTACTAATTTAAATAGCAATTAAATTCTTGGAACGTATCCCAAATTAATACCAAATTCCAAATTTTCGAGTTTCAAGTCAGAGTAAACTGGTGTCGAAATTGTCTGGGGTCAGGTTGACCCCAGACGAACGTTGAGGGTGGTTAATATCGATTGCAAAATGTATACTATACACCGTAGCACAATTAGCTATAAAATATAGGAACGTATAGCAAATAAATAAATAATTCATGCCGAAATTTTTGTTAACAGAGATTGTGGTTTGAATACTTTCGTCTTGAGACCGCATTGTGGTGAAGCAGGCCCAATTCAACATCTGGTTTGTGGCTTCATGATGGCCGAAAATATTTCGCATGGCCTTCTTCTACGTAAAGTTCCAGTTCTCCAATATCTCTATTATTTAGCACAAATTGGAATCGCGATGTCACCACTCAGTAATAATTCGCTGTTCTTGAATTATCATCGCAATCCACTTCCAGAATACTTGGCAAGAGGTCTTTGCATAAGTCTTTCTACGGATGATCCCCTACAATTTCATTTCACCAAGGTAAAATAGCGCGTATTATTATATGGAAAAAAATTTTAACTTTTTTTTAGTTAGAAAATGCTCTCTGAAAGACTACGTCTGTTTTCGTGAATTGTAAAACATAGCAAAAAAAGCATCTTTTTCGAATCTGGCCATACAAATATATTTTAAATATATTTTTATAAACAAATTTGTATATTAGGTTCAAAACTTATACTCTAAAATGACAGTTTATTGTGGATAAAAATACGTAAAATTATTCTGTTAGAAAAATTATTCCAGTTTCAAAAAATATATTTATAGATTTATTCGGTTATAAAACGATTGTAGAACTAGAACATAGCATTTATTTTGTAACGTTTCGATTTCTAAGCCATCTTCGGACATCCAGAATGCAAAAATAAATATTGTAATAAAAAACTAATTTGAAGATAATTAAATTCACAATGTTACTGTTTGCCATTGGAAATATACCTAATACGGTAGTTAATAATTTCAATAATTTTCATAAATTTTCCCATCCAGTAGTTCAAGTAGTATTTTAATTACTCTGATAAAAAAAAATGGAAAGAGAAATAAAATTCTAAATTTTTTTTTATATTCATAGATACTACTTCCAACCTTCTAAAATTTATGTGACTTTCTGTACACCAATACAGCTAAACAATTAATGGACCATTGTGTTTTTGATTTTAGGAACCCTTGATGGAAGAGTACAGCATTGCTGCCCAAGTTTGGAAACTGAGTTCATGTGACATGTGTGAGCTGGCACGAAATTCTGTGCTTATGAGCGGTTTTCCTCACAAAGTAAGTTTTATTTAAATTAAAAATATTAAATTGGAAATTTATTTATGTAGTTGTTAGTTGCCATTCAATTTCATTATTAATTTATTTAATTTTTTTGTTAAAATGCCTGATTAAAAAGATATTTTGATAGAACATACATATAAAGCAAATTCAAGGTTTATTTTTAATTTAAATGATAAACATCCTTTACTTTTTCATAAAATATACTATATAGGGGTTTTTTGTGGTTACTGATTACGAATCTGCTATATTCGAAAAAACCCAGGATACCAATTTCTAAATAAAAATAACTCACCGTTCCGTTTGTCATGAATTTATTATTGAAAAATTGGAATTTAAACTATTTTTTTACCATTGCGGAATTTAAACTATTTTTTTACCATTGCGGATAATAATTTAAAGAATTTTCCAATGGTAAATATTATCTTTCACCAACCAGGGTCTTAGAAAATTGCAACAAAAAATTCTATAACATCGGTCATCAATCGTTTGTAAATTTTCAGAAACTAATGAAACATAAATAGGTGAAAATTTGAGAGGTCCACTGTAACTCAAAGCGTTGATCATTCATTTTTGCTGCTTTAAACTTTACAAATTTTCTAAATATGCCCCTCATTAAATTATAAAATATATCTAGAGGCTCTGCTGTATACATAAATACATATATTAATTTTCTTTATTTTTCCTTATTCGTTAATTCTTTTTTTTTTTTTGTTAATTCGTCGATTTTTCGCTATTTCGTCACAAGTGTTGTCTTTTTTTAAGGAAATTTGTTGAATTATCCCTTCTTTGACCGTGGATTTTAAATAAATATATATTCTTCCTTCAGTCTATCGGTCTTAAATTTCTTTATTTAAATATTGTGTTGACGTTTCGACAACTAATACATTGTCATCTTCAGAACTATGTAAAAACAAATTAATTTTATTCGGTATAACAATATTATATAATTAGACTTGTAACATTCTAACATTTTTTTATATTTACCACTGATTTAAATAATTATTTTAATTTCATATTTCACTTTCGTAGATTTGAAATAATATAATAATTACGAAAGTACATCCTAAAGGTGTAAATATAAAATGTGGTAAATATAAAAAAATGTTAATATGTTATAAGTCTAATTATATAATATTGTTATACTAAACAAAATTAATTTGCTTTTATATAGTTCTGAAGACGACAACGTATTGGTTGTCGAAACGTCAACACAATATTTGACCCTCTGACTGCTAAAGGCGTATATATACGCTCTGACAAGTTCATCAATATATACGAAAGGCGCATATATGCGCCCTTAATGACTGACATCTGAATATTGCCGCATATATTGATAGTTTCGTGCAAGAGTAAGCCGCACTCAAAGAGTTAAATAAAGAAATTTCAGACCGATAGACTGAAGAAAGAATACACATTTATTTTTTTAAGGAGTTCACATAAGACTACCCCCTCAATAAGGTTAAAACTTACATGAAAATTAAATTACAATATGAAATGTTAATTTACTACAAATAGCTTATTTTATTTTATTACAGAGCAAGCAATACTGGCTGGGACCAAATTACACAAAAGAAGGAGTTGCTGGTAACGATATTACAAGGACTAATGTACCGGACATAAGGGTTGCTTATAGATATGAGACTCTGCTAGATGAACTTTCTAACATTTTTAAAGTGGTCGATAAACCCGACATTTTCTAGCTTGCTTACAATACCCAATCTTTGAATACTTGTGCATGGTAAAATCAATGAATTCATTAAGTAGTGTTGGCAGAAGGCTGACAGAAATTTCCATTCTTACGTTTTTCGAGTATCCGAGCGAATTACGTAAATTTTTCTCGAAGTTATAGCTTAAGCGATTGTCTTAAATGTATAACCGGATGCCTTTCTAAAAGGAAACAATAAGATTTATTCGTGTCTTGATTAGGGGACAATTTAGAATATACGTAAACAGAAAGTTATTTCGTAAGTATGGTAAAACAAGTTCGAAAATCAAAGCTTACTATATATATTTTTTAAATTATACATTTCTTCTACATTGTGATTATATTATTCGCTAAAAACATCAAGTTTGTGTTGCTAGTATATATTTGCAAACTAACCAATTTCAAAGTATTTCAATTTTCCTATCGTTGTAATATTTACCTATCCTAAAGTTCACAATCATTTCAACAACAACTCCCATAACAATTTTCTACGGGGTTTCCAGTACTAATAGGCGATAGCAGTAGTCTTACGTGGAGCCCCCCAAAAAGCAGTATTTGTAGTGAATTTTCTTTTAAATACTACTACATGCAACGGCATAAATTTTTTTTTCTACTGAAAGGTATAATTTATGACTAGAACAATAATTTGTATGGTAAAAAAAAACATGGTAATTTATTTATAACGTATTTAACCTCTTCACGCCCTTGACCACATATGTGGAAGTTTAGTTTTTTATAAATATAGTTATATAATATTTTTATTGTCAATAATAAATAAAATTTGGTAACAATTTATTCACTACAGAATCCCTCAATCAGAGAAGTACAAATTTTTTGGGTTTGGCTGCACTGGCAAATCGTAAAAGAAAAAAAAAAACATTAAGTCATTTTTTTTCTCGCCATAAAAAAATCGTCCCTGAAAAGGTTAAAACATTTATTTCAAAATGTTTTGTCGCCCCCAAATAATCTGAAACCAAAGGTTCAAAAAGATTTTTAATCTGTATGAGTGTCGTCGCCGAAAGCTCAATTATTAATTTATAAGATTATAAATTAACGAAATGGTGGTGTTTTTTGCAAAAGCTGAAAAAAAAACGTTTTCTTTATCGCCATGTGTGGCAAAAAAATAAGTTAAAATCAAAATTTTCTCACAATTGAAGTTCCAGTAATAATAACACTCATAAAAATTAAGTACGAACATAATCTCTATGAATTTTTTGATTCGAATTACCCGAGTACCCCAAAACATCAAAATCAGCAACAACAACATTTTTTTTACGCTTATCATTATAAATTAAGAAAATATGAATTTTTATACAATGAACAATTTTTTTTCTATTCTGTTGAAGTATACCTTTTAGTGAAAAAAAAAATTGTACGCACTTAAGGTAAAGGTAGCAGTAGTTGACCATGTACCAGTAGTTGACCATTTTCTAAAAAACCATTAAAAATAAGATTTTTATAAGATTTGCACCTTTGATGAAAGCGAACTTCGGTTGATGTGGCATCCGAGGTTCAGTTTCATCGAAATAAAAACATCACATCTCATAAAAATGTTATTTTTTATAGTTTTTTAGAAAATGGTCAACTACTGCTACCTTTACCTTACATGCAGTCATTTTTTGAGAAAAAATTCGTCACAAATGTTTTTTTTTAAGAGGTCGACTACTCCCTGAATAAGTTTCAAACTTCCATGAAATTTAAATTACAAGATGAGGTTTTAATTTACTACAAATGGCTTATTTTCTTCCTAATAATTATTCAGTTTGAAATTTTTATTTTCATCAGGGAATGCAACAGAAAACTGTAGATCAAATAATGCGAAACAAATGAGTAGCCTTTACAAATACAATATACAAAACTAACAATTTCTTTCGGAAAACATCTACACTCGACTTCCAAATCTTTTAAGAAGTCAGGACCGGAAACGTTCGAACCTTTTGACAAAATAAACTACGCCCGGGCAGTGGAGATTCGTCTTTATGCTTTTTATTTATTTTTCGTACGTTGTCTTATTTAAATTTCGCGTGGAAAATATCCGCCGGCAGTGGGCGTTGCGAATGTCAAAGACTCGAAAGAAAAATGTCAAAAGGTTTGATAACGAAAGGTTTACAAATCGAATTTATTTGCAAAATTACAACAGAATTATAAAAGTTTCGTTGTTAACTTTCAACATTCCTATTCAAGTGTTATTAACAGTCCTTGTTATTTTTCTTTTATGAACAACTTTTAATAGAAAAGCATGAAATTGATTACAAAGAAATTTTGATTTATTTTGTCTCACATATTTTGGTGCACAACGGGGAAAAAATTCAAATCTAATTAAACCTGTAAAAAAAAACTTTTGTCTTGGAAAAGAAAATCATATTTATGAATTCAGAGTCAAAAACTCAGACTTAATTTTTGAAAACGAGCCAAAGTGCAAAATTCCACAATTTTTTAAATGAAAATTGTGAAGCTCTATCCTGAATATTCGTTATTCATTGACAGGTGAAACGATAATAATTTTGTTGTGCTTTTAAAAATATTTTTAGGAAGGATTCATTCTCGAAATCAACAATTTGAAACAATAAAAGCAAAAATCTCGAGCTTAAAAATAATAGACAACAGATTCTGTATCGACATAGATTTTAAATCATCGGTTTATTTTTTGAGCAAACAAATACTACTTCTTTTTTCGAAATGTTATGGAATTTTTATTGAAAATTTATAACTCATAAAAATTCAATTATAAATATTGAAGCATACTTCTTAGTATTTTTCCTTCCAAAAATGAAAATGCAAAACATGATTTTATGGAGAAAAGAAAAACATAATTTTATTAAAGAGAAAAATAGTATTTTTTTCTTTTGAAATATCCATCCGTATTGTAAATGTATATAGTGTGCATATTGAGCATAAAAAATGTTACGTTTATATACGCCCGGAAAAAAAGTTAACAATTTCTGAATATCTTATGCAATTACTGCAATTGACTTTATACGAAGTATTTACCGAAGGACATTGCAGTTCTTGCAACAGATAGCAACGAAGGTAGCATTAAAATATCATATATTTTTACCAAATCATAAAACTAATATTATACTAATACAGTAAAGTTCAAAAGTTTCCAGCCTGGTCATGTACCATATATTTACAATAAGTGTCGTCTCCTCCGAATATTAACAGATCAATTGACCCTCAACGTTTACAATTCATCAAAATCACGTAACGTTCATCCTGGGGTCGATCCAACCCCATGGACAAAAATTCTTGCTTTATCGAAGCTGTTGGAAATTGTTACAAAAAAACTGTAAATTATTAATCCATGAAACAAAGTTGTTTATGAAGATGAAATATAGTTTCGAATATGAAAAACAAATCTTAAACACTAAAAACAGTGGAAAATACCTGTTTTCATTTAAAAAATCATAACTTGTACAAATTTTTATATATTTAGCTAAGAATTTGACTAGATACTTTCCAAAAAGGATATTCTATTTGACCGTCGAAGTGCAGAATTTTATAGAAAAATTTTTTTAAAAATGTTTTTTTAAAAAAATGTACAAAATACACTTATTTATTGGGTAAAGAACATAAACTAGAATCGGAATCAAAGTCAGTCCCTTGGGGACACTCTTAATTATCCGACAGATCTACCACAATGTCCAGCACAGCTCGATCCGACCAACTATGGGCCATCTAAAAACCGCAAAACTCATAAATAATTAACAAACACATCTGTTGTCACGTTACGCTATACTTACACTCTGATTTTGTTTATACGCGTAAAAAAAATTGATAAAAAATACTCCGGAATAACACAATGTTCATACTGGGGTGAATCCGACCCCGACAGTCTTAACTTTAACTTTGCTCACTTGGCGAGTAATTTATCATGCTTGATGGGACATTCTAAATTAATGCTAAACGCCGTTAGAAGTTTAATTTTCCAGTTTTGAATTAGAATAAACTGACATCAAAATTCTATGGGGTCAGTGAGACCCCAGGATGAACGTTGAGGGTTGAAATGAATCTTAGAATCCAGTTTCGCGCAATTATTAAATTCTTAGCACACCGCAACTCTTGGACTTTACTTTACGAACAGTCGATTGTCTTCAATCCGCAGATTAATACATTTCTACTCATCTGTATTTGTTTAATGATTTAATCGTTACTCGTCTTCGTATCTAGACGATACAGAAATTCAATTTTACCAATATTTTACTCAAATTACATATATAATTAATTTTACTTTTATTATTTTTGTTACATCGGGGACAGGATAATGTCACAAATACCTTGTATAATACCCTGAACTCCCCCCTCCTTTTGCAATTTATTAATTAATTAATAATTTACAAGGATCCTTTAATTCTCAAAAACATGAAACTTTGGAAAAAGATTTAATCCGAATGATCGGACGAGAGAGATTCACCATTGTAGCTCTTTTAAACTTTTTAGCAATGTTTCTGTTATTAATAAATTCCTTAAATACACAAAAAATCGCAGGAAAAAATCAGTCCTTAGTAAAAAAAATTGTAAAAATTCAAAGATCCATAATTCCCCCAAAAATAACAAAATTTTTGACGCATTTAATGAGAACTCTAGGAACTGCACTCCCCAGTTTTGAAAATTGTTATACTCATGTTCTGATTTTTTACAGTTTATTAGTACACAAGAAAAGGTGCATTAATAACTTGAAGTTATTGTCAAGTGATTTAATCATTTAATTGAAAAATGTAGGTATAAAACTAGAGGTATATAAATACTTAGAAAAACTGTAACCATGTATTTCGAAATTTTGTTATCAGGTTTTCAGCATGTAGATAAATGCGTAGATGATAAAGCCGCTAGTTTTTTTACCTCTGTAGATTGTAATACAAAAAAAAAAGCAACAGCGGCGACCAGTTTTAATTTTTTGTTAACGAGAGGGATTTGTGTTATATTTTTGTACGTTTATACCGTTACTGTGGTGTATGGCGTTTCATTAATTCTAACGTAACAAGCTTAGGATGAAAAAAAACACGACAAAGCCTTTGACAATATTTGTTAGAACGATGATTTACCAATCGATAGCTCGATATTCAATATCCAATAAATCAGCCTCATTGGTGCCCTTAAGGGATTACATATACCCAGTGTCGTAGAAAATGGGCCCTTTTCTTGATTTTGATTTTTTTTTTTTTTTTTGGAAATGGAATGTATTTTCTACAGTACTATATCTATTGGATTGGCAACTAAGTAATTGCGGATTTTTCAAAGCAAATAAATGACAAAATCCGCAATTACTTAATTACCAACCCAATACAAACTCAGTAACCTGTAATCTATCCTGCACTATAGACATTACCCTACACCTGGCAACGCTGGTGACAGTCTTCTTTCAATTGTTTCTGGTGTTGCCACGGTTCTACGCTCCAGTCACTGACGCAATCCAAAATACGCACAATTTTCGTGAATTACAATTATTTTCTGGAGAACTACTATATTGTGAAGTCGGATCAAATTTTGCAGAAACCTTGTTTTGCTTGTTGTCACTGTGTGCAAAAAATATTGATAATATTTGTACATTTGTACATACTAAAAATTATTGTACAGTTTTAGGTCAAAGGACTGCTGTTTAGCCAAAAATCAGTATTTCAACGATTTAAAATAATTTGAGTCAGACAACAGTTTAAGAAAATTTGATTTGCGTCAGACGAATTAAGTCGAAATTAATATAATTATTAACTCCTTCTGGTATAATGACTAATCTAGCTCGTCATTGGTTCGAAAAATCAAAGCAAAACCTTATGAAGGTTTTTCTTTGATTTTTTCTTAATTTTACCTTTTTTGATATTATTTAACAATATGTAGAAATGGGTATTAATTAAGAATATGTAAGAATTATAAAAATAAAACAAGTTTTTTTAAACAAAGTTAAATGGTTATTTCATGCACAGTTTTTTTATTATTAAATTGTACCGGAAGGGGTTAATAGACGAAAGTCTTATTATATATTATTATAGAAGAAAATTTTGTACGAGTTATATCTGATGTCGCAAAGGATCTTTTTCCAACAAGATCGTAGCCAAAGATATTCTCGCTATTAAATATTGTTATTAGAAATTGATTTTTCTAAATGTAACAATGTGCTTCAAAGTAGTGAAAAGTGGAAGCAATTACATACATTAAGTTTTCCAAAGGATCGAGAGAAAAGGCCCATTTTCTTCCATCGCTAGATGTATGTGGTCCCTTAAAATTAATGTGTGAGGAAAAAGGTAGAAATGTTAAAAGTATGGTAAACTATTTTCAAGTGTTCATTAAGAATAGGAACTTGTTCCCAAAAAAATAATAAAGTGTTTCGATGATGACAAATGTCTCGAAGAGTACCATACCTTTCTCGATAATTTCAATTTATACAAACACTTTTTCCACAAAAGAATGAAAATAATCTAAAATACGCCGAGTTAAATAAAAAGTACATTATTCTTGTACGAAGTTATCGTTTTTGATACATCTATCTCAAATATAAAGTATAGCAAAGAATAGCAAAATCCTAGCAAAAACTTTGCAGATCTTAATATCGATGAAAAAAATCTTTCCCTATGCCATCCTTAATTAAAAATACTACTCGTTACACAACAATTTTTACAAATATCGAGTGTCTAATTTTGCAATTTTTGCCATAGGAACATTCCTTGTCAAATTACGACGATATTGTCAAAGGTCATTTCATACATTTGGTAGTTGACTAATTATCGACATACACGACCTAAACTTTATCGGTAAATCAGTACGACGCTTTTAGCAAAGAAAAGATTACAGAAAATTAAACACATATATATTCATTCTACAAAATAAAAATACTATGAAGAAAATTGTTATTATTCCTACTTTACTGCGCATACACTCGTACATATTGTTACAGTTGTGATTCAATAAAGATTAAATCCAACAAATCAGAGTTTCACCTTTTATATATTTATAATAAAGCGAGTGATAATTTGAACACCGAAGTTGTTTCGAAAGAGACTACTTCTCAAGTTTTTTTTTTTCTTTATCTCTTTTCATCCCATTCTAACAATAAGTGCAGGTGAAAAATGGATCAGTCTACCTATTGCCTTGCAAGAACTGCCTTCATTTGTGGACTTCAAAAGAAAATTGAATGGGTCACCTCAAAAACGTTGTACGGTACAAATTTTTTAAAACAATTAGTATTGCACCATTAGATATTTTTTTTCATTCCCGAGGGTTTTTGAACAATTTGCAATTTGTACCTTACAATGTTTTTGAGGAGACCCATTTAATTATATCGCATCGGCTCTATTAGGAATTCAAAATGAACCTTTTTTCTTTCCTTTTTTTATTTCCAGACAAATATTAAATTTATTGCTAAAAATTGTTCGTATATTTTATACTGTGTCCTATGTTGATTATTTTTAATATTACTTTAGTTTTAAAATTTGTATTATTTATAGATATACATCTATATATGTATGTACCTCAATATTGTTTGATGGAGTTTTCGATATCGTGACTTTTATTTATTTTTCAGTTATAAGTTTCCTATATTTGGAATTTTTTGTTCTTTAGGTGACACTGTCCCAAGCGTTTAATACGTGACTTCTTTCAATACTATTATCAAGTGAAGTCGATGTTATATACTATAATAAATTAATTATTTAAATATAACATTTGGGCTTAACCTCTCCTCAAATGAGATTGCTTACCATGGAACAAAGGTAGTATTACATTCTCCCCTTGTAATTAATTTAATAATTAAAGTAGAATAGATTGGGTTTAATTGACTTTTAAATAAATTATTTTTATAAAAAAAATTATTACAATAAACTTAATTTCTTTAATTTTTAATTTAGTTTATTTATACCTACATCATAACAATTATTTTCATGTAAATTTAATTTAATATGAAAAACAATTTTATTTAAATAAACAAAATTTACATTACCTTATGAAATATAATTTAATCAAAATTTATTTTTGCTACTTAAGTAAAACCTCGTTATAACAATCTCTATGGGACTGAACAATAAACAATTTAAAATCAAACGAAAACGTATACAGAAAATTTATACAACCTAGCCACGCAAAGTAGGGATTGAGAAGAAGATTGTTATGAAGTGTTTGTTCGGTTCCAAAGAGATTGTTGTAACGAGGTCCTACTGCATTAATATTATTAAAATGATCATTCGGCAGACCAATATTAAAATAGACTTAAGGAAGGTGGGATATCAACACTGCCGTCCGGTGGCACCACGTTGGTGCCATGCGAAAACTATCGCGCAACCGCCGGTGGCACCGCGGAGGGCAAAGTGTTAAAATGGATAACACATAGAATTAAATCAGGATAGGTATGATAAGCGAGCTTATATCAAAGCAGCAATTACCTTCAAATTCCAAATGCCAAAAAAGAAGTAAGTATCATCAATTTTATTAACATTTTATTTACTTTTTATTAAAAGCTAGCAATTTTCTTGTTTTGTACATAAAAGTCAGCACTCTTCAATTTCAATAAAATTTAACAACTCGTACCAACTTCATTTTACATTATTAGTACCCAACGAATTTCACAAAAACGATATTTTACATTATCCCATTCTGAATCGAAAAACCAATCCTTGTTAACCCTTAATGGTCACCCGGGGTCAAAATGACCCCAACCGAAACTTTAACTAGAATTAATATAAATTATTGGCGCCCGATTGGTCTAGCCTTCCCTCTAATAGTGCTTCGGGATTTCCTTTGTAAGATAAGATTAACGTCGGGAAAACCCTCTTCAAATGTTAAAATCAATACCTTTTTGGAAGCGCCCACTTTGAAGTTATTTTTTTTATACACTCTGATATCTCAAAAATATCACCCTAAAATTTTATGAAAAAATATTAAAAATTGCCAGAGTTATGATTTTTTTAGTAAAAAATGGTATTTTTTACGAATTGCCTCCTTCCTGATTTTTTTTCACCATTTTGAAAATTTGATAAAAATTTTTTGCGATGATGTTCTCATTCTAAAAGGTTCAAACTAATATCCTGAATTTTTATGAGTCGCTCGGAATGATATTGGCAACGAGGTAATTGTTTAAACATGACTGGGGTCATTCTGACCCCGTGTGACCAATACATTATTTTTAGAACGTGTGACCATTAAGGGTTAAATTATAACGCAACAATTTTGAACTCGCAATAATATCGACATTGTCAGATGTTGCTTGACAAGACCTAAATGTTTACACTTGTCCGAAAAAAAAAATTATTAACATAAATAGCAACTTACGTTAATTTGTCGGATGTCAAAATATACTACGCAGTTACCCTTTAAGTGTATTTTTTCACAAATACCTTACGTTATTGCGAAAGAATGGAGGAGCGTGTAATTAATTTCGAAATAACATTATTTGCAATTACTGGACCTTTCTCGCCGTGGAAGACCGCTGCAGTTCTTGTCGAAGCTTTGGTATAACTTCAGTAAAAATAACAGTACCGATAAAGACTAGAACGCTTCCAACCCAATGGTATATGGTGAATGGATTTTTAAAATAAAGTACCGAAAACAATAAAGACATGAATTTCCTAAGGGTGAGCACCAACGTCACAGTCAGTGTCGTACATTCCGTCGTTAGTAAAAAGACAGAACTAATGCACACGTATCTGAAAATTTTGTTAAGGAAATTTACAATTTGTTGAGTTTGTGAACACAAATGATATATATATTTTCAAGTAATATGTGTAATTGTAAAAATGTCCAGCTAACTGACTTATTTCCTACTGGTAAAACTCTTACTTTGTAATTAACTTTTGTCAAACAATTTTAAAATATATTAATTATCCGTATACTTTTATAAAACAAAAAAAACTATATATACCATTACAGATTATAACTAAATAATCTCATTTTTAAACCGAAAACCATGATTAAACAAATAATTATTATTATATTGTTAATTAGCAAATCTAAAACAATCCATTTTTTATAAAATTCTAAAAGAAGTGGTATTTCACCTAATGAAAAAAAAATATATGTATGCAAAATAAATATAAAATTAGTTTATCGTTACTAAATAATATTACTTGAATGACATAATAAATATTATAATCATTTAATGAATTTATAAAGAAAATAACTATACAAATAAATAAAAAAATTGATCAATCAAACACCAAGTCTTGTTAAAGAAGATATAACTACACCATAATATAGATAAATATTTATAGATTGATATAAAAAAAACCATAAGTATAATCTTCTCAATAGTTGAAAACAAATAATTAAATTACGTTAAATATTCCCATTATAAATAAATATAAAAAATGAAAAGGAGCACAATCTAATTCGATTATCAATGAAACTATAAATAAAAAATAATCATCGGATACAGGTGCCATCTATTACAAACAAAACGAATAGTTTTATTTTTTTTAATGTAGCAAAAAATAATAAAGAATCCGCTTTTTTCTCATTATCAAAAATAATAAATACTTATAATTGTAAAAGTTATTCCATCCGGGCCTATAATTTTGTTTTCCCAAAGGATTAATTTTTCTAAATTATTTATAACTGAAAATTGATTTCAGAGAATACGAAAAATTATTTTAAAAAAAAACGTTATTAAAAAAATATTATACAAATATTATTGAAAAGGTAACTTTTTATACAAAGTTTCCTTTTTTGGAAAACAAAATTACTTTTCAGGAATTTCTCAAATGTTTTTAAACCTTTTTCAAACCTTTTCAAACCGTCTGAAATTAATGATTTGTAACTACTCAGGCATTTGCATAGAATTATAGAAAAAGGATACTGTGTCAATATATTTACAAGTAAATAGAACACTACAATTGGCAAATGTATGCCAATTAGAGGTACTTCTACTGGTGTCGAATTCACTGCTATGACTGCATGGTCCCAGATATTTGGTAATAACACTCCGAAAAAAGGCAGTGGCAGCAAATGCTGAAAAATATGCAAATTATATTGATATATATGATTATTAACATTATGCATAAATATTATGAGGTTTTGCTGGGGATGAAAAAGTGTAAAAAAAATACATGTATCAGTGGTGATATACAATGAAAATTGAATTACGTTTGACTAATTTTACTGACATTGTGATGTTTACGTATTATCACACAACCATTTTGCATATACAGCAAAGCCTGTTTTTGCGCGGTCCTCTTTTATGCGATTTTATTTTTGAGCTATTTTTCTTTTCGCGGTATATGAATTCCAACGGCGTTGGCACCACTATAGTTTTTTCTATCAACGAACATTTGCGCACTTCAAGACGCTCTGTTCATTTGTTACGAACAATCTGACTTTATGGTGACAAAAAATAAATCAATTGAAATTGTATCTTCAAGGGACGAAAGCAATTTTGAACCAATTCATCACCAGAAGATGCGCGTTTTGGATTGCGACGACTAGCAGTGAATTATGTATGTGCGTTTTGAACATTTCTCCATGTATACAATGAGAAATTAAATACTTTTAAAATGTTTCCATGTGTAATTTGATTATTTATTTTGTTTGAAAGCACATTCTCATATATTTCGTAAATAATTGACGTATTTTTCAAGTGCGACTTTTTTTTATACCGTCCCTCCCCGCCGCATAAAGAAAAAAAATTTTCTGTGATATGTTGTACAAAATTATCTGTTATATGTAAATATTTATGAAATTTCCGAATATTTTTTTTGTGCGGTTTCTTTTATGCGGTCCCTATCTGCCGCACAAAAACAGGTTTTACTGTATTCAGTCAATACAGTTTCTGTCCTGAGAAGATGTATACTCACTGTATAATAAAGGGCCTCTCTAGCTCGTTTTCCATATCGGACATGTATGTTTTCCTGATAAATGCCCAGTCTAGCAGACACCAATGATGATAATGTCAGCAAAAGTATGCCTACGGTCCACCAAAAGAAGTCCTCCCATGGTGTTGTAGGAACCGAACCCTCACGTATTTTTTGAGTTGATTTTACGTCTGAACCACTAATGAATGTACAAATCGTAACGCCTATAGTAATTAAAATTACTGATAGATATTTGCTGAAGGAATACTTCCGATTTAATACTATTTTGCACATTATCATATTTGTTATCAGAGAACCCTGGAATGGAATAAAATTTTTGTTATGTATTTAGCATCTTCCGTGTATTCCTCTTACGAGTTGAACAGACAGTTGGACTGCGGTCGATCGATGTATGTACTTATTCAGTTTCAAATAAAAATACGTTATAATAATTACATGTAATATTTCTCATAGTGAGAAAACGTTAAAAAATCTTCATAAGAATATGAAAAATATAATTAAAGCAGAATTTTGTAATTTTTTGATAGCACACTGGATGATCGACAGACGTATCTTCATATCGTCCCATAAGTTTCTTTGGATTTATTTGTAAAAAAAGCAATAATGTACTGAATTATTTTTATTATTATAGTTATGTTGTGTATTATTATAGTTATATTACAGTTATATATGTATTATTATAGTTATGCACTGAATTAACATTATGACCATATACCAAACTGAACATTTTCAAATAATAGTAGTTTCGAACATTACGAGTTACTCGACTTTCAAATTTTGAGAATTTCAATATACATGTATGTAAATGTGTATACCGGAGTAAGTACTTACCGCTCTGAAAATCATATGAAGTGGCATTGGTATGTTAAAATCAAATGCATAATTGTTGCTAACATTCGCAATAAAGAACAGTGTAACGAGTACAATATACTCTCTTATCGGTACCTTTGCCTTGACGGTACCGAATTTTGAGGTAAACATAAATCCCTCAACAGCTATAAAGAGGAACTGCAAAGCAGTCATAAGATTTCCACTTCCTGGATCCTCTCTGTAAATAGGTAAACAAAATATTTTTCATTTAACGCGTTAACTGCTGTACACCAAACTTTCCGTTCAGGCCACGCTGGTTATGACAAATGCAATAGCGGATACCCTTGCGTCCCACACGGCGCAAATAGAGATTCGCGTGAGTACAGTAGAATCTGGTTATAAAAATCTCTTTGAGACCAAACAAACTCTTTACAACAATCTTCCCCTCGATTACGACTCTTTGTTGTAATGAGTGACTACAAGTTGCACAGAAGGTACAATTATGCAATTTTGTTTTCAGAATGTACAAGAATATAACATCGTCTCATCTTTAGCTATATGACAAAATGATCTGTCGATTTTAATGTGAAAATAGAAAATTAGACAAACGTTTTTGAAGGTATAAAGAAATCACAATTAATTTGTAAGGATTAAACGGCGATTCTTCATTCGATCCAAAGAATTGGTAAAAAGCACATAATGACCATTGCTGTTTACGATTATGCAATTTTGTTTTTGGAATGTATGTATAAGAATATAATGTTATCCGTTCTTTAACTACACGACAAAGCGATTTTTCAATTTTAATGTGTAAATAGACAAATAAATAATAAACAAGACAATCTTAAATATATAGGATATTATATTACACTATATTATAGATATATATACTATATTGTGAATATACTATCTATTATAGATATACAAAATATTTTATACATCTTCTTTGAAGATATAGAAACATCGCAATTAATTTGTAAGAATTAAAGAACGATCCTTCATTCAACCCAAAGATTTTGTAAGAAGTCATCGCATGACCATTGAAGATTACAATTATGCAATTTCATTTTCATTTTCAGTATGTACAAGAATATAACGTCATCTCTTCTTTAGCCACATGACAGAGCAATTTGTCAGTTTTAATGTGCAAGGAGACAATAGTCAATTCTACATATTTTGTTCAAAGATATAGAAAAATCACAATTTGTTAGAAATCAAACAACAACATTATCTATTATCTATTACCTATTATCTATATAAATAAAAATGAACGGCTAAATATGTTGCTAAGCACAAAACTCCAGAACGGTTGGACCAATTTAGCTAATTTTTTTTAAACTATTCATTCAAGTTTGAGAAAGGTTCTTATAAAGAGAAAAATTGGAAAAATTGCACGGAAAGATGTAAAAATCAAATTTTTTTGGTTACACCCTGTGGAAAATTATTATACTGTATTTAACCCTTTGCGGTCGGTGTTCCCATAGCGGGGACACCATCACACTAGATTTGCTAGATTCGCTCTGACCTGCTGGTACTCCTAAAAGTGAAACCTACGAACCACAAAGGGTTAATGCCTTCATTGCGACGCTTGGTAATGAACAACATTTTTTTCTTTCTGTCCCAAGAGAAAACCATACAGAGAAAAGTACATAAACATTATGCAAATTTACACCACAAAAGATAAGTTTGTGGGATGCCACAGTCCAATAGCTTTTGACAGAAGTCGGGTGAGCTAAAATCTATATAAATAAACATCTACAAAATTTAAGTTTCTCGCACTCTTAGCACGGGCGAAGCCCTGTCGGGGGTTGTCAGTGCAAAATAAATTTTACTCACTTGACCAACAGCTCCAGAAAAACGATATTGGTGCAACATCCTATAAACACCAAGACCACCGCTAAGGGTGCTCGGTAATTCTTCAAATCCATGTCAGGTTTCTTCGATTCACTAGAAAAAAGAATTCGTTGGATATGTACTTAATTCTAACCTCTACAAGCCGAGAGTAAAAACATGACCTTCGCTCTAGGCCTCGGTCTCACAACCTTGGGAATAAGATATTTCGAGTATTCTACTAGAACCTACGTACGACTTATCGCGGTCTGTAATTCCAATCTCCAGGTCCCGCGGCACTTCCAACTTATTCCGACGTGCCTTGTTGATATTCTTTATCCATTTCTTAGCGTGTACGATCGTGAGTTATTTGACTCTCGACAAAGCCGGCACTGTGGATAGTGGATTGTAATATATAGTGTAGATAACACGTTAGCAAATCAGCTGAAAGCACGCACCATGCAGAACGTACAGTTGGAGGCTCTGAACACTGAAAGTATTGAAGAGAAAAATTGATGATAGAGCGATTGTGCCATGCAGTAATAAAAAAATAAATGATATCGCAAAGTTATAAATGAAAAGATGACTTTCATAATTATCGCCAAAATTGCAGAATCACGCAGCTTCATTTCTATGCGCCTCTTCGAGTTCCAAAATCATAATTTTAAGAATATACACTACCCAGTCGGCACGTTTAATATAGTTATGTAGCATAGAAATAGCAATTTATGTAACAAAAGTGATACAACTGTTATATTATTACATTATAACTTTAGCATTTCTTTCTCCGTGATATGTCGACGTATCAATGAATGCAAAATCATTTACATAAAACTTAGATAGAGAATTTCGACATTCACTCGGTATAATATTGTAATATTGCAGATACATATATCTTCGACTTCCAAAATCGTAATTTTAAGAATATACACGACCCAGTCGACACATGTATAATAGTTATGTAGCACAGAAATCACAGTTTATGTAACAAGAGTGATACGACTGTTATATTATTATTATTACATTGCAACTCTAGTATTTCTTTCTGTGTGATGTGTCGATGTAAAGATGAATGCAAAATCATTTATATAAAAGAGATGAAGAATTTTGACATTGACTCGGTATAATATTGTAATATCACAGATACATACATGTATATTATTTGATATTTATAACAATTGAGGGCTATTATTGCAGCTTTCCAATATGTAACGAAAGTGATACAACTGTTATATTATTACATTATAACTTTAGCATTTCTTTCTCCATGGTGCGTCGATGTAACGATGAATGTAAAATTATTTACATAAAAGAGATGAAGAATTTCGACATTGACTCAGTATAATATTGTAATATCACAGATACATACATGTAATATCATTTGATATTTGTAACAATTGAGGGCTATTATTGCAACTTTGCAATATGTCCACTGGTTAAATTGCATTCGTATTACTACTTATGGGTGTAACATGTTTTCAGTATCGCTGCATGGCGACTATCAACTTAAAATTCTTCTTTGGAGTATAGTTGTAATGATGTAACAAGAAATCACGTAGCTTTCATTGTAAGTACAATAATATATCTGTATATCCATTATATTGTTTTACAATTAGTATAACAGTTTCATAGTTACAATGTGCTTACAATATATAATTATATAACTATTACATCTAATATATTGGCAACAATTACATGATTATATTACTTGTTATATTTATACAACAGTGTCGCAATAATCAAAAAAAGACAAAATTTGTTAATGGATAAGTGAAGGAAAGTTATAGCAATGCCATATTGTAGTCTCACTATACATGTAAATAACCAAAAGATTGTAAGTATTCGTGTTTATGATAAAACCACATTTTTCATGTTTTTGTGGATTATTTCTACATAAATTTCAGTAATTATTCCAGGAATGATAAATATTGAATTGTGGAATGAATAATTCACGTTGCAATCTTTACAATAATATAGTGTTATTATCAGTAAATTTTCTACAAATACAATCAATACGTAACATACTAGTTCTCGCTCTGTGAAATATTTCAACTGTATTACAGAAAATTGATGTAACTGTACCGTAAAGGTATATTCTGGAAATTTTCCAAATACTACATTATCAACATACATTATTACATTCTGGTGATTTAAAAAAATGCCATATTAATGTTTTAAATTTTTCGAAATATTGACATATCTTAAATCAATTTTCTTATATTAATAATATTAAATTGTCTTTTGAATTTTCGCTTCTTTGACCGTGAACACAATATTTGATTAAAGAAATTTAAAACCGATAGACTGAAGAAAGAATATATATAAGTAAAAAATTAATTAATAAAATTTAAATTAGTACAAATTTTCAGATATTCGTCTACTACTTGAAAAATGACGAATGTACTGCATAGAATCATTTGTGCTAAAATTTTTTTCAGAGTTTTCAAGGTTTTGATGATATTGATAACAAAAACGTATCTTTTGCAGTGTATTCAGTGTATTTTGATACTATCCGAATTACATACAAATATATCTTTCTATTATTGAAACTGAAAGAAATACTGACTCTATATATAGTAGTTCCGAAATCACGACTTTTAGGAAAACAGCATATTGGCTATCTCATAATTATCCGTGATAAGCTATCACTCCGTATTGAGACGTGATTTTCTAAATTTGTCGTATGTAGCCTGTAGAGTTTTTTTTCCATTGACATACATTTTAACATTGCGTTTCAGTCTTATAATGTAAGCACCTAAAGTATTAAAAAATATGTAGCATCATTGAACTAGTTATTGATCACTTAAGATCTGCAGATTCATTATTTGCTCCATATAAATATAGCAAATTTTAAACACATTTGTATCTGTTTTCATTTAATTGCATAAATAAACTATCAATTCCTCGTATAAAATAATAGAACTTCTTAAAGTATTTGCACTAATATTATTTTCAACTATTCGAAAAAAAAATAATGCGAAACTAGTTATCGATCGGCCTGAACTAATTATTCATCAATATAGTGTTACTTAATAATAAAATATTTGAAATAATAATGTAAATTTTTCATCATTTCTGTAGGAAAAATTTATTTTTTTTTTAAATTATAATATCATAAATTAACGCAGGTAGGCAGGTCGGTAGTATATTTATGGCTTAGAACGCCTGTAGACCAAAATAGAGAACACAGAATCGTAAATAATGAATCATTGTAGTGTAAAAAAAGAGTAGTACAAGCATAGTAGGACAATTAGCGATGAAAAGTAGATCAGAATAATAACTTAATATTAATGACGTAAAAATAGGAACAAATCGCAGTGAAAAAACAGGCATAGAAAAGAGAACGAGCTAGTTTACGAGTAATCTTATCGTTAGAGCATTACACAGATTTAGATAAGTTTGGGACAGATCACAAGATCTACAGAAAAACTAATTTTTGTTTCCGTAAAGTGACCTTAAGTCCTTGCAATCTTTCGTAAAAAATTTTTCAAGTGTACTTTTTATTATTATAAGAATATAATGATTGTTATTTTTCATAACCGAATAGTTTTGTATTAAAAATAATAAATTTATTTATTGACACAATTCATGGGCAACGCCGTAAAATGTTTTACTGTTGGCCAACCTGCTGCTAGAAATGCGCATGCGCAATCACTTCCCATCGCATCCACATGGAGATGTTTATGTAAAATAGAACATGTGTCTTTTCGTTTCAATGAATTTCAAATAGCGCGCTCTCGTGAATGTTTGCGACGTTGCCAAGTTTCAACTCGCAAAGGCTTGTGTTTTGGTCTCGTAACTAATCAAACAGATGGAAAAACCTCTTCAAATTCGTAGATAGCCATTGCACAGATCTAATTAACCCATTTGAATGCAAGAGCGGAATATTCCGCGATCCGCTACTGTCTGCTATCACCGAGCGCGGATTATTACGCGCGCCCGCAATTGTTTTCTTACGGAGCGCGGATTATTCCGCGGATTGGCGACTGTCATTCATTTTCGACGCATGATGCAAATGGATTAAGATCTGACATAAATGTTATGGAAGTGGTAATATTTTAACGGAAATGACACCCCCAAATAAATATTTCTCCCATTTACTCCCGTGTACAAGCCGAATTTTTGAAAATTCTTTTAAAAAAGAACGTGGTGGATCAACTTGAAATTTCAACCGTTTACGTTTTATATATTCGCCATTTATTTTTTAAAAAATCGAGTTGATGGTAATATTTTCAAACGTACTACCGAAACCGCCCTTAATATGTGACTGTTATACTTAATTATTATGCAAAAGAGATTTTAGCAAAAGAAATATTATTAAATAAAAAGAAATAATGAAAATAATAATAATATATTTCGAAGTGTTATTTGATTTTCGTTCCACCGCACACACATATGTGTACATTTAAAGTCACGCGCGGTTGCCGCCAGTGAAATTCTAACCTCAACTTTACATTAAACGTCATTTGTCGCAATTCCGCAATCATGTCGAAAATTCGACAAACCGTTTGGAATTTGTCCTCCAATTTTTCTTACAACCGTTACTTTTCGAGACTACTGAAGTAAGTCGAAAAAGAAAAACAATTAACATCACGAACTACTTCTTTTCAAATTTCAATAATAGGTTTTGCATGTCAACACAGAATGCGTACAAACAAGTTATTATTGACATTTGAATTTCTCTCTCATGTGGTTAACTCTTTCAGTTACTATTGAATATTATTGGTTTAAATTAAAAAAAAAAAGAACAATTCATTGTTTTAATAGCTTATTTAAGGTAAATAGCGTAGCTGTGAATTTTTGTATGAAAACTTAGAATCTCTGCGTAGTACTTATTTAGTACAGTTTCTTTCACCTTTTTCATCTACTTCACAGTTTTTAAGTGTATATAAGCAATTTTCAAGTTTCCGAGGATCTAATTTGCACAAACTTAATAAAACATTGCATTGTTTAATTTCTTTTTATGTTTCTACCGAACATTTAATGTAAAAGAACTCGAATTTGGCAGGATTATAACTTTCGGTGGTGCCGCAATTCGACCCTGCTATTATTAATTATAATTTACCAAAAAAACAATTCCCCAACCACAATTTTCTATCCCGCTTAATTTATAACTTACACTCATTTATTGTTTTATCGTTGTAACATACATTCGTCCCATTTTTGGCCAATTGCTAAAAGACGAATCGGGACGACTTGACGTTACAACCTGATAATATGATATCACATTTACCTGAACCTTAAGTTTGCGATAACATACCTAAAGTTAATATCATGTTATTGTTTTTCTTTTATTTATCCCCCTTTGTGGTCCACACCCTATGCTAAATAATTAACCCTTTTGCTACGGCGGTTTGATTCGGCATTTGTCTTTTTTCAACGGGGACCCTCGGTCAAACATATACATTTTTGGTAAAGTTGGTTTTTTTCAAAAGCAAAAAATGTAATCAAAAATAGATAGAATAAATATGTTTCTAACGCGTATGAGACATATACTTACGCAAAAAAATCGTGAAATAGCCATAAGTAGGGTAAAAAAATATTAGTCATAATTTTACCATTATTCGGACGTCTAAATGAGGACATCTTGGATGCGGGATATATCCGGTGTTCGTCTCCAGCAGACCATCGAATGGATGTCGGATATATCCGACGTTCGGCTCCGAGGAACATAAAGCGGATGATGGATATATACGGCGTCAGGAGCGAAAGGGTCAATATGTAGAGCGAATACCATTTTTTGGGGAGATTTTGGTTTCCATGGCACCACGGTCCTATTGTATATTCCAATGATATCAATTGCAAGTAGAACAATGCCACAAACCACAATTGAATATCACTTTTGGTTTACGAGTTGTAAAATTACCATAGGAATCGGTAGAAGCCACGATACGGCGTCTGGAGCGAAAGGGTTAAAATGCAAAGGTATCATGCCATCGATGGACCGCAAAGTGTTAGTATTATTAGAATATATGACCATATCACGGCACCACTGAAATCATAATTTCCCCTTGAATTTTTTCTAAAAATTGTGCCCCCTCAATGGGTCAACTCGTAAGTCTATGTATCACCGTGATGTTCATTAGAATGTTTATTACAGATATCCTGGGTATAACGTGCGTTCTTCGTCGATAAACAGATTATCTACAAAAGCTGCGACCGAATTGTCCGATGATTCGTTAATTATAAGCGATAGTTGTGTCAAACGCTTAAAAGAAATTGCAAATGATAATACGTGTCTACGAATTATAGTCGAAGGAGGTGGATGTTCTGGCTTTCAATATAAATTTGATCTCGATTCGGATGTACAAAAAGACGACAGGTAAGACTTAAATGTAACAAAAGGCTTTCATAACAATTAACTTACTTAAGGGTGGTTGGAATTGATAGGACTTAATGTTCTTTGCGTTTGAGCCGTTAAGTGCACAAATAGATCAAGTCGATAAAAAATGAAGGTGACAAAAATGATAAAATAGCATATATTCCTTTTTAACATCCTTTTTACCCGTTTGAGTGCCAAGCGGCGCAATCGCGCTTCTTCTGTTCCATGTCCAAAAATGCCAGCATTTTTGAAATACGGAATGAAAAGAGCGCTACTGCGCCGCTTAGCAATTTTTTATATGGAAACAAAAAAGACCTCTGCTACTCAAACGGTTAAATAACAAATTTAAAAAATGGAAAAAAATTGAATTAATCAATTTTTGCATCAAACGACTCATTTAATGGAACTAGAGCACGAATGGTATCAAAAGGGTTAAAATACACTCTTTTGTTTAACATGGTTTCTAGTGCGACGCCTTTCAACCACTTAAAATGTATATAACACCAATGATTTTAACCACTAATGGTGGATTTAGCGTTCAACCATGATTTTTCAGTTCCGTTTTACAACATTTGTATCGACTTTGCATACCTTTCTCTGTTTTTTAGGATATTTCAAAAAGATGGAGCGAAAGTGGTCATCGACCCTACATCGTTCGAGTATGTAAAAGGAGCGACAGTGGAATATCATGCAGAACTGATACGTTCAGCCTTCAGAATAATTAATAACCCCTTGGCGGAACAAGGATGTAGTTGCGGTGCTAGCTTTACGATAAAGGTGGACTGAATACTTTAATTTAAACAGTAGTACAATTCTGCTTACATCATTTAATGTGATTGCACCATGTTGAGTTTTCAAAATATAACGTAATATATATTACCAGTTGTTATTGGTGATGCCAAATGAATTTTATTGTTTCTATATCTATTCCCAGAACGAATTTCAGGCTGCAACGAGTACGTATATTTGTTGCATTAGCAACAAAAAAGAAACAAATTCGCAAAGTTAACGTTTTCATTCTTAACGTTTACCGCGAAAACGTTAAAGATTTACTTTATTCTATCATTCACAATTAATGTAACATTAAATTATGGGATACCCTTTGTATATACATAAAAATAAGGTTGTTTTGAATACGACTTAACGGTGGAATGTCATTTGTATCCAAAGTAGAGAAACACATTGGCAGCGATTATTTTTGTCTCCCCTTTTTTCCATTCTGAAACACATCGTAAACGAAATTATAGCATATTTATAAAATATTTCAAAATAATTGAATGTCATTGACACCTACACGGAAATATATATATATGTAAGGAAATATTTTATTTATATGTGTAAATATGTGTAAAAATATATATTGATTATATATTATAAATATTTCAAATAGATCCTTTTCGGCTGGTTTTATATGAGTAACATTTAAAAAAACAAATTAGCCGCGAAAGATATATACTAAATATACATAGATACAGCATTCATATATGATCTAAATATTATAAATATTTATGGGGATGAAGCATCCGATATGTTGTTGAAAAAGAAATGTATACTATTAAAATTTAGGTAAGCATTTTTATTGCTCATACAAAATAATTACTGGGTCTCATTACAATTAATATTAAAAAAATTAATAAAAAAAGTTATTTTTGTGAAAATGAGAAGAATTATATTGGTAATTGCAGGTGTTCATTAAAAATCACATTGAACTGCTTGCATTAGAAAAAACCGACAGTATTATTTTTCCTGTATTGGACTCGTAAATGCTTTATACATGTAATTTATATACAAAGTATAGTTAAATATATACGAATGTGGTAAGAAGTTTAAAAATTTGAACTTCGTAATGAAATATAAATAAAATTTGTTATTGGTTTAAATAAGTAATAACACATATAAATAATATAACATTATTAAAATAATTTTGTATAGATATAGACACTCAACTTCCAAACCTTTTGACATTTTTCTTTCAAGTTTTTCAACATTGGCAACTCCCACATCTGTTTGATACTTATCGCGCAAAATATAAATGTAACCTTATATACAAATAAGTAATTAAAAGCACGAAAACGAGTCTCTACTGCACGCGAGCTTGAGGCGAACATTTATTTCCCCGGCAGCTAATAACAGCGCCCCATGGGCGCGGTTTATTTTGTTTAAAGGATTACTAATTTGTATATTAATAAATTTTTAGATTAAATTAGTAATTAAAAATTATCTAAATTAAATTTATCTATTAAAAAAAAAACTAGATATAAAAACCGAATAACTTTTCATTAAAAATTTAAGGTAAAATATAATTTTTTTACATTATTAGCATGTAATATTAAATTATCTCTTTCCCTTTCGAGATTATGTATTAATCATAAATTACATTTAATTTAATCCCGATACAAAAGGTACAAAAATTGGAATTAATTGAATTAAAATTACTATTTTTTACTATTATGATTTTTACATAAAATTTCATTTTTTCTTTTACAATACTAAAAATATAAATTCATTAATTTCTTCTAAATTCATACTACAATAAAATTAAAATTTAAAATCTATTTTATTTAAAGAAATAAATATATATTAATGTTATCAAATTTTAAACACTTAAAAAATTATTATTTAATCAACCAAAATTAAAACTTTAATTCAATTCAAATTAATCTTTTTAATGTAAAAAAATATTTTATATAAACTAAAATTTAAAAAAAAATTAACATCATGTTCCAGTAACGTTACTATGTTTCGACTTGTCGTATTTTACTAATAATGACGGACAATTGGACCGGTCCCAGCTTGTCAAAAGGTTCAGAAATTAGAGTGTAGTTTTTCTTAAAAACAAAATTACCAGAAATCACCTATTTTTTACATAATTTGATCGATAAGAGATATCATTAGTGCTTTCACAGTTTCCCTCTTAAGTACCATAATAAGAAAATAAACGTCAATTAGCCAGCAGCTCTACACGCATCATAGGAATCTCAGTACCCATAGAAAACCAGCTGAATTGTTCAAATAATGAAACATTTTCAAAAGAATAATTCTTACTTTGTTTGCAAGCTCGAATTTTAATTGCTGTATCTCTTCCGTTTGTTGAATTAATTTTTCATTCATATTTGCGAGATGTTCAGTCATAGTGCTTAGCTGAGTCTTGTAACTCCCTTCTTGTACCTCTTTGTCTTCTTGCAAATTGGTCCAACTTGAAAGAGCTTCGAATAGCGCTGCTTCACATTTCTCTCGTTTTGCTTCGCTGTTATCTAAATGAGCATTCACTACTTCATTCTGAAAGAACGAATTTACAAAGGATCAGAGAAACGAAGTGCAATTATGGGGCCATTTGCCCCTAGCGACTTACGAAATAGGCCTTTTTCGCAATTTTATTTTTAGAAACGTAATGTATGCAATTATTCCTAGTTTTCTTTACTTTAAGGGGTCACGCTCAGCCAAGGCGTGCAAAAAAAGATGATTTAAAAAAATTTTTTTCTTAAAATTTGGCTGGAGAAAAATGCTCTGCGATACCAGATGCAACTCATACAAGAATTGTCTGACACAAACCAGACTTGAATTTTCTTAAATTGTATAAAATTATCTAGTCTTATACAAAGACCGCGTATAAAATATTAGTTTTTAACAAAATAGCAGCGGTTTAATTAAAAACAGCAATTTTTATAATAGAATTTGTCAATTTTCAGCTGTAAAAGTGAACATAAGGTTTAACAAAAAAATACTACGACTAATAAAAGCTTCCTTTTTTATATAGACATTTTCGAGATATTTCTGGTACCTGTTTTGAATACATTATTTTAGAAAAACGCGTTTAAAGTTTGACATACGGTTAAAATGTTGATACTGGACCAATTAACTTTACTGTTTTAATAAATATTGTAACAATGTTCATTCAAGTAGAGAAAACTAAGATTAATTAAATATATTATGTTTTTAAAAAAATAAAATCAAGAAAAAGGTCAATTTCTTACGTCGCTTGGTGTGTGTAGCCCTTTAAGTAATTAAATAATGCAATTTCGTGTAGCTTACAGTGGCAGCCATGTCTATAGTTTTTGCATAGTAAATGTGTTTTTCTGTAATTAATCTATCAATCTCTTTTATGAAATAATCTCGAATTTTTGCTTCTCGAGCTTCAATCTCTTCTGGTATAGAAAAAGGTGCTATTAGTTTCCCGACCTGTAAAGTAAATAAACATTTTAACAATAAGCTACTATAAAGCATGGCATTTCAAATATTTTGAACCAAGGTATTTTTTTTTTGTACTTTTGAAATAATTTTGTCAGTAAATTTGTTATATTTCTTGTGCAAATTAAATTTTACCTATTTTTTAAATTTTTTATTTGTTATTGGGCAAACTGTTATATAACGTAATATTGGAAACATATATTTCCTTTCAATTTGTAAATTTTAAATCGTTTTGCATTGATTTCTAGTCTTCAAATTTTCATTTCATAATTTAAATTATGTTTTACAAACAATTATATTTATTTTAAACCAATATTTTACATTATCGCATTATTTACTTTCCCTTCGTCATTTTAAGGCAAAACTGCATAGTTATTGTGTTAGAAGATTCCATAAATCATAAAAATGAAATGCAATAATAAAGAAACAACTTTTTTTAAATTTCTGAGCGTATGAAATCGTTTAACACTATGCCATCCAGTGGCACCACGTTGGTGCCATACGAAAAATATCGGGCAAGCGAACGTTTGGAATTGAATGTTTGCCCATTGAATGGGCAATTTGGACAATTTTTGTTTCCGTTGGTTTTCTTACGATCACTCGTAAACGGCTCATATCAAAAAATTTTACTACTCGGATTCAAAAACTGGAGACTTAAGGCTACAATTTCCTTTTTTTTCAATTCATTATACGGCCATTATTCTCTGAGTTATCCCTCGTTGAAAATCACCCAAAAATTTGCAATTTTTTTAATATCCCTTAATTTTTGTGAGTAGCGTACTTGGAACTTCATAAAATAAAAGGAAATTACCATGTTATTAGTTTCTACAGGGCCAAAAGTATCGCGATCGTTCAGATTGGGTTTCTGGTTGTTATCTTTCGAACAAAGCTCATTGTATTTTATTTGCAGAAGATTATATTCCGCCTTCCAAGAATGCAACTCCTTCTCCAGGTCACATAATTTTGCCAACTCGTACTCGCTGCCGGTGTCGTCCTCGTCTGGCTTCTGCAATCTAGCGAATCCTAAAGTTTTGGACAATTTCCGTGAAGCCGAGGGTGACGATAACGGTGACGGATCCAACTGACGGCAATTGGAAACTCCACTTTTCACGTCATATTCGTAACCATCCTTCTTTCCTTCGTTACTGGACCACGAGATAGTTTCCTCGTGTTTTTGCTTTTCCGCCAACTTTCTTTGCAAGTCGTTCCTCTCCCTTTCCAATTTATCGATTACGTCGCGATACTGACTATTCAATTTGATTTTCGACTGTTCGGATTCGTCCAATTTGTACTCCAGGTGCTGAATCCTCTCGTTTAGAGCTTCTATTTCGATGTCTTTGTCCCCAATTTGTGACAAGAGTTGAGCATTTTCTACAATTTTCTTCTGAAATTCCTCATCCAAAATATGATTTGGCGGTGGAGATAGAGGAGCTTTATTCTCATTTTGCTTATTTTTCCCTTTCTTTCCTTTATTCTGCGCCTGATCGAGTTCCTCTTGCAACACGGTAACTCGTTTAGTTAACTGTTGATTTCGAAATGTTAAACTGTCGAGCTCCTGCTCCGCCCTGCGTAATTCGACTTCTTTTTCCTTGAGCTGTTCTTTGATTTCTGCATTCCGCGATTGTTCTTCAATTACAGCTTTTTTTAGAACACTCGCTTGAGCACGAATCTGCAAAATTCAAAACATGTTATTTATCCTGTGAAAAGATTAGGCCTCGCTGAGAAAAAAAAAGATTGAAAAAAGAATCAACTGTACGTTGATGTAGGATATGTAATAGATTATCTTTCGACCCTAGGGCATGGTCCTATACTTTGTAGTCCCCTGTCTCACACAAAAATGTGTATTTTTTAGAAAAATATAATTAGAAAACGGAATATTTTACAGTAAACTTTCTGTTTAAATCAAAAACAATAATTACAATTTAAGTCTTTTAAGTAATTTTAATGTTAATTTAACTGAATTTATTGTATTTTGGGAAATATCGAGTGCATTGAATTGATGCCGAAGAAAGACACAGTCGAGCCATGAAACGTCTATCGAAGAGAATATTTAAAAATAAAAAGGTCATAAAGAAGAATTAAAAACGGAGAATTATTATTTCCAACGAAATGACCAAGTAAGGAAAGAGAGGATTTTTATATGTAATGATATATATGTATATTAGTGTATGTTAAAAAAATATTTTACTTGAATGTATAAATATATGTAGAATTTATGTTATTTATAAATTACATATATTTCAAACAGATCGCATTTGTCCAAAAAGTATAATATATAAATATTAAATAAAAAGACTTACATGTAAAACATGTATTTTAAATATTTTCACAATGCCATATATGTTAAATATGTATAACATCCATATGTGATGCGAATATTATAAATGTATGTGGATGGAGCATTCGGAACAAACACACATTACTGAAAAGCGTATGTGCACATTTAAAAAAATGTAAGTGAGGTTTTTATTTCACGTACAAAATCGTTACCAATCTCCCTGCAATTAGTGTTGAAAACATTAAAGAAAAGTTTACTTGTATGGAAATAAGAGAAATTGTATCGATAGCTGCAATAGTTCGACCAAAACGTTTCAAACTACTTACATAAGGGAAAAGGCCACTATTATTTTTTCTGTAATTTCATACATAGCATATACACTTAAATGCGCTTATTATTATCAATTTCTTGATGTATAAACTTTCATCGCTAATGGAACTATAAAAAAGTTACTCAAAATAAGAGCGTTAAGCACATTTTCTTGAACACTACTTTTATGTTAAATAAGAAGGGAGATTAAGCGACCTTCAAACATAAATACATCAAGATCAATTTTTAGAAGAGCTGTTTTCCAAGAAAAACTAAGGTTTCGGTGGGTAAGGGATTGAAAAATAAATTATTTTTGTTTTAAGCGCCCTAGAATAAATATTTAACCATGCCATTCTTCGATACAATTTACCAAGAAAGAAATGAGGAAAACTGCAATTCCCTATTATGTTTAATTTATAACTCACATCGATTGGAAATATTATTATATTGTAACACGTTTGACTTGTTTTTTAACCAGCTTTTGAACAAAGAAACAGGAGGAATTTATACTACTGCCAAATATAATATCGCATTTGCCTGAAACAAGAGTTTAAAATCCCTAAGATACCAAAAATAGAACATAGCATTGACCATGATTTCGAGCAAAACCCCCAAACCCCACAAAGGAGGATCACGTCCCTGTTATAAAAATATACACCCAGATCTCCCATTTACCTAAATATTGTTCTTTGCGCATGTTGCAATATCACCCGGGCCCTCAATTTTGCTTACATATATGGACTATCGGTTCTGAAAAAACACAGACCCACAGACTAGAAAACATGTATACATATTAATTCTGATTTCTAGTATCGTGACTTCTACCGATTCCTATGGTAATTTTACAACTCGTAAACCAAAAGTTATATCCAATTGTGGCTTGTGGCATTGTTCTCCTTGCAATTGGTATCATTAGAATATACGGTTGGACCATGGTGCCATGGAAACCAAAATTTCCCCCAAAAATGGTATTCACTCTACATATTAACCCTTTCACTCCTGACACCTGATTATCCGTCATCCACTTTATGTTCCTTGGAGCTGAACGCCGGATATATCTAGCATCCAAGGTATCCTCATTTAGACATCCGAATAATGATAAAGTTAGGATTAATATTTTTTGATCCCTACTTATGGCTATTTTGCGATTCTTTTACATAAGTATATGTCTCATACGTGTTAGAAACATATTTATTCTACCTACTTTTTATTACACTTTTTTGCTTTTAATTATTAGAAATATCTGAAATATACAATCTCTTGAATGACAAAGAACGGTAAGTTCTGGATTTATATACTTCCCTCTGGGGTCGTATATATCCTCTTTTACAATGTTTTGTATCGCATTGAATTAAATTATCAAGCTATGTATACTCCTATTGTGTTAGATTTTTTAACCCCTTCCGGTAAAATGACAAGTCTGGCTCGTCATTGGTTTTTCATACCTCGATATAACGGACCTCTATTTAACGGAGTTTGAATATAGCGGACAAAAAATCCGGTCAAATGTAAAAAAATGTATTCTACGCATTTTCGTAATTTTAGAGAGCTGATTATTAAAAAATAGCAAACTTCAAAGTGCAAGCAAAACTTGATTCCTTTTTCAAAGTAGGATTACCGAAAGCAAGCGCGTCGATATCAAACAGCAACGTCACTTCACAACGAGTGTCCAAAGACAATTAAATAGCATTTTGTTTGTCTTTTGTATTTTTTATTTATATCTAAATATAGTGTATTTTCAAAAAAAATTTTGGCTTTTGGCTTTAACGGATACCCCTCCCCCCGATTAGTCCATTATATCAAGATTTTACTGAATTTGGCAACACTTTTGTTACTTGTGGAAATATCATGGATCACTGTTACATATTGTTTACCGTTAGAATTTCTCGGTATATGGTTATTTCATGCAGTTTTCCATTATTAAATCGTACCGGAAGGAGTTAATGTATATTTTATATTCTTCTTCAATTACTTTTGATTGCGAATAGCCCTTTCGACTTATGATAAACAAGTTTATATTTTATCGTTATATCTCACATATAATTTATGAGCATATCGTTCCAGAGAAAGAACCTTTTTTAGAAAAAACCAACTTCACCAAAAATTAATATTTTTGGCCAAAGGTGCCCGTTCAAAAAAAGGACCGAACCGCCGTAGCGAAAGGGTTAAGTTTCAGTTTTTCAGGTCGAGTATGCGAAAGGTGTGTTGTAATTCCGTAACTTGGCAGGTATAGTTGTAAGGTATCCAGAGACAAACTTCTTTGCGAGCAAATGGTTACCACGTACTTTTGAGTATTCCGTTGCAATCTTTTGATATTTTGTGTGCAGTTGGCCATTGATACCTTCCATGGCCCTTTTGCTTCCGTTGGTACCGTGATTCTCATGAAAATTAACGGTCAATGGCGATGACACATTGTTGCACCACTGGCTTCACCGTAGACACACTTCCTATCCAAGTGTCATGTAATATAAACATTAACATTTAGCACCGACCTCCGGGTGGTACGTCAAAGCCAACGTCGCCTTTCTCGTCGATGCGAGCGAGAAATCGCAAATTATTGTTGCAAAACATGCAACCGGAGTATTCGATTCGCACTGCAACCGAGTATTCGAAACGAGGCTAAAAGACGCCCCCAACAATGCGCTCATGTATCTGCACACGAGATTATATTTTCAAAAGTATATGATTGTTGCTGCAAAGGCACTAATGCTGTCCACTAATGACATCAGTCACTCTACTACAATGCATGCCGCTTGCGATACATCATACATGTCTATACCCTAGGCTCTAGCCATTTTCAAGCCAGAAAATCGATTCCACGGATCGGCCGATGAGGGGATCCGCAATAATATTGTCGGTTGGTCAGAAGGTAAACTACAGTCGAGACGAACGACTACAAATGTACTCGAGAGTGTGCGGTATAAAGTTACGAAGCCGAAAGATGGTGGTAGTTGGTAAAAATTTGAGAAAAAAAGTTAAGTACCATTTTTCGTATTTCGCAATAATTGCTGAGTTTTGTTAATTGAATTGTTGTGGCCAATTAACGGAACGTCAAAGAGGTCGGTGGGCATATCAAAGAATCCGAGGTTTAGTGATGACAACCATGACGCGAGGTGGTACGCCTCGAGCTCGAACAGATGGCAGCAAACGCA
Source organism: Gasteruption jaculator (assembly GCA_949825005.1). Taxonomy (NCBI): domain Eukaryota; kingdom Metazoa; phylum Arthropoda; class Insecta; order Hymenoptera; family Gasteruptiidae; genus Gasteruption; species Gasteruption jaculator. Next base: position 4,932,239 of record OX463767.1, read on the forward strand.
TTAATAGTGGAAAGAACAAATAATCCCTGTAAAAAACACCTCTGGTGCAAAAAAGTCCGAGACAAGTTCATGTATGAAAAGGGATCTCTCTACAAAAAGCAACTCGCTAAAAATTTCTAATTTACACAAAACGTCCCAAAATCAAAAATGATTGTAATGAGAAACGAATGCATCATATTTTTTATAGTTTATAGCATAAATTGGACGTGAATGAATATTAGTGTGTCTTCTAAAAAATATGACTGCTAAACACAGTTTTGTGGTACATTTTGAAAATCTTCAGCCAGACAAAGTAGTTAAATCCGATAAAAACAGACAAGTTCAAATTTTCCAGTATATCTATATGAATTTTAAAAAATTTCGGCCAAATAAAGTTGTGAAATCCGATAACATTAGATAAGATCGTTTTTTCCATTATGTCAATACGAAGTAATTACAAAATGGAAAGAATTGTTTTTGTTTACGTGATTAGAACCGGTATTGAACTTAAATATCTTACAGCTTAATTTATTTTTACCGCAGTATGAATTAGTAAAGATCAGATTACATAATAATAATATGAATAATTATACATCATACTCAAACATCAGAATTGTTGGGGGCCCAACAAGTTCAATACCGGTTCTAATCACGTAAACAGAAAAAACTGTTTTTCTGTTTCATTCTCGACAACTTCGATTCGGCCGCGAACGGGAGGAAAATTTGTAACAGGCAATAGTTGAAAATCTCTCTTCAAGAACGAGGTATCTAAGAAAGCTTGTGAGATTTGAAAGTTATCATTTATAAGTAGAATTCTAATAATTCTAATAATTTATCTCGTAAGCACTCAAATAAGCGTCATCCGAATACGGGTGACGGTCTCTATGTTCAACATGAATTGGATCGGTGCAGAAGTTTTTGAGATACCGTGTCCACCGATTTCAAAAAAGTCATTTCGAGAAAAACGCATTTAAAGTTTTGAACTATGAAAGTTGAAAGAAACAATTTTTTTTCAAACTTACACCGAATCGTCGATGCCAGCGCCATAAAGCAAGGTACCTGCTGCACCGCAATATCCAAGGTTTCCTTTTGTTAGAAATAAAGGCCACCTCTAAATGTTACAGAGGGAACAAAGTTTGAAAGAGAAGGTAGTAGCTGCTCCGGCTACCTGTCTGCCGCTCTTGGTCAGTTCAAAAGGGGGCGTAGCGCACAGCTCCTTATCTTACTGACTTTTACTCCAAATGACCTGAGGTTTTGGGAAAATATTTCTAAGAAGTAGTACTTTTATATAAAAAATTTCCAAAAAAAAACGGATTTTTGAAAGTGGTTATACCATACCCGTCCCTTAAACACATTCGAACTCACCCAACAGCCAATGAGCCAAACTGATGGAATTTATATTATGGATCCTCAAAATATGTCAAAAGTATATTAGTTTTTTTATTGCTAATAAAAATGAATAGGTCACCTCAAAAATGTTATAAGCTACAAATTGTAAATTGTTTAAAAACCCCCGACAATGAAAAAAATAATTTTTTTTTAAATCCATCCATTTTTTAAAAAATTGTTTATAAAAATCCATCGAGTTACTTTTTTCATTTTCAGGGGTTTTCGAACAATTTGCAATCTGTACCTTACAACGTTTTTGAGGTGACCCATTCAAATGTATTAACCGTTTTAGTGCCAAGAGGCGCGATCGCGCTTCTTCTGTTCCATGTCCAAAAATGCCAGCATTTTTGGAATAAGGAATGAAAAGAGCGCTATTGCGCCGCTTGGCAATTTTTTATTTGGAAACAAAAAAAAACCTCTGGCACTAAAACGGTTAAGGAAGAAATATAAAGTTTTCCTTTAACACTTTCCCCAGATTGAATAGGAGGGTCGCCTATAAATAGAAATTAAATTACATGTTTCTTATAGCATTCCAACTGTATAAAATGAAAATTGATCACGACAAAAAGATTTCTAATTTACTAGTAATAAATTCATAACTCAAAATTCCCTGAAGTAGTATCCGAATTTTTAGGCAGACTACAAACTTTATTTCCATAGTAAAATTTAAATAAATTTGTTTGTAAATAACTTTTCAGATGGATTATAAATTTATATACATACACATTAGAATGATATACCTGTATAGATACGCAAGAATGGTAAATCTACATATGTATTGGTAACACGGGTTCTATTCTACTGCTGTGTGTAACGTAAGAAAATCCAGCCTTAATTACACGTTTTCAGTAACTTCGAAAAATTCCTGTAACAAGAATGTTGCAATATTTCACGTATTTGCAATTTCTTCGTGTCAGGTATAAATATCTGTAACACTTAAGGGAAGGTTTTCATTTGCGTTAATCTTTGAAATCTGAAACTTTGATATCAAAACAAACGTCAAAGAATTTATAATTTTGCAACAAGTGTTTCTTTCAAAACTAATGACGATTTTAGTTATCAGGTGGAGCTTCTTTGTTTTGAAAAATTCAGAAGAATTTTACATTGGCCTATATTTGCTCTGCATGTGCCAATTGTGGTATTGATATTGTATTTGTTATAAAAGAAAGTTAGTAGTATAACGTTACAACTAAACTGATGTGTGTCAATAGGTTCTTCTACCATGGTAATATTAAACCTAAAGCGACCAGGTGGGGTCCAACCGGACCTCAGAGCACGTTTAATGCGATTTTTCGATTAATCGCACCAGGTCAACTCCGCCAATAATTTTCAAATAAATGCTTCAAAAAACAGACAAATCACTCTTTTTCAATAAAAAAATACTTTACTTTCCTTAAAATTCATCGAAAAAAGGAATTCTTGACATCAAACTGATCGATTTCTGTCAAAAAATGTGTGGGGTCCGCGCGGACCCCGCCTGGCCGCATATGTTTCTTTCTACGTTTTACCTGGTCGCTTGAGGGTTAAAGAACCTTTCTAGATTCATGGTATTGGTTTTGGATAATTTACGAGATTTTCGGATTCGGGTGCAGTTGAATAATGTACGTTGATGAAGGATTATTAACACGTTGTCTAATATAAAAAAAATTCTCATTTGTTCAATGTAAATAATACTCCTCTCACGCTAATGACGACTACTAGAAAGTTTCAGGGGACCTGAAGAAGAAGATTAAAGGGGTCATGCTCAGCCAGGGAGTGACAAAAGGGTGTGACTTTTTTCAGAAAGTCGAAAAAAGAAAGAAAAAATAGTATATCATGCACCTAGGGAGAAAAGTACGATATTGCAACCAAATGAAAATTATCCTACGTCCTTCCTGTGGTGCGTATACAATTTTTTGTCACATCACGGGACGGAAAGTCTGCTTTGTTCCCTATTTCAAGGGTGAAAGTTGCACAACGCCTTGTTTTCAAAGGGAGGTAATGTCCCGCTTTTGCCCCAAAACATAGGACAAGCGAAAATTTTGTCCTGATGTGATAATAACTAATTTACAACTATTGTATATTATTGTCCCGGTCTAATTTTAAAACGAAGTCTAATTTTTAACTCCTGATGAAAAATTTTCGAATAAAATTTGTATGAAAGGTTATAAATCACTGTTTTTTTTGCACTTTCTGGTTGAGCATGGCCCCTTAAAACATTTACTTCACTTCCAAGGATATAAAAAATATAAACCTTAGAAATATGCAAAAAATGAATCCACCAAAAACATTATTTTGAGCTTCCATTCAGAAACGAATTCAAAACTGCAGAAACGTCTCGGCATTCAACCGAATCATTCAATTAATATACGATGCGTTTCGTTGCACATGACAACTCCAAATCTCCCAGCTATTTTAGATGATATGACTAAATGTTACAACAGTAAACAATTTTTTTGGTATCAAGGAAGAAATGTAATTTATGAAACAATTTTTGTCCGAAGTCATTATCGATGGAGGTTTTAAAGTCAACATTTTTTGTTTGAGAAAAATCCCGTGTTACTATTTTATTGACGTCGAGGAATGAAATTTTGATTTTATTTCTGATCCTCGTTACCTCTCCATTTTTTTTGGAAAAGGACCGTCCTTAAAAAACGTGTTGTCAATGGATAATCTCGACAATGTAAATTTCCTGTCTTTTGTTTTCACTCAAATTTCAAGAAAACTGTTACTCTGCCAACAGAGACTAACTTTTATGTTCATTTGTAATAAAATATAATTTTTTTTTCACAAAATGGACTTGTCCCACTCTCAAAAGCTATTGCTCATCCTAATAAGAAAAAATAAATGAACTTTTTTTGCTTTCTTTATGTCGATATCATGATATCAATTTTTTTGTTTTCACGATCAGCAAATTTTCCATATCAATGTTGTACGACAATTACTTCCTGGTGAAATTATCTAAACATTATACTACAATCTGTGTTGGCCAAGGGTTGCTTACAATGAAGACAGACCACGATCACAGAAAAAAGTGCAGATTATGGACACTCGAAGTTTTTTAAAAGTTATAATTCCTCTTCTCGGTCCCCTTTTGTTCAATTTTTATTGCCATGCCGAATTGATGTAAATGTTTTTTTCCTCTCTCGCTTGTGAGAAGTTTTATATTGGAATTTTCCTAAGATATTTCAGTGATACGTTGATTACATTTGGTTTTCAAAAGACAGTGGTTCCCATAAATAGTTTTTCAATAGGAACGATCTGGCGTTAAAATAAAATAAACCAACCGCAAATTGAGGTAAAACCAATTCCTTATCTTTTATTTTGATGTATATCGCATGACAATTATGTATGGAATATGACGTCATGTAAATGCAATCCGCCTCGGCTTTGTTTCCAGAAACGAATTGGATGAACCGTATTTATGTTTTTAAAAAATGAGATTGGAAATGCAATTACAGTAAATTCTGAGAGGTATCGATCGATATTTCTTTGGTTGAAAATTGGACGACATTGATACCATCGACTTATTCCAACAAAAATTTGGTCGACTAATAAAACCCTAGCAAGAAATGCAATTGTTAATTAAGGTGAAACTAGGCTAGATATATTGAACAAAATTATTGACAATTGAATTCATCGAATTGGTTTCTGTGAAAAAAGTCGAAGTGGACATTTAAGGTAACGTCATATTCCGTACATAATTGTTATACGTGATAATTCAAAATACAAAGGACAAAAAACTTGGTTCTGTTAATTTTGGATTGTTATTTTAAGTCGCTATATTAAATATGAGATTTTTGTATGTTATTTATTAACAATATACTTTTTAGTAATTTATCAACAGTATGCCGTCCGGTGGCACCACGTTGGTGCCATGCCAAAACTATCGGGCAAGGGCCGGTGACACCACGTTGGTGTCGTACATGAAGATTCATACCGGCGCCAAACGAAAAAATCCCGATCAGACGTGCGGACGGCAGTGTTAATATTACTCAATTCTTTTCTACGGGGAACTAAGAAACTTCGCGTGTTCAACCATATTCTGATTTTAATGAAAGCGTGAAAGTTTCTATTACATAAATTATCGCTGCTAACGTCACGTGAAATAAGGCAAGCGAAGAGAATCATTTGTGCCATTTATTTTGAAAGTAGCCTAAGTCCATTTGTGAGTTTTTTGTTGTTAACTTTGTAAACATGTACCATTTCATAAAAAAGATTTTCCAAAATTTTTAAAAACGCACTCAGACCGATTTCAAAATAAACAGCTCATATATTTACTGGCATACAAAATGAATTTAAGCCAATGCTCGGCATTTCGAAATAATCCCTCCTATTATGACCGACATAAAAATTTTGAAATTTGAGACGCAAATATTTTCCCCCAGTTTCTCACTTTCACGCTTTCGTTGGGACACAAGCTCGTACGAATTTCCAGGTTGCCAGTAATTTTTCAATCTTTGAACTTGTTTCGATCCCCCTTTCGAGAATCATTGGTGACCTCGAAACCTCCACCAATAATGACGTTCAACAAAAACTGTTTCATACATTATATTTTTCCCTTCGATTACAAGAAACTTTTTCTCTTTGACAAATTTCATATCATAAAAAATAATTGTGATATTTATGGTGGTCATGTCGAATGAGACACCTCGTATGATCGGGGCACGCTTAAATTTCGTAAACAGCAATTGAATTTCACTCGATGTAGAACATTTTTCTAGCAAGCTTCTTGGTCTACATAATTTATTCGTACGCTTGAAATGATCAAGCTGTTCATCGGACAAGTTAGCCAATTTCGTGTAACTAAATAGCTAACTTATATAACGTATCCGCTTGCTTCTCTCGCCGAAGGCTGTAAAAAAACCGCACGTTATCTGTAAGTCAAGCAAAGAAACACGTTCGACTAAGAAAGTAACTACTGCCCTTCATAAGTGAAAACTAAAGAAGAAATTCAACTGATACCTGAATAAAACAAATTTGTATTTTAAATATTTATTCCTGTCGTCTTATTCAAAGGACAATTTGTTTTCTTTTGTGTTCTTTTATTGTAAGATAACATTATCCTAAGCATTGTCGAGGGAATCACGTCCCTATCGTACCTAAATTATTTTTTTATATAACATTCTTTATTTTTAAGTCTTCCTTCGCATCCACTGATCTTTTAATCTGTAGTCAAATCATCGGCGTCCGTCTGTCTTCTTTCCATCTTATTTTATATCTCGTGTATCATTTCGCCAATTCTTTTTTTTTTCCTTTTATAATTTACGTTTTTAATATCGCTGTCTAAGTTTCCTTTATCGTTCACTTTCTATTTCCGATTTGTTACCCCTTTTGCGTTATTTCCGAATTAATTCATAGCTTCATCGTCGGTGGCTGGCTATTTTCAGGTCATTGTAATTCATTCGACGGAATTCATCAACCTCGCATTACACTATTTTTCGCTTTCGTTATATTTCCTCGTGTTTGTTGCTTGCAAAGTATCTTAGAAGCTTGGAATGCTAGTTTCTTTCTTTCTCCGAGGCAACAAATAAATATTAAAGCTACAAATACTGTGGACCAAGCCAAGGAATTCTCGTTCAAGAGCATACGTTACATGGAAGACACGAGTCAAAAGAATCAATTGTCGTGCCCAAATTTCTTAAGTTTTAACTTTTTTTTATGCGAATTCCCAACAAGTTCAACTGATTGTTTGCTCGACATACGGAGAACATCTTTTCCCATACTAAAATATCTTTCGAAAGGGTTTTTTTTGTAATCGTATCCGTGAAATCTAACGATTAACTGCAATTCTGGAACAAAGCAAAAGTTAAGCAAAAATTCGCAGCACGAATAGCAACGACGAAACGATAAAGGATACCGGCTAAACAATGTATCCAAAAAAAAAAAAAACAGAAAAAAAATGAAACTATGAAGAAAATGGAATATACTTGAAATTCATGTGGGTAACGCTATTGCAAGTATTTTCGTAAGTATACGTTTGATATGATGAAAGAGGTAAGTGCACTTGAAATATTAAGAATTTTCGTTTTTCACTTTTGGGAAGGTTTCAATAATGATTGAACGATTTGCAGTGATATTGTCTGTGCTATGGCCATTTGTCAAAAGAAACGTGTTGAACAATGATAAATTCTCAATCAAAAAGATTATGCCTATTTTCGTACGGTAAAAGATTATGTTTGCATAATCTTAAAATTCTTCCAAAAGGTATGTTATACCTTAAGAGGCGAAAGACTCCTCCGCATTTTTGAAATAAAGTAATCGTTGATTGTCCAAAAATCATATTACAGACTCGGTAAGAGATCGAGATACAAAATATACTTTTTTTTGTTGTAAAAACTCCAAATGTCTTGGGCAGTTATTTTTTTCTTGCGATATTTCTTCGAAACCTTTGGGCGATGGAAGTACTCTCAAAATATACAAACTAACTTTCAAACTGTTTCCCGAGTAGAATATCGTTAATTAAAAACAGTCATCGTGATTACAATGTTTGTTTTATTTCGTATCTTTTTGATCCACGCACTGAAACAGTGTGATTAAGTGATTATCAAACAAGTTACAAAAGTGTCGTTTCCTTTTAGCATTGCCACCGATGATAAATACTACGATCTCCACAAACCGCCTTTCGCTCTTCAATATCGGAAACTTTCGACTTTACAAATATTCGATGGTTCATTTGTCTGAACTTTCAAAGAACTTTCTATAAGTTATCTTCAGTATTTATCGTGTATTCGGTTATAAGGGAATGGTTTTTGTAAAAACAATTTTTGTAGAAACTATCCACACATATGAAAGTCATCAAATATTTGTAAACCTTTTTTTTTTCCTTCCAGGGACTCGATGAAACATTCGCTCCTATACCATCTTCAAATTTTGCAGGCGCGTGTTCCGTTTTTGAAAATTTCTTTGTGTTTAACCGTTATCGTGGACAATATTTTTAATAAAAATTCTCGATACGAAAGGGAAGGTAGAAAAAGCTATTGCAAAGCACGTATTCTTGTTACAGTACATCTTAATGAACTGAAAACTATTTTTGACCGCATGGAAAAAAAAAAAATAACTGGAAGGTGCCTATTTTATCTGTACATTATTAAACTTTCTTCTTTTATATCGCTTTTGTTTTCTTCATACCGATCTGATATTTTGGGTCGTTACTTTTCCTTGATTAAGTAAAGAAATAGTTTCCGAGTCATTAACAACTGTCGTTACAGGAAACCAGGCTTTCGATATCGATGTTTTGATAATGGTATAAGAGAGAAGCGTTTTCGAGGAAGCCCCCTGAATTAGAAATGTTCCATACATTCGGTATCATTTCTCTCCCACTTTAAATTTCCATTCAATTTCATTGCGTAGGGTATTGTGGCATGGTGTAGGTAACCATTGCTGGTTGTTGTCCTGGTTGGAGTGGAGCCGATGCTGAGGGCGGCGCTGCAGTTGCCGGTGCCGGCTGCCAAGTGCCGGCAGCTGGTGCCGTTGGCATTCTCATACTATTCATATACTGCGCCTGCTGACCGTAATATTGACCGTAGTATTGAGCAGGCTGGAGAAATTGCCCTTGCATTTGTGGGTAACCTTGTGGATACCAGTAACCCATTTGTTGTCCGTAACCGTAAGCATATTGACCTGCACCTGCTGTTACCTTTAGAAGAAATCCCAAAAGTCAATTAGCAACTGGCCACTCATGTAACTCAAGTAATTCAATGTTTACGAATAATAGGGAACCAATTGGGAATGTTTGCAAATAATGGGAATAATTTGGAATTTTTTATGGAGACTTGGACACGGACAGGTCGAAATTTCAAATTCTTTGAAACTAGACCCATTCAAAAAATTCGGACTTTCCTGTTCCAAAATATTTATATTGTCATATTTGCGGACTCATTTGAAGCCTAAAATTGGTTTTGTAACTGCGGCATTTTAGGAAGGCACTATTTTTTGTTTTGCCTTTTTCTTTCCCATTTTCTCACAAATTCCATTTTGTATCATTAGCTATCGATTAAAAAGAAAGTATTTTGGACTTATATGGGTTGGGTGGTCTTCAAACTCTACACTCAAACCTGTTTTTGTGCGGTCCTTTTTTACGCGATTTTCTGTTCTGCGATTTTTTTTCTCGATATTCACATACCGTACGAAAAAAAATATCGCACAAAAAAGATCGCAGAAAAATAAAATGGCACAAAAAAATCGAACAAAAGAAAAACGCATAAAAAGAGACCGCACAAAAACAGGTTTGAGTGTATATATTCTCTATTGGGTTCAATTCGTGTAATTTCTCAAACTATTTCTTATGAAGTCAGATTTTTATTATTAATTTTTGGGGTAGTGATAATAGTTGAGATATAATTTTATTTTTTGTACAGTATTTTTAAAAAGTTTGATTTTTATTAGTATTAAATATAGTAGGGATTAATATTTTATATTGGTATGTTTGACCTTAATGATCTATTTGATCTTAATGAAATTTTGCACATTTCTAATGAAGGTGTATAATGATTCTACATTGTATACCACAAAAAACTATATCCAAAATAGGTTCAGTAAAATTAAAAGAACATTTATAAAAAGCTTCATTTACTAATCGTTTAGAGGGAAAATGCTGTAAAAAAACAAAACCCGAACAAGGGCTGAAAAAACTTGGTATACATGATTCGTTCATACATGTTTCAAGTATAAAAAAGATTGCACGTGACATCTAGCAAATTTCGGGAAATATCGGTAACAATATATGGCAAAAAAACACAAAAAAAAATTAAAAAAGGGTCAATTTCTCTTATTTTTACTCTTTTTTCTAATAAAGATGTGAAGTTTTTTGTTGTTTTGTTCCTTATCACACTCTTAAAAATTAGACCAAGTGCGAAATCGATAAAAACATTATTAGTTGAAAAATTGCAGGTGAAACAAAAGTGCGCATTTCAGCCATTTTGGGACCATTCGTGTCCAAGTCCCCTTAAGAATGATAATGAATCAGTCGTTAATAGATTATTCTATCATGTTAATCTCTCTAGAGGTGAATGTAGTAAAATTGTGAGAAAAATTATTGAATTAGATTTTCTGTTATAGATTTTCATAAACGAGACACAAGGTTAAAACTCTAAGAAATAAATTGTACACGTACGAGGTACGTACGATGTACGTGTTTGAAAGTTAATGGCTAAGGAACTAATTCTTGCTACTTAACATTTGAACAAATAATAATTGAATTGGTAAAAAAGAAAGTTACTCGATAACAGACACCTTATAATTTTGTGGATTACAAGATTTTCAATTATACCATCGTTTTCTTCAATTAACACTGGTAGAATAAATTCTTTGTTTCAAAATTACACCATAAAATTCATAACATTCCAAATTGTAATATTTGTTTCTTCGAGGTTTCGATCCTACATTCCAGACTTTTATCAACTACCAGAGAAAATTCACTCGATGAAGGTCTCGAATGTAAGGTCGAAGAAAAGAAAATAATAATTTGAAAAATTGTGAATATTATACTCTGATTTCAAAGCGAGGAATGTATTTAAATATTCAATAACTGGAAATAGAAATTTGAAAATGAATTTGTCCATGCTACACTAATATTTTTTTTTAATTTTTGAGGCTATTGAATTTATTAAAAATTAGCAGTATTATTTTGTTTCAATCGGAATATCTTTTAATAGCCGATTTTTCTTTATTTTTTACTCTCCTTTTGTCTTCTTGGAGAATCAGAACTCTGCTTTTTATTTGGAAACCCTACGTTAAATCCACAACCGCAGTTATTGGTGACACTGTCGGATTAACTGTTAAGATTATGATTGAGCTTAGGGTAATAGCCCTTACTGCGCAAGAAATAAAAACATTTTGAAGGACAATTTTGTGCCACTTTTAAATTGGATTAAAAATTGAGAAAATGAGAATAAAACGGATGAGTTAGCTAACATCATTATAAATTAGAATTCACAACACATATTGTTCAAATTTTACCAAGATATTGAAAATTTGAATCATCAAAACCTCGAAAAAAAGTTATATTTAAAAATTGTTCGGCATCATTTGTAATTACAGCAACAAAATGTATGACAGGGCGTATTATCTATAATTAAAATTATGATAATTATTGCTAATTTAAATTCTACATAGTTTAAATTAGCAATCTTTTTCATTCAGTCTTCTACTGCTTGTGTTGTTTTATAGAAAAAAGAAACTACATTTTTGATGCGATTAAACTTACAACACAGTTTGAACTTGGCAACATAAGTTAAAAAAAAAAAGATGTAACATAAAAATAGGAGATATACTATGCACTTGCAAATAGGGCAAACTGTGAAATTGTATTTGGACACCTTGTATTTCCGGTAAACGAACTCTCTAGGGAGTTCTTTGTATTAAAAAAAATACATATCTAAATAAATAAAATATTAATACTTTATTATTGCAAGACAAGAATCTTTATCTATTACGTTGTCATACATCTAAATAGATAAAATTCACTACTTTATTATTGCAAAATCGTAATCTTTATCTATTACGTTATTGATTTGGTTGAAAACAACTATAACAATGACATTTGAGCGGTTGCTTTTGAAAGTAGGGCATGTCCATTTTTATACTCATGGTGAATTCATCAAAAACGTAAACTGATCTAAATTTATTACACAAAATAACATTTTTGGTGATTTTCTCAGTACTTCTAGTACTATTTTGTTTTCATTTGTTATTATTGGTTGAAAACATTTGTTTATAATAGAATTCCTCTTTGCACGACAAAATACATAATATTCAAACTCAAAAACTGATTTTAAATCGGGACAAAGCTCAGATTTGTCCCGGGTTTTTGAAATTAAGTATTTCGGCTGCTAAATTTAATTTGGTATAAAACATTTTTTCTTATGCATAGTTTCTTTGAAATTGGGTATTTATTGTACCACTTTAAAAGGTTTATAAGAGAAGCAATGATGAGTTATTTTAAAAAATTGTCAATTTGTAAAAAAAGCCGCCACAAAATATCGTATTGAAAATCATGCTTTTTGTATTTTCTTTATGTCAGATTGAACATGAAACTTGTTTTTGTATTTATCATTGCCAATTGTATTACTCGTGCATTTTCTTGATATCAGATCTGACTAATGCTAAACCAATCAGAAACGACATAAGGAAACGACTTTAGCCGATCCAATGACACGACTGGTGCTTTTAAGAAAGGATAAATATCATGGTAAGTTCCGTTATTGATATATTAGCTTTTATTGAGGAACTTTAGTCAACATTTTTTCGTTGATAAGGAAGTAAAAATATTTGTAGCAGAAAAAGGAGAGGGAGAGAGAAAGAGAGAGAGAGAGAGAAAGATACTGTCGCTATTAAAACGGTTTTAGAAATTATTTTCTCTCGATGGAGCTCATTCACAATTTGTTTTTCCATTTTACAGAGTGTACTTTTGAGCGATGGAAAATAAGGGTTGACTTTGCGCTGCATCAGGTTGTGGTTCAAAAATTACCAGACGCCTAATCGACAGTTTATTTTGAAAGTGGCCTAATTCCGGTTTTTTTAATTTCGAAATTTTTTTATTATGACAGCTTACTTGAAGTGCACATATTACTACAAAATCACACAATTTCAAAATAAAGGGCTCAAACCAAAAGGTATCATTTTTCAATTATTCTCAAATTAAAAAGGTCTTCGCTCTCTGCCCTTCCGAGGCGTATTCTCAAGTCAGAGACTGGATTTGGTTTTTATTAGAAGATAACAAATCAAACATCTTGAATAAAGTTTTTTGATGCTTGCATATAATTTTGTAAAAAAAAAGTGTATGTAAATAACCGAGGTTTTATAATCTTACTAGATTAAAGAATATTAGGAGTACACTACGGTCAATAAGTTTTCGGACACTCGCACGATAGCGGATATCATGTATATTTTACCAATACATAGATGTCTTGTAAAATTCTTCGTACGTTTTGGTTTTTGAATACGTGATTTAATTTTTTAGCTGTTAAATATATGTAGAAATATATATAATAAAATTTTATTTCTTCTAATAGAAGTATAATAAAATTTTACTACTGGTGTTCTACAATAACTATAAACATATTGATTTATTATGTGGTTTTACAAATACGACACTATTCCCGAACGATATAAGCAATATTTGTCAGAAGATAATATTCATAGAATTATTGTAACGATAGAACCCACGTATAAAAGTAAAACGCAAACAAGAACGCACGTATAAAAGTTGTTACCGTATTTATCTGATTTTGCCAAGTGTCCGGATACTTATGGACGCTAGCGCATATAACAAACACGAGAAGTGCGCGAATAGTGTAAAATGATAACATGCTTGGCTTTTAATTCGCTTCGATAAAGTTTATTTGACGGACACTGGGTGCCTAATCGCGCGTCAGTAAGCCCACCTGACGATTCAATTTTCAATACAATAAAAAGAACTTTACTAATTTTGGATGTTTTGCAAATTACTTCTTAAACTTCTCATTTTGTGAAGCTGAAAGTTAACATTTTTTACCTGCAAGGGTAAGATTAAAAGGTGCACGTAACAAACCTTTGTAATTTATTAGTCAATTGTGTGTTTCAAGAACATACATTTTCTCTGTGATATGACTCTATGATATGTCTACGGTATGTCAGCATAAAAACAAATTTTGAATTGGTACATCTTTCGGACATGCTCTTTTAGAAACTGCCACAAACACAATATTCCAACTCAAAAATTGATTTGAAACCGGAACAAAGCTAAATTTGTTATTCTTCGAGGTTTTTAAGTAATCGGCTGTGATATTTAATTTCATTTGTGAAACAATATTTTTTACGGTAAATAGATTGTTTAAAATTAACACCTTCCGGTAAAATGACGAGTCTAGCTCGTCATTGGTTTGAAAAATCGCGGCAAAACCTTATTAAGGTTTTGCTTTGATTTTTTTCTCAATTTTACCGTTTTTGATATTATTTAACAATATGTAAAAATGGATACTAATTAAGAATATGTAAGAATTATAAAATGAAACAGGATTTTTTTAAAAATAAAAATTAAAAGGTTATTTCGTGCACAGTTTTTTTATTATGAAATGGTACCGGAAGCGGTTATTAGCAAGTTTAAAATATAAATATAAATATAAATAATATAAAAAATATAAATATAAATATTTATTGGCAGGTTAAAAAGTTTGATTTTCTATGCAATTTTAAGGATTTAAAACAAAGGAGAATTTTGTGCCATCTTTTTTACAAATGGAAAATTTTTTTAAATGATTCATCTTTGCTTCTCGTGTAAAACGTTTCAAGATCGTACAATAAACACCTAATTTTAAAGAATCTTTGCGCTAGTAAAAATATCGTTTTTATACCAAATTAAATATTACGTTATAATTAATAATTTTTACATTATATATTCGCTGCCGATGTATTTCTTTCTTATATTCCCTAACGAATGTAAAGAAGAAGTACACCGGCAGCGAAGCCGAAATAGTTCATTTCAAAAACTCACAATCCGAGCTTTGTTGTGATTTAAAATCAGTTTTTTGGCTTGGATACAATGTGTTTTGTCCAGCTGTGTAAAATTATATTACAAGAAAAAATGTTTTCAACCAACAATAATAATTGAAAATCAAACACTGCTAGAAGCACTGAGAAAATCACGAAAAGTGTAACAAAGGTTGGAAAATTCAAAACTCCAAGTCATGCGAAGATATTCTTCTTGCTCAATTTTCTTAATTGTTTCTAACCAACAATTGAAGCTACGTCTTTCTGGCAGCAAACCAAAGACTTCTTATTCCCAAGATAATACATGTAACTCCAAACATTTCCAGGATGGATACCTCCTTTTTGGAGCAAATCCTTTAATTACTTATTTACTTTAAAGAAAAGCAGAAAAATGTTTACCTGTTGAGCTTGTTGATTAGCGTTTGGACCAACACTATTTGGATCGCCATTTTCTTTACCCCAGAAACACTTGACGACACTACCATTTATTTCGGTATTATGTGTAGATTCTATAGCGTGCGTTGCAGCTTCTTTCGTGGTAAACTTTATGAAAGCGTAACCTTTATCTTTGAATACCCGAATGTCCTGAATTGTGCCAAATGGTGAAAATGTTTTTTTTATTAGGTCCTCAGTGATGCCGCTTGTAAATCCTCCACAATATACAGTACAGTTGGTAGGGCTACTTTGGTTGTATACCTGTTCGAAATAGCAAAAAAAGATTAGTTTCCAGCAAATATTTAACAACAAAGGAAAATCGATCGTGGATGGAGAAAAACATCTATGAGTTCTATAGACAATTACAGCTTCTAATAAAGATACATATAATATTGCCAAAGCTAAACTCGAGTCTCCAAAACTTGGAACTTGGGGACGATAGCCCTTGTTCTTGAAATTTCTTTCTGGGTTGAATTTATTGTATCGCAAAGATGTAAATCTTTTTTCATATTTTTCCCTAGAAAAGATGTACTTTTATAAGACAAGTTAACGTTGCATAATATCTTTTTATTATAGAATTTTATATTATCCGATAATAATTATAATTTAATCCGTATATTTCCTTTAAATTTGAAAGAAACCCAAAACGTCGATAAATTTCAATATTCGATAAACTTGCGAAACATCGATAAATTTCCAAACTTGAAAGAAATTCGAAACATTGTTTAAACAAAATTGATAGATCTATTACAACAACAAAGAATGATTCAATTTTATTATTACATTTTATTGTTCGTGGTTGCAGTAGATCCATCAATTTTATTTAAGTAATTTTTCCAATTTCTTCGAAAATTGGAAATTTGTGTGTCGATAAAATCATTGAGGGAGAACCAACGAAAAATGATTTTTATAAATTATAATTTAACTGAAGAAAATGGGGAATAATGCATGCTTTGTTTTACAAAGACTCGGTGTACATATATTTAAAAAAAAAATAGAAAACAATATTGTCAAGAGTATTTGAAAATAAACTGTTCTAAAAAGAACAAATTTGAAACCCTACATTTTCCAAGAGGTAAAATCAGAATAGAAATGTTCATATCGAGCAAAGCATTTTTCTGAAAAATAATTTTACGTTTCTATTTTAATAATTCCGTCATTACAAAATTGAATGATGAATGTTTTGACTCATGAAGATGGATAAATTTGGCTCAAATGAAATTACTGTTATTGGCTATTCTTTTGAAGTCGGATAAAATAAAATAATCAAATTTTGTTTCGCTCATACGAAACATTGTCGCAGCATATCAAGCAAAAAAGACTGCGACCGGAATCTTTTTATAACATCGATACAAGACGATTATTAGAAAATAAAGAAATTTGTAACGAGTAAACACAAAATAACATCAATAAGTATTTATTTCGTGAAACAGGCTTTGTAATTATATTTTACGAAGGGATTAGGCAATGGATTTTGTATGTTATTTGAAATGAAGCAAAGCAATGTAGTTTCTTCAATGAAAACATGTATAACTAAAGAAAAGTAAGCTCTACTTTGATTTCATGCTACTTTTTCATGATCTAAAGAATTTCTCTACCTCGTTTTCTTTGTCGATGTCAGATAAAGACAAATTCATTTCTCCAAAAAGAGGCCAAAGTAGTCTGACTTTTCAATTCTTCTGAATGGAACAAAATTTTTTAATTAACTGGATAACTTTTTGTTAATACAAATTAAGCATTCACTTTCAATTTTGATAATATCGTTGAAACACCGAGTACGAATGTTATCTAAAATAATGTTCAAGAGAACAAACTTCCAAT
Source organism: Gasteruption jaculator (assembly GCA_949825005.1). NCBI lineage: Eukaryota > Metazoa > Arthropoda > Insecta > Hymenoptera > Gasteruptiidae > Gasteruption > Gasteruption jaculator. Next base: position 4,949,312 of record OX463767.1, read on the forward strand.
TGCATATGAAGTGAAATAATGTGTAAATACTAAAGAGAAGTCATTAAAATTAAATTAAATAATCGGGAATAAAATTATTCAATTGAGATAGGTTATGTATCATTGCGTTATTATCAGATGGGTTTTTCATTATCGTACCTGATATTGTTAAATTAAATAATGTAAATGACTATAATATAATGAAACATTTATAGATGAAGGAGTGCTGCCATTAAACGAGTATTAGGTATTTTGGGTTGATACGAGGTTGAATATGTGTCGTTTAATAATTTGAACCTTCGTTCTATAATTCGATATTCATGCCCTTGTTTTCAAATTATTTTGGGTTATTATATTTTGGAACTATTCCACAAAGGAGATTTTCTGCAATAGTTTTGATACATTTGAATACATAGAATAAAACGAAAAAGAAGGTTTGATTTGAACAATAACCAAATCTTGGAAATTTTTGTATTGAAATAATCAGTTGAAAATGATGGTAATTAACTTTTAAGTTCCAGCTGTGATGCTTCAGCAATGTCTGTTGGAATAATTCCAGTACATTTAAATATTTGTAACATAGCAACTAAGAACTCTTAGTGGAAAAAGGAATTTGATTTCTGGAATTTGTTTCAACAATTTTGAGTCTTATAATGCCAGCTTATGGTTCTAAAAGCACGAAAAATATTTTAATTTGAAGAAGAAAATGTGAGTTTCATGTATGAAACTTAACTTATAATGATATTAATTTAAAGATAAATATTGAAAGCTAGTTTTCGTTACGCAAATAAGCATAACGGACCTTCTACTGCTTTAATAATTTGAACAAAAGATTAAAACTCTAAAAGGTAAATGGAGTCAATTCAAGGAAGTAATAAGATTTGAAACTTCTATGAAATAGTAAGGCAGCTATAGCCTATACCGAAACCACAATAAATCTCTGAATAATAAAGTATTTCTCTACTTTTGCATAAATTTCTTGATTATGAGTTATAATTATTATATACACAATTATGAAAAGATATGATTTATATTGTTTTGAATTAAAAACTATGGACCTTATTTACAGCTTTGAAACAAGTATTAACCCTTTGCGATCGGCAGATTTCGCTCTTGGGAGTACCCGCAGGTCAGAGCGAACCTAGCGTTTCGCAGTTACTTTTCCGTTCAGGATTTAAAGTTGATACATGGATATTAAAACACACAGAATTTGTTGAATCTGATTCGTTGTGTTTGCTACTACTTATAATACGTAAGAATAAAAAATTTTTAATCTCTGTAATGTTCAAGTCATCGATTTAAAGATGTCCTCGCTACGAGGACGCCGACCGCAAGAGGATAACGTTAGTTTCTGTATAAATATTGATTTGCAAAAAACTACTCAAAGGGAATTTGGGTTTCTTAAATGATATAGTTCAATGTTGAATCAATGAATCCAATCCTTAGGTTCCAAAAATAAAAAAGTCGATGTCATATTATACAGAAACACAAAAAAGATCGACTGTGAACTAAATTGAACAAAATTTAGAAGTATCGATAATCAGTTGATTATTCAAATCCTTGATATCTTACAACTACAATGAACAATTAAGGTAAACTAACCAGGGAATGACCGAATTGTTAAGTTTACATATTATATGTTTGAGGTTATATTGAAATAAATTGATTTGGAATAAAACAATTATTGAAATTGCATGGAGAGTTAATTTTTCTTTACATATTTGTAAAAATAGTTACTTTCTGTTATCGCGATTACTTTTAAATTAACTATAAAGTGCAACACGTGTATAAGCCCCAATAGATGACCGAATACTTCCATTAAGTAAAATAAGAGTATTAGTTATTAGTATTTGTTTATCACACCTATTCAAACCTGTAAATAAACCAGATTTATAAACATTCACTTGTATCTAAACTTATAATTAACATTTGTATGTGCGATGGTCATTCGCTGGCATGCGGTCAATTACTAGGTAGTTAACCCTAAATCTGTAATAAATATGTCGAGTATATCAAAAAAGTCTGAACAAGCTTTCTACAGGAAATGCATGCTGTATTTATTATATCCATATCGTGTGTGCTTGTGTATGTTGGTTTAGCATAAAAATTTTTATCACGTGTAGCTAAATTCAGATCAAGCAATGAGACAGCAATATCGATCATAAAATTGGTTGAAAATATACACCATATTAAGGGGTTATTTATAAGAATTTAAAAAAAAATCGAGGTTTTTAAATTTTTGTTTGAAAATCTGTGTAATTTGCAAAATATATAAAAATAAGAATCGTAAACCTACACCAATAGTACTGGGTTTCGGTTCGGAAATGCTTTTCAGTTTGGCTGAACAGACTGTAATGTGCTACCATTTTATTAGACATCGGTCCAATGGGTCCAAGGGAATTGCGGGATTTCAGTAAAATCTGTCTTGTAATCGGTAAAGTCTGTCTTGTAAAATCTGTAGTCTTCAGTAAAATCAGCGTTAGTACTGACAGTACTGTCAGCCAATTTGCGAACACGCTCTAAAAAGAAGGTTCATGATATTTAGCTGGAATGCCAGAATGGATGTGAATTTACCCAAAATTTGAATACAATTGAAATGCTTGAATTAGAAACTGTAATTGAAGGGCTGGATCGAATAACCTGCTCCGCGCTCGGCCAGTTGTCGCATATATATACAAAGTGACTCTCTCGCTGTGAACGTCCGAGCGTCGTTTGTGATTGAAAAAAAACTATTCAACAATTTTTGTCGTAAAACTTCCAGCGAGAAAGTTGTTCCGCTTGATCTTCGGAATGCCTATGCAAAGTTTCAAATTAAAATATTAAGTTAAACAGATTTTAGAAGTCATTTAGTAAAAAAAAAATACGTTACCGAACGACCGACCGACGGAGGTACAATAACAAACAACACTTACTGCACTTACATAGCGCATCGAAATCAGAAGAAAACTCGTTGTTTACTATTAGTGTTTCAGTAAACTATTATTATATAATAATAATTATATATAATAATATAATAATAATTATATAATTATATATTAATAATTATTATATAATTATTATATAATAATTATTATTATATAATTATTATATAATAATAATTATTATATAATAAAACACAATAGTTTACTGAAACACTAATAGTAAACAACGAGTTTTCTTCTGATTTCGATGCGCTATGTAAGTGCAGTAAGTGTTGTCTGCTATTGTACCTCCGTCGGTCGGTCGGTCGGTCGGTAACGTATTTTTTTTTTTACAAAATGACTTCTAAAATCTGTTTAACTTAATATTTTAATTTGAAACTTTGCATAGGCATTCCGAAGATTAAGCGGAACAACTTTCTCGCTAGAAGTTTTACGACAAAAATTGTTGAATAGTTTTTTTTCAATCACAAATGACGCTCGGATGTTCACAGCGAGAGAGAGTCACTTTGTATATATATGCGACAACTGGCCGAGCGCGGAGCAGGTTATTCGATCCAGCCCTTCAATTGCATTTATCTCAAAACCATGTCTCTGACCATGGTTTGCATGATATCTCAGAAACTTGATACTTCTGAAAATCTGATATTTCTTTGCGGTTTGTGTTTGGAACAACTCAAAATTACATAAAGTATGGAAACATGGCAAAAAAGTTTCAAAATGTTTTTCCCAAATACTATTAAAATAATTGAATGAAAGGATTAGAACTTTTACTGCATATATAAGACCAAGGATGGAGTGTGAATTTTTTGTGTGTGCATATGGTGACTATAGTTAAGCCAAAGAAGAGTAAAAAATAATAAAAATCGTTATCAAATATGGAGCTAATGATAAAACTAAAGTTTTGCAACTAAAAGAAATCGACAATTTATTTTTTTCATTGGTTCAGAAATCGAATGATTAATTTATGCAGCGAAAGTGTTAATAGGCAGTGAATCAATATATCGACACAATCTATCGCTTACAATGATTCGCTAAATCAACCATTATGAGTCGTGATTTGATTAAAAAAATTATGACAATATTATAATTAAATCAGAATTAGAACATTATATAAAAATAATGCTTTTACCCAAGGATATCAAAACTTATTTCATGTTTGTGTCACAATTATGATTTGTAATAGATTCATCTCAGTGACTAAATTCTACAGTGGTGTACATAACTGACACACCTGTAAAACTTTTAAAGTATGCATCCTATAGAAAATTTGAATATATTGTAAATAAAATATGTACTGTTTTAAAGGATGCGTTATATAATACATATTTTTTTCTTCTTGGTAGATGCGTTGCAGAGATTTTATGGACAATGTCTTGTTTGTAAATGGAATTCTATGTTTTTTAATCCAAAGTCTGAACGAACGTGAAATTTGGAATGAAAAAGTATGAATCCGAATTAACTGTAAACCTAAGTACTAATGATTAATCTTCACAAAATACCAAGTTAGAGATTCATTTATGCATAATTACTATGACGATAAAAGCAAAAATGAATTTTTCTAGTAGCGAAAAAGTTAACACGCACTTTAGTTTGCGGTGAGTGCTATAAAAATGCAATAAGAGCTGAAGCGATGTAGGCCGAAAAGTATCCTGCACAAAATCAGTCACCTAAATGGACACTCGAGAGAATGCATAGATCCCTTTGGAGGACTATTTGTTCACTCGTGTTCAAGAACATTCTCACCTAAACATGTTGTTATCCTATGGAAATCCAAGATAAGGTTCGATCTCTAACTTGATGTTACAAGAAACGAATACAGGTAACCCCTGAAGAACACGGTACTTGAAGAACACGAGTTTCGAAGATTGCGAATACCTTCCCCTGAATTATACTGTTTCAAACTACAATTTCAGGTAATTCTTTTGAAAAAGCATAAAATTCATGTATTATTTGATAAAAAATTATTTCCAAATATGTCATTTGTTTGACAAAATGGATAGTTATGATCTAATGAAAAATTGTTTAGAATTATAAGAAAATTATAACTTTTATCACGAAATTTGAAAAATCACATCGGTGAATTCTCAATTCCATCCCATTTTAATTGAAAAAAATACGCATTACATACACATTACTTACAAATGTATATGTAAGTATGTAATTCAAATTTCGTTGTTTTATTTTTCTTTTATTTTGATAATATAAATAATATAAATGTCGAATAAAACGTTTTTCCAAAGGTAATTAAAAAATAAATTTGAATTATGTAATACAAAATTTGTTAGAAGTGTTTACCAATATAAATTCAAAAAATAAAAACTTTTAGTTTTATATTAACCAAAAGAAAATTTTAAACGTTTTTTTGATTTTCACACTTGAAATGGAATCCCGTTTTTTATAGCCTTGAACAACACGGTTTCAAAGAACACGAAACCAATTAATCGTGTTCTTTGGGGGTTACCTGTATTTTCAAGAAACAAAGCGAATAAATAATTGAATAATGCTCGTGTTAGTCTTTGGATATTCCAAAAATATTTATGCTTGATTCTTTTGGTAGACCAGGACTATCGAATTATTATTTTTTTTTCTATTTTCCAATAGAACCTTATTAACCGTTTGCGTACCAGAGGTTTTTGAAAAAACACGATCGAAAGGCGCCAAGGATCACAATCGCGCTCCTTCGATTGTGCGTCAAATAAAAAAAGCTGAAGAGCGCGATTGTACTCCTTTGATTCCATATAAAAAAAAGCTGCACCGTCAGTTGCCCATATCCGCCAAATGCGCCAGCTTTTTTCGACACAAAATCAAAAGAGCTTGAAAGTGTCTCGTGGTACGCAAATGATTAAAAAATTTGATAGTCACGAACAACCAAAAGAATCGGCAATAAATATATTTGAAGCAAAGCCAAATTAATCGTTAACGACTAGATTTACTGCCAAATCCTTTTTCTACTTTTTATTCCAAATTTCACGTTCTTCCATAATTTGGAATAAAAAGTATCGCATTCCATTTACAAACACGACGTTGGCCTTGAATGCTCCAAAAGATCTGCACCAAAAAGACAAAAATATATAACATATCCTTTAAAACCAAATACGCAATATTTCTTATATACCAAATTTACACACGACAATTCTTCTTCATAGCACACGTATTTCAAATGTTACAGGGCTGTGCAAATCGTGCAACCACCGTGTACATCGAAAACCATAGTTAACGCTTTGCCATCCGTGCGTTTGATCGGGATTCTTTCGTATGGCGCCGGTAGAAATGTTTACGTACGACACCAACGTAGTACCACCGGCGCTCGCCCGATAGTTTTCGCATGGCACCAACGTGGTGCTACCGGACGGCATAGCGTTAACTCTGAAAAAAGCTGCTTTCGAGCGAAACGTCCAAGCCAGGGAGCGAAAACAATCCCGTTACCTGGACTATCGACAGAAACCAAGAAATCCACAAACAAATAATTGTAATTAATGTGAAAATAGAAAGTTATACCTCTTCGTAATTGGGTTTACTACTATTGGCGTGTCGCGGTCTCTCCGATCTTGGCGCCGGAGGTTTCCTGGTGGACCAATTGGTCCTGATGCTCCTGGAACCCAACCACTGTCCATTCATAGCTTGTATCGCTGCTTCGGCCTCGGATTTTTTGACGAATGAAACAAAAGCATATCCTTTGCTTTTGAGGGTCTGCGGATCCCTGACGATACGGCAATTACTGATCTCACCGAAGGGGGCAAACGCTTCCTTCAGCGTTTGGGTCTCGATCTCGGGAGACAAATCACCGACGAATATATGATGGTGGTTACTCGTGTCAAGTTTCGGCTGATTGCCGGGACTCGTGGCCCAGTTAACCTTCATTTCTTTATCTAAAAAGGACCTTTTATTCATGGCGGCGAGTGCCGTGGCCGCGCATTGGTGATTCGTGAACTCCACGAACGCATACGGATCGTTACCCGGCTCCCGTATGATCTTACAACCTTTCACTAAGCCTATTTGCGAAAAAAGGGCGCATAAAAGTTCCTCTGTGACCGTAGCGTCTAGGTTTCCCACGTACAGCGTACGCGGATTACTTTCTTCGCTCATGCTTCCTTCTGTACTTTTGTGATTGATGTAAAAGAAAAACTATCGTAATTACACTACAGCCACTCTCCTCACGTGGACTTTTTAAGGTTTCGGAAAACCTCCAGATCTACCTCGGAGTATTTATCTACCTTGGTCCTAGCATTGGAATATTTCTTCTGTTTCTCGCGTTTTCCAAGGAACACACGGACGGTTTAACGTAAAGCTACACCCAGCCTCTACGTCATACTAACATAAAATGGCCGCTCGACAACCTCACTCCTCAAACGTTCCTTCTCCCTCGCACTCTCCGTCTATACCTCTCTCGCTCTCTTTGTCGCTCGCCCGAAGCCCCTTCCACCTCTCTCCCCTCCCCCCTCCCTCCGTTTCCCCCCGCAGTCCTTTGTCGTTTCTCCTCTTTTTTTCGCCTCTATTCCATCGTTCCTTCTTCCTTCATCGTCTCTCTTTCGCTCGCAGCGTTTTCCCTCCGAGCATATTCGCCTATGCCGATTCCCTGAAACCCATTGACCAATTCAATTCTTTTCCGCCATCTGCGCGTTTTCCCGGGCGCTTTTCGCTTCGCTTGCTTTTCAGGTACCCCTCCAGTGCGCTCCTTCGCTTTTCTCAAAATTTCCCTATTTCTTCGAGATTTTTACGAAATGTCAGGAAAGAGGAAACAAACACGTGTTCCTTTCCTAGGACGAAACGTAATTATAGAAGAGAAGTAAGCGCGAAAATACAAATGTCTGATTGGTCCTTGCCATCAGCGCCGTGTGGCAGTCTCGCAAAATGGGACGCTCGCGGCATTGTAGCGAAAAGAGAAAATGTCGAATAGGAGGATTGCATACGTGATATGTATTTTTTGTTATGTTTGCATATCGATATGTAGAAAGACCTTGTTTGAATATTAGTGTTTTTAGGAATTGCGACGAGAGGCAGTTAAATTGCCGTTACCCTAAATTAGTATTTTAATATAGTTGTAGCATTTTGATTTGTTCTTGCGTTTTCTTCGCCGTGGACCTAAGGTTAAAACCACGTGACCAAGGCACCGAGTTTGACCAGCTCTGGTTAAAGTTACAGTTTATTAATATATAGTATCCGTGACGCGAATCGTGCGTACTCAATAACCTGTTACTTTGGCCAGAGCGGCATTCGGAAAACGGAAACAAACATGGCCGCCAATTTGGGTCTGCCAGAAGGAACCGAGAAGAATTGGCAGCGAATCGAGTCTTGGCATTTAAACATTTGAGTGGATACGTATGTGTATAGTATCATAGTATGAGGATAAGGGTAGGCTCGGTTCGCGTCAGACCATTGCGCATTGTACTAGTTGACATCATGCTTGCGCAATTCCAGAACTTCCGGTTCCGGAACGGTGGAACGTTCATTTTGAACGAATTATTCTTGAAATATGTATTACATTTGTAAATTACATTTTTTGTATCATGTATTGAACATATCTTTTTAAAATAGATTTTATATCATAAATTTTTCAAATTATTCTGCCTTTAATAATTAGATTCTTCGTGAAACTAAATAGCCTCTCAAGGAGATAAAACGTTTCAATAAATAAAGCAAAATACATTGAAACAATACATCTGCTCAAAATCATTTTATGAGTGATGATTACTACAGAGTAGCTTTTTTCTATTTGGGTCTGCTAAGAAAAGGAACCGAGAAGAATTGGTAGCAAATCGAGTCTTAGCATTTAAATATTTGAGTGGATACGTATGAATGTAGTACCATGGAAAGTATCATGGTACAAAGACAAGAGTAGGCTCGGTTCGCGTCAGACCACTGCGCATTGTACCAGATGACGTCATGCTTGTGCGACGCCGGAACTACTCGCGTACGATCGTCCCCTTCCGGTTCCGGAACGGTGGAACGTTCATTTTCAATTAATTATTCTTGAAATATGTATTACATTTATAAATTACATTTTTTGTATCATGTATTGAACATACCTTTTTAAAATAGAATTTTATTTCATACATTTTTCGAATTATTCTGCATTTAATAATTAGATTCTTTGTGAAGCTAAATAGCCTCTCAAGGAGATAAAACGTTTCAATAAATAAAGAAATATACATTCAAACAATATATCTGCTCAAAATCATTTTATGAGTGTTTACTACAGAGTAGCTTTTTTAAATTTGCCTCTTGTAGTGCCCTGTGACGTCAGCGGGTACAGGACAGGGTACTCTTTTATGTGAACCTGCGTTCGAGCTATTCTTGGAAAGTGCCGTCTATTGTATACGTATATGCATGTATGTGCATACTTCTTGGAAAGATGGTATCGGTATTAAAAATCGATTCCTTTTGTTAAATAACGTTTATAAAATTTGATTAATCGCAAAAAAGTCGATTGCGACTATAATTGAAACAGTTGAAAAAATTTGGCTTTGTTTCCATCGGCCGGAGTTGAGACAATTGGTCAAGTGCTGTGATCGATCAAGTTGACCAATCGCGGAGCACTTTGAAAGAATCGATCGAGTATCATTGGAATAAGATACGAAACAAGGGTTCACTTTTTGTCCTATTCATGACACACAGAACCCAATCTTAGCAGTGCGTAATTAGCCCATCCAAAATTTTTATTCAAAACCTCAGGGGCAATTTCAATTAATTTTACTTAACATTTAATAAACATTTTATTTTTGAGTATTTTACAGCGTCCAGTCGTTAACTCTTTTACTTTTCCTTTACAATACAATTTTTTATTCGAATGTGGACAAATCTTGGACAAGTTATACTTGAGAGGACGTCATCATGGATTCAACAACAGGAACTTGTTGCAAAACGTAACAAGTGGATTGAAAAGAATTCGACTTCCTGTATTTCCACCGATGTCATCTTGTTACTATATTTTTGCAGATGGAGCTGGTGTGCAAAAAGCGCCAAATTAGAATAAATGCTAATTAATCCTGGATAATGTCGTCTCAATCATAACTTGTCCACATTTTTATTTACAAAATTTCATTGTAAAGGAAAAGGAAATAAATTGCAATTGAGTATATATATATATATCCTTCTTCTCCTTGGTAGTTCGTTTTTAATATAATAATAATTTTCCATGTTTAATTTTTGAAACGGCCTTTTTTTTATTCCCAATATCTTCTTACAAACGTTTCAGACCTCTCTTTGGTCCATCTTCAGTGTACGTTTAAATCCATGAATATTTGATTGAATATCACTAAAACATTTGTTAACTTATTATTCATAAAAAGATAAAATAAAAGTTTTTTTAAAAAAAACTAACGTAATGAAAAAAACCCTTACTGAGATCATAAAACGACATTAATTAATCAATCCATATTTAATATTAAATCTATGTCCTTACTTTCTCACGCTTTATATTCAAATGTACTATTAAGAGGCTATACCAGTGTGACGGCCGAAAATATACATGTTTTTTTTGGGAATTTTTTTAAAGAAAAGTATTTCATGGAATGTTTTTAAACTTTATGTATGCATTTACCTATAAATAAACTGTGTAAAATAATATTTGATCATGAAGAAATCGAGACTTGAAAACTTTAAACGCGTTTTTCTCGAAACTATGTTTTTCAAATTTGCTGACATTTTAACTCAAAGATCACTTATCCGATTGACTTGAAATTTCAACTGAGTGTTCTGGACATATTTTATTGTCCGATGACCCTAGATATTTTTGATCGGATGAAAACTGTAATTTTGGCAGCGAAAAAGACGATTTTTTTAACGGAAAAATCGACAACTTTTTTAAAAACTCCGCCATTTTGTCAGAGTTCAACATTTCTCGGATATCGTTGGTCATCGGATAGGGAATACCTTCTAGTGCCTTCTAGTTTAGGAGCGTCTTTTTTTTTATTTCAGGCATCCTAGCGACCTGTACGATGTTAGCAGTTGAAGCACTTTTTTTGCGTCTTGCGGGATAGCGCGTAACTTGGAGGCCTTTAATTATTTTTGTATGAAAATATATTTTACACAGTTGATTTATAGGCAAATATATCCTTAAAGTTTGAAAACATTCCATGGAATACTTTTCTTTAAAAAAATTCCTAAAAAACACGTAAACTTTCGGCCCTCACACTGGTATAGCCCCTTAACGTCTTTGCCTCTATCAGTTATTAAATTCTAATCTTAATCTTGTTATCTTTCCTGTTCTCTCATATCAAAACATGGTATTCTATTCCGTTATCTGTTTGTATATCTTATTCATTTCAAAATAGTCTGTTTTTATATTTATCGATTTCTTCTCTTTCAATATGTGAGAGGATTCTAGCACTCCCCTCTTCATCAGATCTTCTTCCTTTTCTAATATTTTAAATTTTTCAAAATCAAATTCATGGTTCTCGGCATGACTATGTTTAGATAATCCTGTACCATTCTTCCCAATTCTTACATCGTATTTATGGTGATATAATCTTGTTTCAGCGAAATTCCTCGTTTCCCCTATATATATACTATAATTAAGGATCCATACCTGGATCCTTAATTGTTCTGATAATCTATGTACACGACCATTAGATTAAGGATCCCCACACCGATATCCTGTCGTTTACTTGGACCCCTATATCTATCTCCAAAATTTTAGTTGTAAGTTAGTATGTTTCTGATAATGAGACAATAACAGAGGCTATGACGAACTGTCCTCTGTTCCAGACTATACTCAGTTACTACTATACTCAGTTGTTAGTTTAAATAAAGTACAAATCTGAGAGAATAACAGAGCCTACGACGAATTATCCTCTGTTCCAGATATATTCATGTTGTTCGTTTTGAATAAAGTGTTACGTAATAAAAATATAACGTTTTGTCAGAATTTTTCTATAAGGGTGCAAAAGCAGAGCGTATGACCAGTTGTCCTCTGTCACAGATTCACTCTGTTTGAACGATTATACAACACAGAAGTCGAGTCAGGTACACTTAGCGATCTCAACCATTGAAGAACCGAGATGTGTCTCTTCGTTATACGTTGTTCGGAGGAATAATAATCGCAAGGATTTATGCTCGGTTCGCTATTAACCTGTTAACCGTGGCGACCTATGGGAAACACGTATATTTATGACGGATATACTCATGAAACTCGGTTAATAGATTAACGGAATAAAGGAAGGTCTATATTTGACTACTACTAGACCACTAAAGTTGGAGTTTTTTTTATTATTCCGGACAACCATTTGGGATTGATCCCATCGCAAGGAAGAGGAGTATTTTTACCCATCAAAAGGAAAAAGAGTCTACCTATCTATCGCAAGGGAAAATAGTATGCTCGATTTTGAGGACTCGATCCATGGATCCTTTTCACTAGAGGATCCCACGACACATATCTATGAAAACAGTGCATATTGCAATTTCCATTGTTTCCCATTATATTTTATTTTCTTGTTTACACGTGAATTTCAATTTTGAAATACCCCTGATGCAATATCAACAGCAAACTCTATTGCAATTTTGTTCACTCATTCGATACGTTTAAGCCATTCAACTTTCTTCTCGATACGTACAATGTCTTTGCCCATTACATGTATCTCCGATAATGATTGAAAGTAACATTACCAAGCCAGTAAAAGAAAAGCGGCAAATACGCTAAAAGCACCAATTATTTATGGGTATATTTCATATAATTATATATTCGGCACACAAACTACCCATTCGCATTTCCATGAATTCCTTCAAATTGAAATTTCTGCATTTTTCTTCATATATATGTGTATACACAACAGACACACACATACACACACACGCTCGCACATATATGCATGATTACAAAATATAATTGTTCTTTCAAAGTAGAACTCCGTCCTATAGGGAAATCCCTATCGCCGATTGATATACTTACATTATGTTATACATCATATACTTACATTATATTACACTCGACCAACGTTACCAGGGGTAGGGTAATTTCTATAGTATTTTGTAGGATGTCAAGTGACAGCATTGTAGAAAATAGCCTATAACACATGTAAAAATTACCCCATGCCTGGCAAAGCTGCACTTGACGCATTTTCTTACCATGGCTTGTACCGGTACTTGCCATACATTTGTAGCTTTCTTTCTGAGTTTACTTTTAGTTACAAGTTTTTACCACCAACGGAATATGCGCCTGTACATGTTTTCATTCACCAAATAAGCCAAATATTGAAATATTCTGATACTTTTATTGCATCTTTTCGAAATTCCTGAATGATGAATAAAAAAGAAACTTTGTTTTAATGCCGTTCTTGGTGGTCCATGCAACTTGCACATCTGTCAATCCTCTTTTTCTTACAGGAGAGAGCGGAATCAAAAGTAACTTCAATGATGTTAACGCTATCTGTTAGATAATAATCAACCCCTTGACATACAATGACGAGTCTGACTCGTCATTCATTTCATGGCTTTACCGTACAGAATTAATAAATTATTATTTTTTTAATGTTATTTAGATGTTCTTTGTTAACATCAATCTGATTAATAAAAATCAAAATTTCAAAATAAAATGTACGCTTTCTCAGCTTTCACGTAACTGTTCAGTTGAGCCAAATTAAATATATTAAATTTTTAGGTGTTATTATTTCATCTGGCTTAACGACTTATTGTTAGCATTTACTAATAAAGTAAATTATTGAGACTACATATTCCGATGGAATGTAGTCTGGGACGAGGTTTAGATTGGAAACTTAATCTAAATCAACTGAAATTATTTTTATTAGCAAATCTTGTAATACCAAGACAAAGCAATTACTTTTACTCGCATTTTTTAAGCGAAAAGTGATACGTGGAAAAATAACCCACGACCTGGATCAAATTGGAAATTAAATAGTATTTTTCGGTCGCATTAAGTTCTATTTAATTTGTATGTCAAGGGGTTAAAAAGTGCAAAACTTTCAAGTACACGGAAAAATGGAGCTAAAGAATCATGAAAAATTCATAAAAACAATGAAAAAGTAACAATTTTCTATCAATATATAGCATTGAGGTGTACTTAATACAAAAGCGGGGTACTAATTTTTGTATGTAATTACCGTGATCAGTAATTCAGAAAAACGATAAAAAGTATGATTTAGGGATATAATGGTTGTCACTGGATGGCGAGAGCACGGAGAATTTCAGTACACATTAGTAAACAAATAAATATGCATCGAAAATAAAAAACTGGTATCTGAGATACTAATTTTTCTTCTATGTGAATAATAACCATTTTTCGTACTTATTTGAAATTCTAAAAAGGAATTGTTTCTAAATAAAATGAAATAAATGGTATTTCTTAACAGAGGCTTACTAACTTGTTGTCTACATTAATTAAAAATTAATATGTTTTGAAATTTGAAAACTGGCTTGGTACAATTTTCTTAAATTTTGCTACGCATCTTTACCAATTTTTTGTTTCTGTGTTTTTGAATGTTTACCATACGTGGGTATCAATTTGTAAATAGCTCCGATCCTGTTTCAAGATTCATATTCAAATTTACTAATTCCAAATAAAAAATTACTTAAAATTTGGAACTTCATTTTTCTCCGTGCAGTGAATAAAATTTTCTGGCATTTCATGGAAAAAACTTTCGACCTAACAGATAACGTTAAAATTATTGATGTTACTTTTTGAAGATTTGTTACTTTCGATACCAGTCTCCGTGTAAAAAATAATTTTGGGTGTACTTATTTATTCCAAATTTCAGATTCTTTCATAATTTGGTAAAAAAAAATATAGTATTCCATTTACAAACACGAAGTTGACCTTAAATTGTCCAAAACGTCCCCACAAAAAAATATATGCTTTACCTAAGGCATTCTTTAAGACCGTACAAATTTTATAATATGACATTTTTCCATAAGATGCATACTTTGAAAGTTGCAAGTTGCATGGACAACCATGTACAATTGTTAAAAGGAATAACTCTTGCAGTTATCATTTTCATACTATTTCAAGTGTTACATTTATTTCTTATGAAAAGGGTGAGGGTCCATAAAGCGGGTTTTTGGCCCCAAGGGAGCACAGAGTCGCAACTTCTTCATTTTTACATATATGATGTGCTTTGATGTCTTTTACAATATACATAAAAAAGAAAGTTTTGCGTAATTGCGCTCATTAAAAAACGCGGTTGAACGTGCCAAAAAAGTTATTTTTTTGGAAAAATAATAAAAATATTTAGGTTTGCTCCAATAAAAAAGGGCATAAATTAATTAAAGAAGACTTAATATTGTTCCAACAAAACATTGAAATTATTAAAAAGATTATTGTTACATAAATCTGCAATATTATAATTTTTAACGATTATTAGGGCCAAAATCCCGCCTTATGGACCCACATCCTTTACAAACAAGTAACAAATTAGGTCTCGATTCTTTCTTCTGCGAAAAGACTCTCCTTTTTTAATGATCAGACCATTACCAACAAGAATGTGGTATCTGTATGCTGGAAATATTTTTCTTCGAATTTATGCTGATGCATTTGACTTGCTGAAATTTCGTAATTGAAAGGGTTTCAAATCTTTCAGCAATTACAGCACTTTTTTTACTGATTGAAATGATATAAAACTGCACGAATCAAATGTAATAGTGGAATTACACCCGGAAAGAAATTCGAGGGGCTCGAATAACACCACTTTCTTGATTTTGAAAATGAAACCTTCACTTTTTGTTAACCCACACACAGTCATCATCGCATAATTCTTAAGAAAGGCAAGTGCCAATGGTAATAGTCGCACGTATGTACAACAAACAAAGTCTACAACAAAGTGCATTTTCCTGTTATCGACACTTGCCCTTTTTATGAAAGTTGTCTTTTTCACGCATCCTTCTAATTTCGGTTGCAATTCCTACAACAATAGCGCAATCATTGAAAATTCCGTTGAAAGTCTATATGTATAGAAGTTTGTCATTTTGCAATTATTCAAAATATTGTAATATTCATTCAGCTACTTCTAGAATATTTGTGAATTTACAGCTAGCTAGTTAGCTCTCCTCGTCTCGGTTCCATATCCCAAGTACCTATGCTGGTCGAAACTCCGAAATTGTACCTTTTTTCATTATAATTTGGAATTCTGGTGGTTCATAAAATTACTGGGAAACACTAATTTTTGTGCAAAGGAATCTGAACCTATTCTTTAGCATTTTAAATTCGCTGGTTTCAAAAATGGCAATTTTGCTTCATCGGCTTTAGTTCCCAAAATATGGCCCAGGAGTCGTACATTGACTTATGCGTACATTGCAAAGTACACTCGACCTCTAAATCCTTTGACAAGTCGAAAATGGAAACACTGGAACCTTTTGACAAAATAAACCACGCCCATTGGCTGCCGGCCAGTGAATATTCGCCTTTAGGCTTTTATTCATTTAGAATTTACACATTTTGAATTTATTTTATTCATTTTATTCACACTTGAATTTCGCGCGGAAAATATCAGTCGGAAGTGGGCGTTCCCAATGTCAAAAGACTTGAAAGAAAAGCGACAAGACTCGCACTTTTTTGCTCTCGGTGAGATTCAGGGAATATTTGTCCCACGCGTGCTTTACATGCGGCATGGCCACATGTATACCTCACAATTCACCGATTTATTGTAAACATTTTGATTTACAATTATAAATATATGTTTTATAATTTACGCATAAGTTCATACACGACAATTGGGCAATATCTGGCGAACTAAAGCTGGTGAAGCGAATTGGTTGTCACTTTTTAACTCAACGTACCCCATATACTAAAGAGTAAGTTCAATTTTCTTTACACTCCAAAAAAAAATTGTAATTTGTTCTCCAATGGTCCGCATATATTAGTATTTCCCAGTTGAATATATCGGTTGAAAATGAGTGAATTTAAATTGTGTACAACATTCATCCCCACTGTTGCAGCCAACTACAGTTTCATTACAAGATTGGTAATTTCGTCATGTTTAATTTCTGCAATTGGAAACCAAAATGAAATTAAAATTGAAGTTGAATTTGATAATAGGCAGAAAAGTAGAGAATTTATGAAGATAATAATAAAAACGGCAAATACCAAGAATGTGATGTCAAAATTCATTGGAACAACAACCAGGCAAGATACAACCAATTTTTTTTCATTTTCAGTATTGTACAATGCATAACAATTATGTATGGAATACGACATCATTGAATAGCATAGAATAGAATAATAGAATAGGTCACCTCAAAAACGTTATAAGCTACAAATTTTATTAAACAATTATTATTGCACCATCAGGTTATTTTTTTCACGTTCGGAGGTTTTTGAACAATTTGCAATTTGTACCTTACAACGTTTTTGAGGTGACCCATTCAATAATCCATCTACCTCCGGTTTTGTCCTAAACCATGTATCTAGGACAAGTGGCCATAGTCGTCATTAACGCCTGGAAGACTGTATTATACTTCCTCGGGCCCACGAATTATACTTAAAATCAAAGAAAAAACTAGATCTACCTACATTAGTTGTTGTTTCATCTCATTTTTGGCATCATATCGTTCCTATTGGAAAAAGAGTGTTACTAGGATATACCCAATACGATGCTTTTCAAGCATACATTTTGTATTTATCAAGCTTCATCGTTAAAAACCATAAATCCGACGGTATAAATTTTCGCGAAAATTGTCCAATCATTTTTCTTTAGCAGGAACTAGTCGGTTGCACCAGGTACATACAAACATTGACTTTCCAATGCGACGAGCTGTCTCGGAGTATCGAATAACAGCACAAGGGGAACAATTTCGTACAAAAATATTCATAGATCGATTCGTTGAATTGTCCTCGACTATTTCCTCAAAATTCATCAATGTCTATTCATTCGCTACTTATTTTCATCTGCCTTCGAACCTGCATCTTCGATTCCTTGCTTTATTAAGTACGCGTCATGAAGAGTCCTTCGAACCTGAGGTTTCTTTACGAAAGACTACTTTTCGCTAATCAACTATGTACACACACCCACACCCACACCCATACACATAGATTCTCTCTTTTTCGGAGACTCGAGGACAACTGAATTCCTATGACATGGTAGGGAAGCACGAAAAGCCGAACGGATTGATAATTTATTCAGGTTCTATGACAATTGATCATGCGACAAAGTATCGTATTTGCAAAATGTCGCACTGTATTTCGTATTTGACAGAAGCAGTCTAACTATCGATGTTGTATTGTTGTTTAACTCTTTGCGGCACAGGAATTCAGGTCATAAAATAGACCCATGTTGCACAGAAATTTTATCGCGTTTTAATTTAAACAAAATTGTTATATTTTTATTATTAAAGGTATCACATAATGTAAAAGAAAATAATTAATTGTTGAATATAATACCAACAGCTTTACGTAAATAAGACGAAATATAAACCTATACACATGCAACTATTGCAGTATTTCGAGGTGGGATTAAAAATGTCCCACCATGCATTACGGTGCATCAAAAAGGTGGGACACTTTTAATCCGACCGTGCCCCAAAGAGTTAATAGGAATTTTGATTAGAGTCTAGAAATGATTTGAAATTGACATCTCCAAAAGAGGATCACATCCTCCTGCCATGGAAATATGCATTGAGATCTCGCTTTTGTCTAGATTTCGGTCTGCAATTGTTTAAGTTTTCTTGATTAAATTCACTTGGCATACATATTTCCTGGCAGACAACGTAAAGTGTGTATTGAAAGTTTATTGCAAATAACTCGGAAACTAAAGTCGACTACCTGTTAATTGTACAGGAAAAAGTTGTTCGAAATGATGTCCCTAGACACGTATGTACTTAACACATTGTTGATCGGTAATGAGTTAACTCGTGTTTTCATACTCAAACGCCATTGAACGCTCACTAATTCATTCGTGTTCGCACTTGCATTATCTGTTTCACTTACGAATCAATAGCCGGTGACATGAGATTGTTTCTATGTAAAATTTTGGGTCAACTATGTGTTAACATTCGCCACTATTGTTTAGAGTAATAATTATTAACCATTAATCGCGTTTCTTCTGTTCCAGCACTTTTGAAATACGGAATGAAAAAAGCGCCACTGCACCGCTTGGCAATTTTTTATTTGGAAATAAAAAAAGACCTCTGGCTTTTAACATTTGGCATGCGGGCAACGTACTTTTACGTTTTTTGCACTCCGTCACTGAAGCACGGGTCACGTAAAAATACGTATTTAGTAGATTCATGAAAAAAACGCCCGCTGCACGCGTAAATCGGCAACGAAGTGTACCCGCGTGCCAAGTGTTAAACGGTTAACCACTTGCGCTGGAAAGTCGTGCCACGCACGTCGTTATGCTTTTGTTGCAGAATCGCCAACGACGTGGTATGTGCGTCGTCGTGCAATTGCTTCAGAAATACTAGACCGTTCTGGTGCATTCGTCCGTGAATTTTTTGTCAGTGCAAATGGTTAAGTATTACATCGAATTCCTATTCAAACATCCTACCAATTACTACATAAACATAATCTCCATCAACTGTTTCTGTCAAATACGAAATCCAATGGGATAATCTATAAACATAACATTTTGTAGTCTTTAATTTCGTTGCTGTGGTATTTTCCCACTGTGTTATTTTATCATCACACCTTTTACCGAAACAAATTCCAAATTCGAATGTCTTATTCTTATTATATTTTCCTGATTTTCCATTTTCGGTGTGTACAATCGAGTATCAAATACAATGAAAACACCAATGTTTTCACTCGCTCTAGATTTTTCTTTTCTTTCGAGCACCCCTTTTCACCTTTGTGTTCCGCTCAGATTCCAATTTTTCGATCGACATCTATCGTTTCCGTCCGGCATCTCGGGCTTATATCCCATTTACTTTTCCTTACTCCTAAAACTCAATCGAAAACATGATAATGAATGAATTACCAAAGTTTTAACTACCGGCATCAATTTTAACTCCCTATTTACAAATTCGATACAGTTACACTTGTAAAGTGCGTGTACCGGTATCGTAATAAATTTTGGCACTGTCAAATTGATTCTCCCCTGATCGCTGAGCCGATTTATCCCTACCCTTTCTTATTTCAGACTTTTTATGCTTCAATTATTGTTGCGAAAACAAAAAGTTCACTTCTTCGCTATTCAGTGATACTTTGTTTTGCCATACATACATACATATGTAGAAGGTAATAATGACGAGGCAGAAAATATATCGATTGTACAATATCAAATTTTCACTATCAATTCGAAAGATGCGGGATCGGATGAGAAGAAGAAGAAGAAAAGGGAGGGAAAAACAGTTGCTCTTTCTTCCTCTCTTTCTTTCCGTCTTTTATAAATAAAAAAAAAAGAAAGTCCAACAGTGGATAGCTAAAACTTTGATACCAAGGAAACATTGTTACTCGTTCATTGTCATGTATGATAGCTGATAGGTAACTCGAGTCGGAGGAATATGCGTTGTCTGACTCTCTCGTTGAATGCAGAGAGTCGAGGTAATTTAGTCGTCAGACGATGATATCGATTCATTTGAAATGCACTAGACGCTCTGAAGACGGCACCTCTCGTCAGGGTCTCCATTCGTCGATTCACCCGCTATTGGGGTGAACCGTGCTCCCCGTTTTGCCATTCGAAAGCGTTCATCTCAATTTTCCTTACGTGCTTTCTTCTTACTTTTCTTCTGAGGCTTCGCTTCCGTCCATACATCTGAGAAAAAAACCGGATTCAATCAATGCTTCCGTCCATACATCTGAGAAAAAAACCGGATTCAATCAATTTTCCTTCATTCTTTTTATGTTCACATTCAATTTCAAAAGAGCGCCCAATGTTAAACGGCTTCACGAGTCTTACACTGAAGGAGAAACAGAATAATTGAATGGGTCACCTCAAAAACGTTGTGAGGTACAAATTGCATATTGTTAAAAACCCCCGTTAATGAAAAAAATAACCTGATGGATTTTTTTAAACAATTTTTTTAATAAATGGATGGATTTTTTAAAAAATCCACCCAAATTTTAAAAAAATTTAAAAAAAAATCTATCGGGTAATTTTTTTCATTTTCGGGGGTTTTTAAAAAAAATTAAAAAAAACCTTCAGGTTATTTATTTCATTTTCGGGGGTTTTTGAACAATTTGCAATTTGTACCTTACAACGTTTTTGAGGTGACCTATTCATTTAAATCTTTCGAATTTCACCATTTTGCCATCAATGAAAGCGGAACGAATGAAAGGCAATATGACGACGAATCTTGCGACTGATTGATTACAAAAACGTGGCTCTCTCTCTCTTTTTGTGCTTCGAATTATGACAAATTGACAAAATCCGTGAAGTACTTCGCTATTCTTTTTTTCAGAGTTTTCTCAGTAAAGTTATTACCTGCAAGTTCGTCAAACATAGCCGAGGCCTTTTCTTCAACCGACTCGACTTGAATCAATTCAGTCGTTTCTTCTTTCATTTTATTATCTTCAACTTTCTCCACTTCGATTACTTCCTTCTCCTTGACGAGATTAGTTTTTATTTCTGCTTTCGGGGTAGATGGAACAGAAGTTGGAGTAGTTCCTCCTTCGCTGACTTTCTTTGTTTTCTTGGACTTCTTCTTCTCTTCTTTCTCCGTTTTATCTGCTTTCTCGCTCTATGAAAGAAAAACATACGAAAATTTCAAACAAGAGTCAAGCGCGTTCGTGATTGCCAGAGTTCAATTGTGCTGTGCATATGCAAAACAAAGAAATAAAGGCTCATTTTTTACATCGCTTGTTACTTTTGAAGCAACTGCTATTGCTAAATTCTATTTTCCTTAAGGATTTGCTTATTTTTTCTTCATTTGGGTCAACGTTTTTGAAAGTAAAGAAGACTAGGAGTATGCATATACATTATATTTGTAAAAGAAAATCGCGAAAAACGCCTATACTGAAAAAAAATGCTCTAAATTTCAACTAAATCAGCGTAATTGGAAAAAATAAAATTGATTCATTAGCGATGACAATGCGTTAAATATTCGATAGTTTTGTTTAAGAAACTTTGTCATTGGTTCAGTGACAAAATTAGGTGCACCAACTATTAAATGTTTGTGGCAGCCCGTGACAATTTTGTTCTTGAATCGATAACATTTTTTTTTCTGTGTATTTTTTACGTCGCTACGTGTATATAGTCCCTCAATTTGTAGCCCGACAAGTTCGACATGGCTCTAATTATGCGGACACAGATTACCATAGATACCTTTATCTGTTCGTTTTGACTTTCAGCAATGGTTTCTTCGGGCTGAATTTCATTAGAAATGGCTTGCAGTACAATATCCTTCTTGTCTTTTTCTTTCAATTCCTTATTCTCAGTTTCCTTGGCGACTTTGTCTTTGATTTCAAGTTTATCGTGTTCCCTTTCTTTGGCAACCGCTTCGTTGATTATATCAGTCTTCTTGGTAGATTTCTTACTTTTCTTGGACGGGCTTTCCTCCTCCTTCTTCTTATTCTTCTTGTCTTTCCTAGAGTAAGCTTGTTCCCAATCCCCTGTGCACATGGTAAAATAAATTTAATTAATATATTTTTAAAATAAAGTGAAATTTATGGATGAAATTTTAATTAATCTTTTTTCAGGTCGAAACTGATTTTGTTTCATAAATTATTAAGATATAATAAATTCAATTATTAATTTTTAATAGCAATTTAATTTTTTTTTAAATTTTTAAGTGAAGAACACATACAAGTGTATGAGTCAGTAAGCAACCAATGAATTGGTAACTTTGAACAAGAAATAATTTCAAAAAAGTTTGACCCATTGCCTCAAACTAAACTATAGTCGCCTATTTTGTGGCAATATGTAAGCAAACTATGGCTATAGCGTGCGGCAATGGGTTAATATCCTCAGATGCACCGGAGCGATGCATCTATTTTTCATACTGACCATCGTCGAAGTCGACCGGCTTCTCTTGAACAAGGTTTTTCAAGTTCTTCTTATTTTTTACTTGTTCCGCTTTGTTCTCCTTGCCGGACTTTGTGGATTCTTGGTTCCTTTCCTTTTTTCCACTGGTTAAAACTTTATTGTCTTCGTGTTTTTGTTCCTTCAAATTGCCTTCGATCTCGTCGGATTTGATCGACGACTTTTTAGGCTCTGTCTTCGCTGAAAATGCTTTTTTACTGGGACTGGACTTTTCCACCGTTACTTGTCCATTTGCCGCTTTCTGGAACGTCGTACAAAGAAAATATGAGTTAAAATGAATTATTTAATTTTTATTTATTTACATCTAGAAAAACATTACACGGACGTACACTACCATTCAAAAGTTTGGAAGCGATCATCTTTTTGTGTGAAATAAAAAATCTTTTGTTAATATTATGAAAGCAACTAGTTATTAACACTATGCCGTCCGGTGGCACCACGTTGGTGTAAAATCCCGATCAGAGTTGCGGACGGCAAGGTGTTAATATCAATTTTTATTGACATTAATTAGTAATTTAGGTAAGAACATCTACACTCTATGCCTGTGCGTAAAGAATTCTTTGTTATTGATATATAAATTGATATATAAATTCTTTGAAATTCGCTCTTATTTACTTGCAGTTGAAAACCAACTTTTTTCCCATTAGATTTATTGGAATTGTTATCCCCTGAGACTTTTTATTGTATTGTTAGCAAGATTATGAATAATATAAATTTTGATTTTATTAATGCTCAGTGTTCAAAATTAATTTTGATTTTCATAATTTACTTCGATACCAAATGAAACATCAAAAAAGATCAGACGAGTGTTATAACAAAGAAATCATCCTAACTATCCTTATACATAACGAATAATACTCAGATGCCTATCCGTGAAAACTAAAACTTATTAGGCTCGATTTATCACCAACCCTGAATTGACTACCAAATTTTTAAAATTCTAGTAAATAAAAATTCATGAATATTGAAATTAACGATGTTTGCGGTTCGTTCTGAAATTTGCAATAATATTTCATAGTTTTGAGAAAAGCTTTTGCAGATACTACATTTCAGTAGGAAAAATTAGTACATACTTGTACAATCAATATGAGCCATAATAGAATTTTAACAAAATAAGATAATTACATTAGAAATCTTAGAGGAAGAACGCCATAATCTAATTGCAACCAACGGGATAAGAAAAAAGTAGCTTGCTATAAGCCGAACTATGTAGTCGATATCCATTCCTCTATAAATTGAGATTGATTTCTAATTGCATATTAGCTAAAAAATTATTTCTTAAACTTGAAGAGGAATCATTCGTAATTCTGCAGCAGGGATGGTAGGCAGGCTCGTGTTTTTCGCTAGACTTTCCCTCACAGTTTGAAGAGAACCACATGTAACACTTTACCAACCGCTAGTAATTCAAAAGTAATCGCACGTAGGACCGGCCGCTCAATGATAGTAATGCTAAATTATATTTATTAGCCCTTATAGCCTCCCCAAGAAAAAAAAATGTTGCTCTTGGGGACCGTGTTAAAAAAATTGCCATCTCGAATGGGTTAAGCATTGGCAATAAAAAGCCGATTAATGGGCTATCGGTCGGTAGGCGTTAGTGACAAAAAGCGGATTAATAGGCTAACGGATGGTAAAGTGTTAATTTGGAAACAAACATGGTGAGATTGGTCATGTTTTTTGATTCGCCAGTCCAAAAAATCTTTTTACTTCTTTCCTTATCGTTAAAAAATTAAAATAAATTTATAATAAAATTATAATAAATTTATTCAATATTTGAAAGTTCATTATGTTGTAAAAATGCAAAAATCTAAAAAGCGAGAGGAACTCTCGCACGAGTTCTGAAGTTGCTCTGTTTCTAGCGAGTCCACTAAAGCAAACTAAATTTTTGCTGGTCTTAGTTTTCAATTTATTCCTAACAATGATCATCAAGCTCCTATCTTTTGTTTATTTTCCTATTCCTCCGTGATTCCAGTTTATATTATAAAATATCCTTTTATAAATAATTTCAATCATAAATAATTTCATCTTTTTGTGAATAACAAATAATCAAATGTTTAAATAATTGAATGTGTAAATAATTAAATTCCACTTTATATTATAATAAATATCCTTTTATAAATAATTTCAGATTATCAAATATCTTTTAGTGAATAACAAATAATTAAATGTTATTGTTATAGATGGAAGACTAATTTAACTTGATGCATTGTGCATGGTGCATGGAAAGAAAGAGGAACAAAAAAGGAACGGTGTCCGATAAGGTTGCAACGTGTTACACAGCTGATGGTTAAAGGTACGTATGCGTGGCGAACGTTGGGTGAAAAAAGATCCGTCTTTGCCATATGGTTGGCAGATTCTTGCCGTATTTATCCAATAGGACAAATTTTGTTGTCGCGAAAATGTTCAAACAAAAAAATATGGAATTTTTATTTCAATAACGAGAGTCCTCGTTACAACGCGTGCATTATTAAGCACAAAGAATGTTGTAAATAAATAAAAATGAAACACAGAGATCGGAAGAGGTACCTACCTTTTCTCTGATTTTGCTTCGTTTTTTTCCAAGCGATTTCCGGTCCACGTCGGAGCTCGTGGAGAGTTGAGCGAAAGGTGGTTGTTCGGCTTTTTTGAAGCCGAAAGCAAATACGAGTATCGCACAAATTAACACGATACCAACGGGCACCGCGTATTGCGAGTGCGAAAGTAACAGATTGACGTCCATTGTTAAACTGTGGGTAAGAAAAAGAATGAAAACTTTCGCGAACGGACGAAAGGTGAGGAAGAAAAAAAAAAGAACACAAGAAAGTCCGACCGACTGTTATTGAGAGCGAAAAGTCCAAGTGGAATGTCGGACGAAGGAACGGTGTGACGATACGAACCGACGAGCTAATCTCATCGGTCTACCGTCTCTGTCGAGTGTCTATTTACAATGCGATAATCAATGATAATTTAATGGGACAGAAATGTGGTCGTTGGGGGGAAGAGTGCGCTCGTTCGCTTGACTTTGACACCGGAGACCGCACGGTGTGTCCGTGCGCTCGTGCGTGCGTGCGTGCGTGTGGCGTGTACCTATCGTAACAGCGTTGACGTTGAATTTTTGACCTGGCATGGCACGACATACCACATACACAACGCTACATAACGATACGAACAAGGGACAGTGGTACAGGACAGTACGTTGCGCGCAACACAACACACGAATACGCCACGCTGGCTATCAAATCATGTCCATACAAATGTTGCCACCACGCGCTCCCTCCTTATTCCTTCCTTCCATTTGTTACGACCTCAATCGTAGCTTTTATTACTTCGCGCGAATATTCGATTTTTAAAAGGAAAATGAATGAAAAGAAAAACAAGATTTTAGAAGTAAAACTTTGGAATCAACTTTTATTCAATTGTTATTATATGCAATGTTTCCTCAAGGAAAGACGAAAAGGAACTATCCGACAAAATAAAAATTCTTAAGATCCAAACTCCAGGTTTCCGCCAGAAAAACTATATTTTAAGGGTGAGGGAACTTGGGTTACTTATATTCTACGAGAAGTCATTTGGGAAAACAAATATATAATTATTGAAAGTTTCGTGTGTTTCTAAGGGTGCCTCGGTGTGAGGAGGATGACGTATGAGGTCCTTATTGGTCCTTATTGTTCGGCCGTTAACCTTTTGACTGCTATGTTGGTCATATATGACTGGCAACGGTTTCTCCCGTGACGCCACGGTGGTCATTGGTGACCGGAGCCTTTATAATAAAAAGAATGCCGTGGCGTCTTCGGTAAAACATATGATTTCTGTAATTATTATTGTAATTATTATTCTTTATCAATTATTACAAAAGTAATAATTTGAATGAGATCATTTTATGCCACAATTGATAGTTTGCGCCATCTACCTGCGATAATCGCTACTAGGGACATAACAATGGTGTTATGCCCTAGTTTGCACGAAACATAATAGATGGGGCTTCAAGCCAATTCGCGAGTCATGTTCGAATTCAGATGAATAATAATATAATAAATAATATAGAATTACCTTTGTTAAGTAACTTTCTACTTGCGGTTTGCTTCTTTTCAGAAAATAGCATACATTCTATTGTATAAGAATAACAAACCTTTTCTTACAGATGGAAACCAGATGACTACGATAAGGACACGTGACGGATCGCTAAGGAAATAAATATTAGGATACTCGAAACCATGTTCAATGGAACCTCTTCATAAAAGACTTACAATCCTAAATCTTAAAAAGGACTTTCGATCCCGCTGTTAATTTTTTATATAAGATCATAAAACATCTTGAAAATGTCAAGATTTCTCGACATGCACAATCCTTAACACTTTGCCGGTCGCTCTCACGTACGCGTGATTTTTTTAGCCAACCGTTCACGCCGCGCCGATTACTATACGTGCAATAGTGTATACCACTGCGGCCCACACGGCGTGAATAGGGAGTCATATAAATTTGACGTGGCCGTCAAAGTGTTAAGATTGTACTGCCCAGACACAAGGACCTCGCGTGTTGTTTCCGCCCTTCTCGCGCTAGCGGATCCTTAAGAACCACGTGTGAACTTTCATTAAGTTTTTATATGTCTCTTCGAGCGACTCTTCGCGTACCTTCGGTAACTCGAGTTCCCTTACCCTAAAAAATTAGGTTTTGTGAGGGTAACTCGGAATTTAGGAGTTTAAGAATTTTTTGTTAGTTAAGTAGTTCCCTTTTCGTGCTGGAACGAATAAGTTTCTTTTAGCAAACCACCCTACACTTTCAGATAATTAGTTCAAAGTACTTGGTAATCCAAGTTGATTTTTCATTTATTTTCCCTTCCAACATCTCGTCAACGAATTCCAACGATGGATTTCCACATCCGTGGTTAAACGACGCAGGAGAAACTTCACCGCCTTTCAAAATCGGCGCTCAACAAATATTACGAACCAGGACCCAGCAATACCATGGGTTTTCATATTTCTCTCTCTCTCTCCCCCGCCCCTTGGGCTCCCCGCTACTCGACGATCTGCGTGCGCGTGCTCTTCCCGACTCTGGTTGTTTCGGGTCTCGGGTCCGTTCGGCTTTTTCTGCTATCGGCTACCTTTTGCTCTCGGAAACCACGTAAAAATGGCTTGTTCGGCGGTGCGATCACCCATCCTCCGAAATCATTCGGTAAGAGTAAAATTAAAAAAACATATTTCATTTATTTCTCTGACTTAGTCCTCGGACGGACGAATCACTCCACTTGTCAAGAAGAAAAGGAAAGAAAAGAGAAGATCAATCAATTCGCACTTCGAGATCGCCTGCTTTGGTGTTATGTAAATGTCTCTCGCACCTCTCCCGTTTGTCACATTGCGCTTGAAAGACATTTGATTATTTCAAACGGTGCCGTGCAACGGGAGCTTTGATGACTCGTGTAATTAGGCTGTTGACCAAAAGTGCAATTGCAATGTTTTAACGTTACAAGAAATTTTCTCGTTCGGTTCACATCATATCCATCACATACACATGCGCGCGCACATTCGCGTACGTACGGGTATCGGAGGATGTTTTTTTGTCACCTAATTTTTTCATTATACTTACATGAGTACTTCCTCATCTGCACCAATCGACCTTTTTCAAAAAGTTCGGTTCCACCCAATGATAAATTGTAGCTTCAAAGATCGATTCGCTGAAAATCGATTTCCTCCAAATGATGGGTCACTGAATTTCTAATATAAAAAAAGATATTTTTTCTTCCAAAGAAAAACATCATTGGGACCTGTACTTTTTTTCATACTGTTACAGTTACTGTAATATGTTACTATAATATGAGTTATTTTTACATCTATCACTTTTCGCTTAAAAATGCGAGAAAAAGGGATACAATGTAACTGCTTTGTATTGATATTACAACATTTGCAATAAAAATTAATTAAATAACTTTGGCTTGGTACTACAAAATTTGCTAATAAAAATAGTTTCAGTCGATTTAGATAAAGTTTCCAACTTAAATCTCGTCCAAAACTAGATTCCATCAGGATAGTCTCTCCTTATTTACTTCATTTGTAAATATTTATTAATAAGTGGTTAACCAGAAGAAATAATAACACATAAAAATTTAATATTTGTAATATCACGACTAAGGAAACAACGCAAACCATGTTTGTAATATGAGTTACTCAACAAATGATGCCTTTAAAGTTTGAGTATTATCAAATTGGTATTGTACGTATTTTTGGAAATATTTGCAAATCAACATTGAAACTTATGTATTTGTGAATGTAACAATATCATTACATAAATGATATCTGTGCAATTCAACCTTTTTTTAAAAAAAATGTTAATCAACCCTATATTGGATTTTGAGGTTTAAAGATCAATCCGCTAAAAATTGATATTTTCTGAATGATCGAACAGTGAATTTGTAAAATGAAACATTATATTTTGTTTTCCTAACATTCGAATGTCCAAAGAAGAGCAATGTTGGGAACTATACTTTTTCTTTTCATAGAATGTTACTGTAATATAAATTACTCATGATGTCTCTACAGTTTTAGCTTTAACAAAACAAACTACTTTTGGAAATATTTGAAATTTTGACTTAAGTGATTGATAATGTAACAATATCATTACACACATGATAGGTGACCGATTATTGTAGCAACAACACTTTTAAAAATAAGTAGTGAATCTGATGAATAAAAAAGAAGGAAATCCTTAAGGGAAATAGAATTGAGCAACAGCAGTTATTTCAAAAGCAGTTACTCGCTCGATTACTTAAAATCTTAAAATCATAGATTATTATTTAACCCTTTCGCTACTATGGAATTGTAGCGAAAGGTTGGTTGCTATGCTACGTTGGAATTTCAAAAATATTTTAGATCTTTAGTCAGCCCATAACATCATATGATGTCATGTGCATCTTCTAAGGGTTAAGCAATGGTATAATTCCTCGCTTCATATTTATATTATAAAAAAAATTATTATCTATTTTAAATAATAAGCTAGGGTTTTTTTATAGTTAACTCTTTATTCATTAGGCTCAACATGCCGAGCGAAAGATCAAAGAAATGATTTATCCATTGAATGAAAACTGATCCGAGATGGAGAAATAAAAAATTGTCATTGACCATTCTAGTGACTAAAGATATTTTTGGCTATTCTGTTTAAAAGGTAAGGCATTACGCTTTGGCTGCTGCGGCGCAATGTTCCCCATCTTCAGCACCGGAAATTCAAGTTCTTGGCAATAAAGTCACGGTCGCTGCAATTGATACCGACAGTCCCATTACCCAAGTTTCAATTGTGTTCAGGTGAGTCGAAAATTGAATTCAAAATCGGGCTTAATATTTAGAGGGTTTCAAAGTAAATCCATACTGTGGCATTGGTAATTTTTTTTTTTGTTCATTTAACCAGATTACATAAACAATAACAATGCAATAATAAGAATTCTGCAGAGATGCATATGTATACACATTCTGGTAAAAACTAAAACTGAATATCTTAAAAATAGAATTATTTAAAACTGATTAGTCCCAATATTGCAGTTGCATCTCAATAAAAATGAAATATTACACTTAAGGTATAATATTCTTAAAATTCCTTATTTGTTAGTTTATTTTTTCTTTATAGCATGCTATAATATATGTAGCTATAATTTATTTTATTTATATTACATCAAGCTCCGTTATTAAATGACCGTGCCATTTTTTGACTCGATTTATTTTATAGGGTTTTGCCATAATATATACATATATATATGTTAGAAAATATTTATATATAATAATATTTAAAACATTAATATATGTTAATAGTATTTATATAAAATAATGATAAAATAGCGTAGCTATAATATACCGGGTGGGGCAATAACTATTAGCAGCTCAAATATCTTTGAAACTGTAATCGAATATATCTGAGGTGCTAATAGTTATTGCCCCACCCTGTATATATCATAGCTGTATCATATTTATAACATACATTATAGCTCGATATAATATGGATACATTATATCGAGCTATAATTTGCACAGCTCACTATTATGCAACACGAGGAGTTGTCCGAAAATCCCAATGTCTTGACTCAATTTATTTTACAGGGCTGGTTCTCGCAATGAGACTTACGAAACTCAAGGCACTTCTCACTTGCTTCGAATAGCAGCTGGATTGGGTACCTCTCGATCTTCGACTTTTGCGATCACGAGAAACATCCAGCAACTGGGTGGAAATTTAACTGCCGTAAGCGACAGGGAGACGATTGCTTACACTTTGCAAATTACGCGTGACAATCTGTAAGTTTGGCTACAGCATTATATGTTACATTCTATGTCAAAGAGAGGAGAGGAGGAAATAAGATATATTCGATATTCGGATTGCTTGTAAATTTAATCGTTACCATAACAGAGGGAAAGCACTGACGTTCCTGGAAGACGTCGCTACGAAACAAGTATTCAAGCCATGGGAAGTGAGCGACGAAACTCCTAGGTTGCGTTACGAAATTTCAACCCTTCCCAATGCTACGCGAATTATCGAACTTTTGCACAAAGCCGCCTACCGTACCGGTCTCGGGTACTCTCTCTACTGCCCGAAGAGACAAATCGGGAAGATCAATAATGAAACGGTAAGTTGGAAATTACGGTGAGTTTCTCATTTGATCCTAATTTCGCGTGGATCGACATTTGGGATGGACACTCACAAAAAGAGAAAGATGGAGAACACAAGAAGGCTCATATCTTTTTTGTATAAGGTTTCAAACCCTTGGAATCCGTAGGACAACAGAGGCAATTTCATAGTAGCGGAATTTATAAGGAAATTAAAATAGTTGTTATATAATAGAAAATATTGACTATAAAATATATTATAGGATTTAAGGGATTACTCTTATTTGACCTTACCTCCTATAAAAGGCAGAATTTTTGACAATTTTCTGTTAAAAACTATTGCATGTAATACCATAACATTTTTTCCACTAAAAAGTATATTCAAGCAGAATAGACAAAAATTTATATCGTATAAAATAATTTATTTATTTATAATAATAAGGGTGGACAAATAAAAAACAACTTTTGTTGTTGTTAATTTGATAACTTGAAATTATCACAGTTAATTTCAAGTTATCAAATTAAATAGTTAATCCGGTATGTAAAAACATTATTTATTACATTATACTTAACATACATAATTTGAGATTACATTTCATTAGATACAATTATAATCATATTTGCACTTTTCTTATAATTTCAGTTTTCATCATAAAAAATAAAAATGTGGATTAAATTTAATTTCGCTATATACAATGTTATGTTAATTATTTTGAAAATTATATTATCTGTTGATTTATATTTTGTCACGAAATCAACTTTAAAACAATTACTGAGGAAGATCTGCAACACAGGATCGAAACGTATAAAGAACAATTAAAGATATCGGTTGAACAACAAAACAAAGAAAAATAAAGGAATAAATAAATAAATAATTATTTTTATACGATAAAAAAGGTTGTTCTATTCTGTTAGAATATACTTTTCAG
Organism: Gasteruption jaculator; assembly: GCA_949825005.1. Classification (NCBI taxonomy): domain Eukaryota; kingdom Metazoa; phylum Arthropoda; class Insecta; order Hymenoptera; family Gasteruptiidae; genus Gasteruption; species Gasteruption jaculator. The sequence goes on from OX463767.1 coordinate 4,981,554, forward strand.
TGAAACAAATTATGCGCCATTACAGGCGGTAGTTTTTGAGAGAACACTCGTCAAATATGCGCTTTTTCAGGGGGGTTTGCATAAAACTCCCCCCTTGTAGAAAGAAGATTACGTTTTCAAAAATTTTCGATGCTCAAAGTGAAATTACTTTCAGTTGCAACACTTTGTTGCCAACAACTTCGGCGCATCGAGATGCGCTGTAGTCGGTACCGGACTTCCTCTTTCGGAACTCGCTGCTTTTGCCTCGAACCTGGATCTGAAAGGGGGCCAAGGCGATAATGTAGCCTCGAGTTACCGCGGTGGAGAACTGAGAAAAGATCGCAACTCGCCGATAGCGAGCGTCGCCGTTGCCGTGGAAGCAGCTGGATTGAATAAGGAGAAAGAGGCTCTTGCATTTGCCGTTCTACAAAGAGCGGCTGGTATGGGCCCACAAGTAAAATGGGGATCGAGTGGCACTCCGTTGTACAAAAAAGTTGCCGCTGCGGCAGGCAATGACCCATTTGGCGTCGCATCTTTCAACGCCGCCTACACGGACAGCGGTCTTTTTGGATTCGTTCTCCAAGCTCCGGGTGACATCGCCGGAACGGTAGTTTGACATTTTTCAATATATACAATACGATACGATACGTTTGCATTGAATACCATACCATACCATATCGTACCAAACCAAACCAAACCATACCAAACCATACTATATCATACCAAACCAAGCCTTACCATACCAAACCAAGCCTTACCATACCATACCAAACTAAACCATATCATACCATACATACCAGAGCATTGGACGAACCGTACCGTACCGTACCGTAGCGTACCGTACCGAACTATACCATAACGTACCGTACCAAACCAAACCAAACCATATGATACCATAGATACCAAAGCATTGGATGTACCGTACCGTATCGTAAAGTAGCGTCACGTACAGTATCGAACCGTACCGTACCGTATCAAACCAAATCATACCATACCATTGGACTTACCGTACCGTACCATAACATGCCATACGATACCATACCATACTTATGACCAATCCCAGCGAGCTAATTGTAATCGCAAATGTTGCAGTTGACAAAGGCAGCGTACAGCTTCCTCTCGTCTCCGAATATCACCGACGCCGATATCACTCGCGGAAAGACGGACCTGAAAGCTTCGATTTTGTACGCCGCTGATAATTATTCGGCGCAATTGAGCAATCTGGCGCAACAGGCTGTTTTGAAAGGACGCGTTGATGCAACCGCTGCCGCCGTTGCTGAAGTGGATAAAGTTTCCGCGTCAGACGTTAAGAGCGTAAGTATTTCCGTATTCCCATTTCTATATTTCTTTCATCGCGTGAAAATTTGAGAAACACGAGAAATTCAATGATGAAATGAAGAGTAGGGAAAAAATTTATTTAAAAGAAAACACAGCAGGAATAATTGTAACTGGTTTTCCAAATAGGTGGCCGGCAAACTCGCCAGTTCCAAAGTGTCCATGGCAGCGATCGGTGATCTTTCCACGGTGCCGTATATCGATCAACTGCGTTAGACACGTAGCATCTGACAAACCGTTAACTATAACCTTAGTAGAAATTCTAAAGTTTCGGAAAAGTAAAAAAGTTTTTCGTTATTCAAGGCAATGAAGGGACGAATCGAATCGAACTGATCGGAAGTGAGCGTCGATTCGCTAATTCGATGTTATGACATTCGAGCAACGTCTGTCTTTTCGCCCTTGCAAACTTCATCTTCTGTAATTCTGTAAATAAAAAAATTGAATAGTCGGATTTATGGTCAGCTGAATTTTTATAAAAAAAGAAAAAGAAAACGCAAAAATATAACGCTACTCATAGAGTATACTTTTTATCGGGATTCCAAGTTTCTCGCGAGAAGGAAAGAAAATTTCGAAATGGTTAGCACCACAACCAGCCTAATCAGTCTCACGGGCGAACTTTTATTCAAAAGTGAAATTCTCCAGTAAGATTTTTTTGTATTTTTCAATATCAACGAGTAACTCCTACTTTCTATTTTCTATTTACACTTTTTTTCCAACGTGTTACCAAAATACATTTTTAGTTTGAAGTGTCCCACGGTTCTGTTGCACCTCGCAAGTGTCGAAGAGGGCCAAGTCGACATTGTCATTACATTACCGAGATTGCTTTCGTGGCAAGGAGAATTACAAGTTGGTCGAGGGTATAAATTTTCGGGATTGAGAAAATGCTTTCGCTCAGCTGGGGTGAGAACAAGAATATTTATCCTTTCGTTTTTGCTTCCTCCCACTTCTCTCGTGGTTCGTTCGAAGGCCCTGTTTACGTACAGACAGAGTTTGCGCGTTAAAATGAATCGTGATGCACATGCGTACATGTGGGCTCTGTTACATATATCTCATCCGATTTTCAATGCAATGACTTCAATGCAATTTCAATAAACGTCGAACATTCGAAAGAACAATTACCAACGTTTATTGAACTTGGATTCAAATATTCGAAAATCGGAAGAGATATACGCACAGACGCTCACATGCATGCGTACATGCGCTTCGTGACTTGCGCATGTACGCATTTTTCGTGGGTAGGTACCCAGTGTTGTTCAATACGACATCGGATGGCTTTCTTTGAACAACAGGAGACCTTATTTTCGGGAAACATTTTCCTGCAAACTTTGTACTTCTGGAATGCTGCAGCGGTGAAAATATTTTTCTGAAATTTCTTGGAAAAATTCTCTATCACAAGATGGCGTTCATCGGTCCTCGAGGACTTCCATACAATCTTCCTAGTCCCTACTTTCATGATTGAGGCTCTCCGAAGCTCCTTTGACTTGGCCATATACACTAGACTTTTAAATCTTTTGTCATCAAACCTTTTGACATTTTTCTTTGAAGACTTTTGACATTGGCAACTCCCACTTCTGGCTGATACTTATCGCGCGAAATATGACATAATATACCAAAAGTAATTGAAAGTACAAAGGCAAATCTTCATTGAACGCGAACTCGAGGCGAATATTCACCGTCCCGGCAGCCAATGACAACGGTGAGTGGGCGTGGTTTATCTTGTCAACAGAGTCTAGCATTTACAATTTCGACTTGTCAAAAGGTTCGAATGCCAAGTTTATGTGGCCGTTGTGTACGGGCATAAGTACGCGCATTCGCGCACTCCTCAAATGCACTTCCGCATCTTCCGCAGAATGGTCGAAACCAAGAATTTTACAGCGTGTCGGACAAGGCAGAATATCAGAGCTTACCTCATGCGCGTACAGATCCAGATTTTACCAACTTCATCAATGTCTCGGTAAGTGGAAAAAAGGGGCTCGCTTTTTTTGAAAAATTATATATATATACATTTTTTCAAAGGATATCCAGCGAATTTGTAACTTTTTTTATTGCTATATACATATACGATTTGCTCATTGTATAGTAGGATCTTGCTGTAACAATTTCACTTTATAAGAATCTCTCTCTACAAGGCGCAAAATTACCTCCCGATAACAATCTTTCTAGCTGACATCTCTAAAGTTTCCAAACCAATCGCATTGAACCTATAATGCGCGTCAATTGGAAATGTACTTCCCTTCAAATATCTCATAACATAACCTCCAAAGGTCATACTTTATCTCTGTCGAAGTTGAATTGCATATGTAAAAATATAGTTATGTAGTACATAAGATATTGAATGAGTATAGAAATTTATTTATCGTTCTCTTCTAATTTCTTTTATATATTCCCTTTTCTATTATATCTTATGTAAAATATAATATTTTACAAATAATTTTTAAATAGTGTTATATTTTATTTCAATAATTAAATATTTTATTTCACTACCGTACACATGTGTAACCTCGAAAGTACGTATATAACCTCAAAATATTGCACAGTTATTTGCTAATCTTCACAGAAGATGTTTGCGAGATCTGCAGAAGTGATCTTGTGTAAGCGTCTTACTCAAAGATTACACATGTACGAGGAAGCAGACTACTAGTTGTCTTTAAAGACAACTAGTAGTCTAAAGACAATTGCAAGACAGTTGCAAAAAAATTGCATAATTCTTTCAACAGATGGCTACTAGGGTAGGGTATCTCAACACCTATCACATTTGAAGCTCTGCGCATACTCCTGCGCATCAAGCTTACAACCTAGTCACGCAGAGTGGGATTAGAGAGGAAGATTGTTACAAAGCGAATGTTTGATCTCGAAGGGATTGTTATAACGAGGTCCTACTGTAATTGGATAGTTTTTCTATTTCAAGACCACAAATATCGACAAAATGATTGCTTTCAGGGAAAAATTGTCGACGAACGGGAAGATTTTCAGATGTACACGTTGGAAAGCGGGGAAAAGATATGCTTGATTTACTTATTGGATTATGCGAAAATGACGATACCAACGATCGGCGACGATATCGTGGTGGAGAACGCGCATTCTTGCTGCGACTACGTCGTCGCCTGCGCCAAGAGCTGCGTCTCCTATAAATCCCAAAACCCCATAAGAAAAAGTGGAAATCATTCCGACGTTTTCCGCAATGTCATTAAAAACTTGCAATTGGGCTTCAAGGACGTTTTATGGATGAGCAAACAAACGGATATTTTGAAGGAGAAATTCCATCAGGACGGTCGAGCGAATATCGATTACAAATTGTTGCATGCCAATTTTCTGCAACAAGTTTATAAGTTACGTATCCGAAGACAACCAGCCGTGCGTTTCCTCTCCTACGAATTCCTCTCGAAAGACCACGTCTGTCCCGCTTACACGGCGATCTTGCCGATGTATCGAATTCTACGCGTCAAGGATTTGAAATCGGCGCCGCCATCTGTCGGATTCGATGGAAGCTCCAAGTTATGGTCTCCTTGGGACTTTACGCTGACGCATCGGAAGAAAGAGACGTACCTCTTGGGCATTTTGGAACTCGACTGCTCCTCCGGAAACTTGAAGCTCTTCGACAAGACGGAGACGATAAGAATTGAAATTTTGGACGATGGAAGCGGCAAAATGTCTAAGCTTTACGGGTTCTTGAATTCCTGCGTTTCCATCAAAAATTTTCTATTCGTTTCCGAAACGTTTCGGGAGGAACCATCCGCCATGGAGTTGTCCCTGATCGCCGTGAAGATCGAAGATATCGCTCTTGTGCCTTGCGACGCGCATGCTCACGACCACAATCCCCTCCACAACCACAACGGTCATAATACTGTAAATAATGGTAACGGGCTTTGTGAATTTTATCAAAAGGTTTACGAAGGCGCACCGACCTATCGAATGTTGGATCCCGTGAAATGCTACCAATTGAATGCCACGGATTCGCGTGCAACCGACGACAGAACTTACTACAGACAATTTTTCATTCTGTTGCACAAAACTTCGGTCTCTTACGACTCGAGATTCCAAGGTTTTGAATTCTCTTTGTATGTCGCTTCGCTCGGGCCCTTTTCGGAAATCCATCGCAATTGCGACATTAATTTGAGCGATTTGAAAATCCAAGAAAAATGTATCGTTTGTTGCAAAGAGGAATTCTTACAATGTTACCCTTTCCTCGTGGATTTCGGAGTTTACGAAATCAGGATACCCAACGACGAACATTTTGCCTTGTAAGTTTTTGCTCCCCTTGCGCTTCTTGGCCCGCAGGTGCAATATCAATGTCCAATTTTCGCAATTTCGCAGCAAAGAGTACACGTGGTTGCCTCGAAGATCGAAAATCATTATGCTGGATTATCTTTTGCTTCCCGCTCCGGTATCGGTCGGGATAAGAAACGTGTCCGAGCTTCGGTGCGATTCGAGGACGGATAGCGAGCAATTGTACAACGTTAAAGGGATTATTATAGAGAGGCGACATTGCCGAAGGGTGGAACCACAGGATGATCCGATATCGTGGACTCGTAGTATTTTTGGTATGTATGTATGTACCCGATATATACAGTGAGGTTATGTAAAAGGTGACGCTTTTAACCCTTTCACTATGGCGGTCCTCGCCGCGGAGTGCCTTGCGTGGAACGGAGCGCCGTGCCGAAAGTGCGAGCATTAAGCGCGCGCAATTTTCAGCATTCGGGGCCAAGACTTTTGTCTCAAAAACGATTTTGTAACATTACTTTTAACCCTTAGAGGTCACTAGGGGTCAAAATGACCCCAAGCGCAACTTGAAGCTAGAATTACTATAAGTTATTGGCGCCCGATTGGTCTGGCCTCCCGTCTAATGATGCTTTGGTGTTCCCTTTGTAAGATGAAACTAGGGTCGGCCGAATCGCGCAGCAGTTCCTTCGTGGCAGTCGATTTTTAGAAGATCCTGCGCGAGCTGAGGGTCAAAATAAAAACCTTTTTTGAAGGGCCCACTATGGAGCTATTTTTTTCCATTCACTATAATATCTCAAGAGTATCACCCTAAAAACCCTATAGTCTATATATGACTATAGTCTATATATGACTATAGTCTATATATGACTATAGTCACCCGTCGTGTATAGGCGGCATCTTGTGGCGGCTGACCATAGTCCCCCGTAGTTGCGAAAGGGTTATGGTTTAATACCTCAGATACAGTAAGACCTATACAGTAAGGCCTCGTTATAACAATCTTTTCGGGAGCGCACAAATGAACAATCTTCCCTTCAATTCCCACTCAAGGTTAAAGGAAAGTAAATTTCAATTGACGCGTTTTATAGGTTCAATGCGACTTCACTCTCTTTTTGTTTATTCCAACATTCCTCATCATTTAATTAAATCTAATAATTACCATCGATCTCCTCAAGAAAGTTACCTGGCGATATTAACGTTAATGGACGTCGCCACTTTGGATACCATTGATCTCTACGTTTACGAATACGACGATGTCATTTATCCGTGTGCTTTGGTGATCGGTGCGAAGATCATAGCGAAATGCGTCGCCAAACTGTCCAATACAGCCGATCGGTTTCAAACCACGAGCCTTACGAATATTTACATAACTGAGATTCAAGAACTGAAAGATTTCAAAATGCGGTATTTCAGGTGCGCCATTCTTCTTTATCTTTCAATTCCACTAAGCAGTCTCACTAAGGTAGTACTGCCGCTACTCCGCTAATCAAGTCAAGTGTTGTGTCAACCACTTTTTTCTTTCTCATGATGTTGAGAAATCTTTGAAATGGGAAGCTAATGATGAAAACACAAACATCGACAGATCCAACGCGGATAAACTTTGTAGTCCACAAAGTCTACAGCCCGGAAATGTCACCTGGTTCGACGCTTCCCGCGCAAAATTGGAGAGTCTTTCCATAAAAACCGTTTGCATTGCGTGTAATTCACTTTACGGTGGGGGAAAGTGTACGCGAAAATGCGAAGGAAGTCGGGGATACGCCCTCTTTGCGACAGCAAGGTAATTCGAAGCAGAAAGTAATTTGAAATTGGCGCTTTTCTTCTATTTCCGCTTATTGGCGCTACCCTTGATTTGTAAATGTAACATTTACGAAAAATAATTGAAAGCGTAAGGGTGAGTTTCCACTCCAGGCGAGCTTGAGGCGAATATTCACTGTCTCGGCAGCCAATGACAGCGATCCATGGGCGTGGTTTATTTTGTCAAAAGATTCGAGCACTTCCGGTCCCGGCTCGTAAAAAGGATTTGGAAGAAGAGTGTATTATTAAGACGCGATTTTCAATTTTCAGATGCATCGCCGAACGGTCCCCTAAAAAAATAATAATTTATTTATGCAATGATTTGGTTCGGCAGTTATTGAACTTTACATTGGACGAATATCGAGACCTAGCAGCGATTATCGCTGCGGATAAGGGATCTTTTCACTACGATAGCGGTACCACGAGAGTCGCGAATTCGTTGGAGTTCTTACGAATATTTTGCGACCGGTTGCGTTTCGTTGATAAACACAGTATCGTCTTGCAATGCAGAGTTACTACGGATTTGAACGAAGGTGTACAGTTTTTCAGATTTTCTCCTTTTTTTCTTCCTTCTCTCATCCTCCGTCTCTGCCTCTTTCCCGTAAACGATACCTTTCAATTTTCGAACGACCCAAAATGGGTATCTTGGAAGTCTATTGTCCGTCCGTAATACGGGCTTTCATTACTACGAAGTGTTTTCTCCTGTTCCTAGTCATAGACTGTACTTTGTTGGACGACCCGGTGCCACAGGAAGCCACGGATGATTCGATGAGTTACTTGCTGGCGATAAATCTTATAAGATTCTCGGATAAGGAGAGACAAAGTCTTATGTTTTCGCGACTATGAAGAGCGTATCTACTCGACGTTCAAATTGAGTCGGCCAGGTCTGATCGTATGTACATCTCTCCATAAATATACGTACCATATATACACATATGTACCGAATAATAATAAAGTACCTTTCCTCAGAATCTGTCGCTGTTCCTTTAATAAAGCTTTATTTCCTCTATCGAATAAAACTTGTTACCATTCTTTGGAATAGGTTTCAAAGTCTTCCCCTTGATGATCCGTGCTATTTGTGGCCTCAATCCCTCGACATCCTTAATCAACTGCAACTGAAAGTGAGAATGACAACGACAATGACAATGGACCTCATAATTGATATCTAAGATTGTTGAAAATTTATGCCTTCACACGTGGTAATTTTTAAAAAAATTTATAATATCTAAGGTTGTAAATAATTTATGCCTTTACATGCGATAATTTTTGAAACAATTTTTTTTTTATTGGGATCCCTAACGTTGCTTAACAGCTGACCAACGGGGACAGTTACCCTAGAGATACTCACATGATCGTCCAGGACTCCCATTAATCCATCGAGCACGTTGATAACTTGTGTATCTTGCGACATGATGTATTGCTGATAATGCGAATCCAGCAATAACGTTGCCCATTCATAAAGCTTCTTCTCGGTTAGCGTCGTCGAGTCATCCGAATCGTCTTTCTCAGTCGAATTCAGTTTCTTAATCAAATAATCCAACAACTGTAAAATCTCTTGGAAGTTCAATTTCGATTTCAGGTTTGACAACAATGCAATGTCGAAATATGGAAGAGCCAACAGTTTATCCAAGAATGCCGCCCTATTATTCGTGCGCTCACCGTCGTCCGCCTGGCCATTTTGGATAGGAACGAAGGTCTCTTCTGGTGTTCTCAAAGCAAACGCGAGGAGATCGGTGAGCAGCTTCTCCGGCAGATCTTTCAGTGTCTCGATACACCAAACGATGGCGGTTATATCCTTCGATTGGATAAGTCGTGGTATGAGCGCTTGTTGAATGGCGGCGTCGCTCCACCCTTCGTTCCCGTAGCTCGTTATTTCTTTAGCGATTTTGGAAGGGACGTTTTTGCGCTGCGAACTCGGAGAGGCAATCGGAAGATCGTCAAGCCACTTTGCGGTCGTGCACTCTTGAATAACAACGACTTCTTCTTCTTCTTCGTCGTCTTCTTCGTCTTCCTTCTTATACGTTTTCGATTTGAATCTTAGGGAAGAACCCAACATAGCTTCTATCCTTTCCGGGGCGAGTCTGAACGGGGCTATGGCTAAATGTCTGTTGGCGGCCAAAAGTAATTTGTCCTCGACTCTCCAAAGTTTTGCGTCGCGCGTATAGAGTTTGAGTTTCTGAACGGCTTGTGCCAATTTAAACCGGACGTTGTATATCATTAAAATCGCACCCTCTTCTTTCGCATCCGCACCGTACATGGCAACGGTGTTTTCGTTCAGCGGTGTCATCGCCACGGGATATTTCGTGTTAATGCCGGTGATCAAAGTAATCAGCGTCCCTGGTGTCTCTTCGGTCGCTGACGGCGACGGTGCGGTCAGACAATAGCTGTACAATCGTCCGTGCGACCCTGAAATGGAAAAGGAAAATTAATTTTGATGAAGTAACGTTAATTATTAAGAAAATTATTTTTGTCTTGAACGACAGCTCTTAACGATCACAATGAAAAATTAAACTCGCAATTTGAGCAATTTTCGACATACATTTGTGACTCGAAATTAGTACATTTAAATATCAATTTTCAAACAGAATTAAAATTATTTACGAACTAAAATTTAATTTCGGAAAAAATTTAACAACAATGTGGAAACAAAAAATTGATAATAATAGATAGCAAAAGTTACCAAGTCTCGAAATCTATTTTTTTAAATTACTATACAAACAATTACTTATTGGAATTTGATTTTTCAAATAAGTATTAGGAACGATTATTATCCTTGCGAAAGAAGAATTAATATTTTAGGCGCCAGTTTTCATTTTTTCGATGCGTATTAATTTGTTATTAATTTGTATCGAAACTCACTGCGCTCTCGCCATTAAGTGGCAAATATTGTATCAATAAATCATACTCTTTACCATTTTCCTGAATTGCTGATCTCAGTAATTGATTATGTACAAAAATGAGTAAAAAAGGGTTTCTACAAATGAATGTCGATTTTTTTAAAATTAAAACGAACCTTTTCCCTGGAAATATTAAATTCTGTAATTTTCAAATTGAAGAGTTCTCGCTTTTCAAAATTTACCCTCCTTATTTTTTTCAGTCTAAATGGTATCGACATTATCAAAGTCAAGTTCAGTTTTACTCGATACTTCGATCTACCGGTGGAAAGTTATTAACACTTTGCCGTCCGCACGTCTGATCGGGATTCTTTTGTTTGGCGCCGGTATAAATCTTTATGTATGGCATCAACGTGGTGCCACTGGCGCTTGCCCGATAGTTTTCGTATGGCACCAACGTGGTGCCACCGGACGGCATAGTGTTAATTTTCACAATCAAACGAGATTGGGATTTCTTATATTGCAATTGATAATACTTACACAGAGTCAATAAATAAGCATTCCTTTTGTCTTGCATCAAAACTTGTCCTACAAGTACTTCGGACGGCCTCGTCAATTCGATTCTCACTATTTGCCTGTTATCCTCCAGAAATGTTTCCGGATGCAACGGAGCTACGATATAATTATGGCGGTTTCCAATTTGCACTAGGGCGCAAAAGTATGTTTTCTCATTGACATAGGCTAAATGACATTCCACGATTTTCTCATCTGGTCTCAGAAAACCTTCGCTTTTCCAAGTTTTCCTATTCGCCAGTGCCCAACTCAAAGAAGCCGTGCTACCATTTTGCCGTACCAAAATAGGTGGCAGCCCGTGGTGCATTAGAATCGTGTGAAATTGAAAATCAAATTTGTAACGTTTAACCTTGTCCAAATCCGTCTGATCTTCGGACCAAACTCTGGCATGTCTTTCGTTGAATATCGCGGCATATTTCCCACTGGATTTGTCATAAATAACTTGCGTAGTCAGGCGTTCCTTCGTGGACCAACTGCCCAATTGTTTTAGATCCTGCAGCTGAAAACAATATTATTATTCGTCGACGCTCAAGAGCGATTTCTTTGTTTCGTCTTATGAAATACTAGTAGTTTATTTGTAATCAGAACGATTGCAAACCCTAGTTCTGTGTTACCTAAATAAAAGATTTTCCAATAATAATGATCAAATGTAGAAAATTAAACAAAACAACAACCAATTGAGATGAAATCAATTATGTATGGAATATGATTTATAAGGCCACCTTGGATTTTTTTAGAGGTACAACTGCAATGAATCCTATTCTCATGTACTTAATAAATCGCAGCAAAACCCTAGTGATTCAATAGCATCCACGCCTCCAACCGGCCGCTCAATGATATTAATGCCAAATTATATTTATTAAGCATTGGCGAGAAAAAGCCGATTAATAGGCTAGCGGTCGCTAGGTGTTGACGACAAAAAGCCGAATAATTGGCTAGCGGTTGGTAAATTGTTAAGTAGCTTTGGCTTGGTAGTACAAGATTTGCGAATAAAAATAATTTCAGTTGATTTAGATGAAGTTTCCAATTTAAATCTCGTCCCAGACTACATTCCATCGGGATAGTCTCTTCTTATTTACTTCATTTGTAAATATTTACCAATAAGCCGCTAAGCGAGAAGAAATAATAGCATCTACAATTTAGACTAACAAATATTTACTAACAAATACTTGTTAATACAAAAATTTACTAACAAATATTTACAATATTTGTTACTTCATAAAATCTTTTTACTTACTGGTGGAACCTCAAAAAATATTATCAGAATTTATTTGGTACTTAGAAATTCATAGCGTGGCGAAAAAATCAAAAACTTGAGATTGGAGGGAAAGTCTCGCGAGTTGTAGAAAATTTTTCGAAAAAAAAATGGCACTTTCGGGGCAAAAGAAACATTTGCCTTGGAAAATTGAGGATTTCGACAGTGCCATTTTTCCAGTGAGTTTTGCGGGGTTGATAAAAAAAAGGGTGATTTTTGCAAACTAACCTTATATCGTATCACGATATTTCTACCTAGAGTGACAACGGCGCATCCTGAACTTGAATCCTCTTCGACTCCGAGTAAGTTTTGTTGGTCTATCAAAGGACACAGTGTATAATACGACGAGAGTTTTGCCATTTTGGCTATTTCTTAAAGCGTGACCCGTCACGACTGAATATGAGTGTGCGATGACTGCAACTTGTTTTGCAACGAGTGTTTTCCTTTGGACCGTCTAATTCAAATCTTATTTACAATGTTACGAAAGCCGAACAATGTAAAGTAAAGAATCAAATGAGAATCCTAACCTACAAACGAATCAACGTGCGCACATCGCGCAAAGGACGCAAAAACATGGCTTCCGGCCGTACCACAGCTAGAAAGAGAAAGAAATCCGTGGTACCCTATCTACCTCTGTCTACCAGCGCATGCGCAGTGAGTACAGCACGACTATTTAAAGAAAAGGCGCATAGATTGACCGTCCATAATTGAATCTGAATTCATACTTGGATGATATAATCAAACATACCGCCAACGCTGTTATCCATTCAATAAGAAAAAGAATTGATTATGAAAAATGTTTAAAGATGTAAAACGGCGAAACAAGTGGCAAATCTGTGTTAACGTTTTTAAAAAACAGAGAGGAGGTTTAAAATTTGCTTCTGATGATGTCAATTTTATTTGTCACTGTGCAGAAAAAATTATACGACAAACCAGAGACTTATTATTGTCACCAAATATTACTTTGAAACTAGTCACGGAAACAAATACTTAAAATACTTCCAACAAAAACGCTTAAAACACGAGAGTGATAAACTGACAATGAGTGATATAAAATATCGAATTGGAATGAAGGATTTTCAATTATTTTCTTATTATATTTTATCGTTATTAGTATTATATAACATATAAAGGGTATGGCCAAATAAGATGGTCAAAAATTTTCCTTATGTCATGAAGAAAAGTTTTTAAATTATAAGGTTTATGTATATATATTGTATAAATTCATGATATACAGAGCTAACTCAACAGCTATTCACACTCTGACTTTTACAGCGCATGCTCCAGTAGACAGAGATAGATGGAGTACCGCCACTTTCTTTCTCTTTCTAACGGTGGAACATTTCCACTTACAGGCAGGCCTATGGCTTCCCTACTCTATCTGTAACGAAGGTAATACCTCTATGAACATCACTGATTGGACGTTCGAGATATGTTCGACATTTTCGAGATATGTTTGAGATGTTCGAGTTGAGCGTGAGGTTCTTCTTCCGCTCCCACAATAAGACTTACGGCCTTGATTCTGACTCAACCTGGATATGGTATAGGTATAAGAACGACTAATGTCCAATAATAGTTTGAGATTTTGGCAGTAGTGAAACTATTGTATATTTAAATGAATCTTAGATAATTTTGTTATTAAGTTTCAGTTCCATATTTATTTATATTTGATCTTATTAGTAATGTTTATTGTTTACTTATTTATGCATTCACTGTTTATTTAATTGAGAAAATAAATCTCTGATTTTTATCCTTAATTAATCTTGTTTTCTTTTTAAGCTACATTTTATTATTTAAATTCACGTGAGCTATGCCTCGGAAATACAATAAATGAAGAGAAACGGAAGATTTTTTTATCTTTCCTTTTTTTCTGTTTTTCTCCGTCCTTCTTTCTTTTTTTCAGTTGGCAGGAATGAATTTGAATGGAAACTTTGCATGATTTTATGAAACTAAAAATAATGTGAATAAATTTCTCTTTTGTATTTTGCAACAATTGTTAAACCATTACGTCTTACTTTTTTAGACTATCCATAAAAGGTCTATAACGCGGGATTTTGGACCCTAATATTTGTAAAGAATGATAATATCTCGGATTTATATAACAATAATATATTTAATAATTTCATTATTTTGTTGGAGCAATGTTAAGTCTTTTGTAATTAATTTAAGCCCTTTTTTACTAGAGCAAACCTAAGTCGTTTTATTATTCTTTCAAAAAAATACCTTTTTTGGCACATTCAGCCGCGTTTTTTAATATGAGAGCACATATTTCTTTTTTATGTATGTTGTAAAAGACATAAACGCACATCATATACATATATAGAAATGAAGATGTTGGGACTCTGTGCCCCCTTGGGGCCTAAAACCCGGCTTATGGACCTTCATCCTTTACCCTTTGAACGTCGAACCTTGGACAATCCTAGAATACGCATTCATGGTTCTCAATTCCTTGAGCACAACCACAATTAGGGGAGTTAACTATTTTTTTCTCTATTTAAGTTCTCCGCGAGTGAAAAGCGATCATTTTTCATTCTACAAAAAGTGGATCTTTCAAACCGATCTATGTTTAGCTCGCAGAACCGTGGACTGGCCGATTTGGAGTAAAAGTTGTGAAAGTATTTAACTTCCGTTTCATTTTTAGCAATTTATATTATTTCCCGGGCAGTTCTCCTTCTTTCGCAGATATGATATTCAAACTAGGTCCGGTCGCCAATGTTACCGACCGAGATCATTCTTTGTAGCTCTCTCGTCGGTCGTTACTGCAATCACACAAAATATACTGGAACTCGATACCTTCGAAAAATGTAAAAACACGTCAACTACTTTTACACTTCTGTTTTTTTTAATACATTTTATTCAAAATGACCGATGTAGATATACAGTAAAATCTCCGTACAAGATACCTTCGAATGCTTTCGTACAAGATACCAGGGGTTCCCCTTCGCTAATCCACTACCCCCACTCCTAATGCCTCTTCGCCTCTGAATCTTTGGAGTTGCGTACTCCGTATAAGATACCACGGAAATAAATGAGAAAAAATGAGAATTATTTACATATAACAATTTTCTTTATTTATTATCATAAATTATTAATTACTTAAGAAAACATTTTAATTTTTTGTTGGTTTAAAATTCATAGAGAATTCTCAAGGACTCGTAAACGTAGTTTTCTGTCGGGGACATGAACTCAAGCCAATTTTGATGTGTTTCAAATGTTTAAAATTGATTTACTTAGGTGAGATAATTCCACAAACGGTAAAAGTAACTTTTCTTCTCTCTTTCTTTCTTGTCAACACTGCGAGAACTCCTCGTTTGCGGACTTCTAGTCACGTGACAAGAAAAAGAAGGAAAAGGATATGGAATACAAAGCAACCTACATTATCGATTCAACTTTAAACTGTTTTGCATGGTATCTTATACGAAGGACGTGAGTTTTATTCTTCTCCGGCGTAGCAGGCCGCTGAGTGGGGGAACGGTAATTTTCGGAATTACATTCCCCTCTGGTCCCATGTGGTATCTTGTACGAAGATTCTACTGTAGGTGTTTCCGTGTTTGTTACGAAAGGAAAAAAATGTAAACCCCCGGACTGACATTCCCTATGAAAATGTCAGCCTGTCTCGTGTTTACATCATTATGGGATTTTGTATAGCTATACATTCGGAACTGATGTGAGATCCGAGTAGGCACGACCCAGGCGGCGGCAAAGAATTACTCGTGTGGATAAAGTGATCCCATTAGGGTGAGGTGTGTGGAGACCAGAGGGTGAAATCAATTTTGCCCATTAAATTTTCTGGCCTATTGTGTACCCGATGCCTCAAAACTCCCTTTGTACCTTTAAGTTTTTCTTCGATTTCCCTATCTCTCTTTCTCTCTCTAAGGCCCGTCTATGCATTTCTGTTTTCCGTTCCTTTGGAGCATTTCAGGAACTATTTCGCATTGAAATACATACACACCTATACAACTCCATTGGTGTTTGTCGACCACCCAGTAAGAAAGGTAGAAGATTTCTCAATCTGCTTCTGCATATTCAACAGAATTGCCCAAGAATTTTCAAAAGAAAAGATAATTGAGCCATTGCTTTTGAAAACGGGGCAAATCTTTTTTTGTATTTATTATGAATTCATTAAAAGCATGAATTTGATGTTAATTTGTAATTATATTTACATTTAACTAATTCTTTTTCACTTGCTCCACTTTCAAAAGCTTTATTATTATAAATTGGGATATACACTATACGCATATATGCATAACGGCTGTATTATTATAAATTTGATATAAACTACTACATATGTGCATCTTCTTCAACTTCAAGAAAAATAAAGTTTCACAGCTGGAGGTTATGTTATGAAATATTTGGAGGAAAGGAAATTTCAATTGACGTGCCTTATAGGTTCAATGTGATTGGTCGACAAACTTTCAAGGTGAGGGCTAGAAAGATTGTTATGAGGAGGTAATATGTTTGCACCTTATAGAAAGGGATTGTTATAAAGTGAAATTGTTATAACGAGGTTCTATTGTATGTAATTTTGAATCCACGCATAATATGTACAAATTTGATGTATGCACTACATATGCACGTTTTCAACTTCAAGAAAGATTAAGTTTGAGAGTTAGAGGTTATGTTATGAAATATTTGGAGGAAAGTAAATTTCAATTAGCGCGCCTTATATGTTTAACGTGATTGGTCGATAAACTTTTGAGGTGGAAGCTAGAAAGATTGTTATGACGAGGTAATATGTTTGCACCTTATAGAAAGGGATTGTTATAAAGTGAAATTGTTATAACGAGGTTCTATTGAATGTAATTTTGAATCCACGCATAATATATACAAATTTGATGTATACACTATATATGCACGTTTTCAACTTTAACAAAGATTAAGTTTGAGAGTTAGAGGCCATGTTAGGAAATATTTGGAGGGAAGTAAATTTCATTTAATGCGCCTTATATGTTTAACGTGATTGGTCGATAAACTTTCAAAGTGGGAGCTAGAAAGATTGTTATGTGGAGGTAATTTCGCGCTTCACTGAGAGGAATTGTTATAAAATGACATTGTTAGAACCAGGTCCTTGTGTAATTAAAACAAAAGAGATTGCTTCTTCTGTGGTCTCATTTCAATCGCTGTTTTATATGAATATCAGCAATTTGTAGCAAAAGACCTCGCATACTTTTGATGGAAAGTGGTTTTCGGTGTAATTGGACTACTTTTTAATATTCAATTGACGCGCCTTATACGTTCCATGTGATTGGTCGACAAACTTTCGAAGTAAGACCTAGGAAGATTGTTATCGGAAAGTAATTTTTATATTTTGTGTATTTTTTTGGTTGTGAACGACTGTATATAAGGATATTCTCACAATCAGTGTTACATAACGTTTTGGCTTGTAATATTGAAGCCTTCTTCAGATGAAATTTTTTTTCTGAAATGTTATATATATTCGGCACGAGATTTAAATCTTACGGTTAATTACAATATAATACATAGTTAATTACAAATTGTGAATTTGGTTCATTATTACAGTTAATAAATAGTAAACAAATAAATAATAAATAATTAGGAACTAAACTCAGAAATCGTCATAAATAAAATAAGTCGTTGTTTAAGGGGAGTAATTGTGACAATATGGAGAGGGATTGTTTAAAAGTTGTTATACTGAGGTCGCACCGTATACGAATACACATTTTTACGACTGATTTGCAAATATAATAAAAAAAGTAACAAATGTATAAATGCATCAACACCAAAAATTTAAGCTTCCTAAATTCTAATTTTTAGTGTAAGTGTGTGCGCCTTAGCGCGCGTTGCCGTATAATTATTAAGCCCATATCCTCCTTTTTTTTTTTTGAAAAAACGGCACACCGGGCTAATAGCTATAAGTATTCAATCCGTGCGTCACAAATCTTCCTTTGCGAACAATGAAAAAGTCTTCGACAATGGACGTACTACATTGCAGCAGCCCTCAATCCCAACATCTTCTTCCCTTCTCACTTTTGCTTTCCGTAGGTTCGCCTTGTACATAAAGTTGTTCCACTGCGTATTGTCGCCTCGCGGAAGCCAAGTCCCTTTTTCCCCCGCTGGTGAAGATGTCAGGCAGCTGAGAAAAACGAGGTTTCGTAAATGATACATAAATGGTACATTGAGCCGGAAAAGATGAATTTATGGCAGGTAGAAAAAAGGGGGCCCGAAAGAGTAGTGAAATAACGACTCCGGGACTGAATTTTCTTTCCTATGTGCTTACGTGTCACCTTGGATGAACTCTCTACAGTTTAAGGGCATCTTTTGCCATGTTTGCAATGTACCTGGGTAGAAACGAAGACGTCAAGCAATTTTGAGAAGACTGCGACTTCGTTTTTCCACTTTTACATCTTATTAACACTTTGCCGGCCGCTGTCACGTACGCGTGACTTTCTTAGCCAACCGTTCACGCCGCGCCGATTACTATACGTGCAATAGCGTATACCATTGCGACCCACGCGGCGTGAATAGGGAGACATGTAAATTTGACGCAGCCGTCAAACTGTTATGGGTCTTATTAAGAATCTTTTCGAATTTTTTGTTTGAGATTACGCCAGGATATTAAAACATCAATGTTTTTTTATATGTTTATTAAGCATTTTATTAAGAATCTTTTCGAATTTATGATTTGAAATTACCCGGGGACCTCAAAACATACATTTTTTCACGGTTATTACTAGAAATAAATATCCCACATAGAAATTTACAGATTGCGCCGACGCTGACAATCAAAAGCGTCTGGGGCCAACGCTGACAATCGAGTTTCGGTAACGAACGTTACGTCAATCTTGGTAGACAAAGATGCAGGGAAAGACCAAATGCTGACAGTTAAATGGTGACGCTTCTTCCCCAAGAAATGGGCGAAGACTGTCTTAACCCTTTCAGGGGCAGTGGGACATATATGTCCCACCTATTTTTTCTCGGTTTTTTAATATTTCTGACACCTTTTGCCCTATCTATAGGTACAAAAGTATTTTTTAGACTCTTGGGTACCTAATTTATGAAATTTTGGCGTAAAATTGCAATAATTAATTAATTTAAATACTTGTTATAAACAATTAACATGAAAAAATGCTGTTTTTTCACTGAAAAAATCAGTTTCTCGGTAACGCATATGGCTACAGCTCTGAAAATTTTTTTACGTATTCTCCATATATAGGTTTATAACATATTTTTTTTTCAAAATTTTTCGTTGCTCAGTTTTTTCAAAAAAAATTCTTAAAATTGCAAAAATCTCAAAATTTGAATTTTGAAAATCTAGCTTCGGATTCTTAATCAGCGACCCCAAAAACCCTAGTAGTCACTCTTATTTTTATAATAAGTGTTAAGGAAAAATGTGCCCCTGAAAGGGTTAACCTTGCTACAGTCTTGGGACTACCTTGGCTAAAAAAAATTTTTGTCTTCGTTCAAACCTTGTTTGAGCCTTGTTTGAGCCTTGTTCCAGTTAGAGAATCTACTCTGCGCAAAGAAAGCTATATCTATACAAAATCATCGTTAGCCCTATGCTGGCGAAGCTTTTGCCGAAAGCTAGTAAATAAATGGTGACACTTCTTTGCCAAGAATTGGGCGAAGATTGTCTCAACTTTGCTACAGGCTTGTCAATTTTTACACGGGAAATAATAACAAATAATATTCTTATTGAAAATATTCGACAAAAAGTAACTAGGCTCCCGATTAGTGTGCTGCTAAGTAAAATACTTTCTTTACGAAGCAAATACCCAGTTCTCTGTTACGAATTTCATGTGTTCAAAATTTATAACGACTCTTTAAACTTTTCTTTTTGAAATGGAATTGCAACCCTTTGCGGTCGGAGTCTCCGTAGCGGGGACATTTTGAAATCGTCATAGAAGTCGGTTTCCCCGTAGCGGGGACATTTTGAAATCGTCGTAGAAGTCGATGTCTCGGCAGCGGGAACCTTCGAAAATCGCAGAAATAGTTTTCGCTAGATTTGCTCCGACCTGCTGCTACTCCCAAAAGTGAAATCTGCCGACCGCAAAGGGTTAAGGGAAGACTAAACTGAAAAATGAAAATTCGTTGCTGTTGTCTTTAAACCTTTTTTTTATGGTTCCCTAGGAGTAAAATGAGGTTTTTAAGAGATACCACCTAGTGACAGCCCCCAAAACAAAGATTTATAGCCTACAACTTAAATTTTATACGTAAAACAGGTGCCAGAGAGAATAAGCCCATGCGCAAACTGAGAAGATATATATGACTGCTGGACATCTAAAATAATTAAAAAAGCTCTAAAAAATAATAACTCCAGATTAGAATTTCAATTTATACCTTATTTCAAGAAAAACAAATTTTCTTATATTTACTTGTCAAAAACCTCAAAATTGCGATTTTTTCAGTTTAGTCTTCCCTTAAACAGCAGAATATATTAACTTTTTATTGAGTCTTGATTATAATTAAAGACGAAATTGTTGTCCTTATTTCTGTGTCCCTCCAATCTTCGTTGAATATATTAATGTTACCCCAATTTGTGGGCCTGTACATTTTAGTTGCTGTAAATCTCATTAATATTCAATTTATATACTTATAAACCATGACCATTTCTTAGCGTTTTGGATAGAAAAGTTTGCCAAATCTGTCAAAATCATGATGAATTTTAGAAAACCATTAATCAGACTATAACAATTAAAAAATGTAAAATATTTGGTACAGACCTGTATTAGAAATTCAATGTTAATGAAAAAATATTCTGTTTATTATTTTGACTCGCTTCTCTCTATGACTCAATTTAAATATCGACGCACATTAATTGGGACATGCACACAAATAGGGAATGTTACTCTATTTTTACAAATATATAAACAAAACTGAAATCTCTATGCAATTTCAATAATTGTTTGATTATTATCAATCAATTTATTCAAATATAGCCTCAAACGTACATATATATTCGACAATTCGATCATTCACTGGTCGGTTTACCCTATATCTACTAGAAATATCTCAAAAAAAGGGGTAGTCATTGTTAACCCATTCGAGACGACGATTTTCTTCGAACACGGTCCCCAAGAGCGAAATTTTTTACTTTCTCGGCGAGGCTATAACATCGGTTGCACACTAGGTGTGCAACCAATTTTGGGTCATTATTGAGCCAATCTCCGGCTAGTACTGAGCCGATCTTGGGTCAGTGCTTGTACAATACTGGACCAGTGCACTGGTCCAGTATTGGCTCAGCATGCTGAGCCAATGTTAGGCCAATCTTCAAAATTAAGTGAATTAAGGTAGGTGTCTAGTCTGGAGAGCGAAAAAACAAGCTTATTTTCGAAAACGTTTTTCTCAGCTTCTTTATTAGATATTAAAATTACAACATTTTCTAGGACATAATGCTATCCTTATCGAATGGGGGAAAAATGGTTTACAGCGTTTTTTTCAGTTTTCAGAAGGCGCCAAAGTCGAGTCCTCACTAAAAAGATGTTCCCATGGCGGACAAACAATCTCCGCAACCACTACATCGATTTTGATGAAACTTTGTACGATTCTTTATTAAGGTGTTTTGTATGGTAATTCACCAGATTTTTGGAAAAAAATTTATAATATAAAAATTTACAGGACGTAAACGGTGCAAAAATATGTCGATTTTCGTACAGTGTTTTTCAAATAGCCGCTATTTTTAACCGACTTCGAAAAAGAAACTAACCCAAGGCGGATTTCAAACTTTTTCATTTTGCGCCGCCTCCGAAAAGGTTATTTAATATAATTCAATATAAAGGAAATAGAAATTTAAGATGTTATTTAATATATTATCATTTAATGTAATTTATTATAAAGGAAATATCAGGTGCGCAACTAAGTTCCCGGGTTTTTTTCGATCAAATAAAAATTGAAATTTCAAAAATAATACAAAAAATGGTTTATTCAAAATATCGGCCATCACTAGCTATACACTTTTGCCATTTATCTGGCAATACATGAATACCGCGACGATAAAACGACGTGTCTTTTGAGTGAAACCATTCATCCAACCAATTTTTAACTTCTTCAAAGTTTTTTAAATGCACCCCTGCCAAACCATGCGCCATCGATCGGAACAAATGGTAATCTGAAGGCGCTAGGTCTGGTGAATAGGGCGGGTGCGGTAGTAGGTGCCATTGCTGATACATTGGCGAGTAACATTTAATGCTTCCGCAAGTTGATCTTGTGTTTGCGTATCATCTTCATCCAATAACACTTGCAGATCGGCGTCCTCCATTGTTTTTGGTCTTCCGAAGCGCTCCTTGTCTTTAATATCGAAATCGCCACTTTTGAAGCGTTTAAACCAATCCTCGCAAGTAGTTTTCGATGGTGCATGTTCGCTGTAGGCTTTCTCAAGAAAACGACGTGCTTCAGCAGCAGTGTTTTTCAAGTTAAAATAAAAAAGCAAAACTTCCCGCAAATGCTGTTTATTTGGCACAAAACTCGACATTGTTATTGTTAGAAATAAACTTTTGCGTAGCAATATTTTTTAGTATTATAATTGGTAATTGTTTGGAGATGTTTACAATATAAAACCAATTCAAATTCACGCATGTATTACGATTACACGTGACGCTAGCGCAATCTCTTGTGAAACCCGGGAACTTAGTTGCGCACCTGATAGAAATTATTTCATACTTTTCACTGCATTTTCTCATACTTTTAAGCAATCGTATCTACAGCTGGTGAATATCCATATAAACTAACTAGAAATTATTTTATATTTTTTAGTGCAATTTTTCGAAGTCGGTTATATTTTTTTTCCAAAAATAATTTTTTTTTCTATTATCGATTTTTGACAAACGGTGGCGAATTACCATGTGGCAAACCTTCCTCTTTAAAAAGTTATTTCCTATGTTTGTTTCAAACGTTCCAATCCGAAGATTGTTTGTCCGCCATGGGAACACCTTTTTATTGAGGGCTCGACTTTGGCGCCTTCTGAAAATTGGAAACAAAAAAAACGCTGGACGATGTAAACCATTTTTTTTCCATTCGATAAGGATAGCATTATGTCGTAGAAAATTTTGTAATTGTAATATCTAATAATGAAGCTAAGAAGAACGTTTTCGAAAATAAGCTTGTTTTTCGCTCTCTAGACTGGACACCTACCTTAAAAATAATTCGTTGCTTTATTATTATTACATTTAATTATTATATTTAATATATATATATTATATTTATAATAATATATTACATATTATTATATTTAATTACAAAAGTGTCAACACATTTTATGTGTCTTTTACAATACCACAGTATCTTCATCATTATTATTCCGAATTTGAATCTAGGACGGTAAATTGATTTCCGAGGCTACAAGATCGGTTGCACACCAGGTGCAAGTTCCAGAAATCAATTGCACGCACGATGCTCAATCGGTGTGGAATGGGTTAAACAATACCTTGCTCTGTTTGGAATCCACGAAAAAGAAGAAATCATCCGAGACGAAGGTTGTCTCTCGTTGGACGATGGATAGAGGCGTCTCTTCTGTTTAAGAGTCGGATAATTAATTGACTTCCGTGTGAAAGATAACCAGCCGAGGACTGGAGTCCCTTGATTTTTTTGTCTCTCTCTCCCTGATCCTCAAAAACCAGAGTCTCTCCGCTCCTTCACCAACATAGGCTATCGTGAGACGGATAAAACGTGAGAGAGAGAGAGAGAGAGATTGACGAGGAGACGGAGGGCAAGAAAAAATCCTAGTCCCGCTGTGCCGAGAGAAGGAAAAAAAGCTAGAGTTTCTCGAAATGCCAAAGGAGAGAAGAGGAGAGGAGAGGAGAGGCATGAGATGCTACGTTTCGTATTGTGTATCCCTGGACCCGTGGATCGCACTGTGGGTTTTAACAGCAGGGTGTGTATAAATCTACATCGGATGGACACGAGAAGAAGCGAACAGTTCCAAAGGGGGTTGCCTATGCCGTACCCTCTCAGCGGGGTTCGAAATAGGGACTTCTTCTTCTTCTTAGACATTGCACGTACACGGCTGTGCGTGTATGTATGCGTGTATCTACACAACGGAGAAAACGTGGAGATGAAGATAAAGCTTCTTCGGTCTCCGGACCTTCTCGCATGAAAAGTTCAGTGAAGGGAAGCAAAGGGCGAGGACCAGGGAGAGGAAGAGCAAGAAAAGGGTCCTTTGCCGTATTTTCGGGGCCAGGTCAAAATTCCCTCCCGAAAATGAAGACCAAAAAGAAATTCTCTTCTCCTACGTCGCTTTCGAAACTCGTGGGAGGGGAGAAAGCTATATAGACTTGGGGTAGATCGTCCAAGGGACGAGAGTTCATGGCGATCACTATGCGAAGAGACGCCTCGATAGGTCTACCAACGGGCCCACCGGAGCGATTTTCAATTCGTGCGTGTCGTTAGTTGTGAACACACCTTTGGACAGTTTTGTGAATTTAAGAAAAAAAAAATTTTTTTTTGTAATCATCTTTCTGGACCGAGGCCCTGTGCTTTTGTTTCCCGCGCACTCAAAATTTGGAAGTACACTCGGAACAACATGTCTCGGATTTTGAACCTTCTTCTGCTACTGGGTTGGTATATTTGTTTGTTTGACCCCCTTCGGACTTGACTTGTTTTTTTTTTTTCCGAAGAGAATCAAAATTGTAATATGGTACCGGCACCGCACTAATTATTCATCACTTAAAACCCCGGGATTCATTATTTGCTGCATATAAATACATGTAATAATAATTAGTAAAAAATTGTCATTTTATTAAGACACCTGTTAATAATTGGTTAGGCCGATCGATAATTGATTCTCTCTTAATTTTTGTTCCTCAATTGCTTGAAAATAGTTTTAGTGCATACGTTTCAATAAGTTTTGTTATTTTACATGAGAAATTAATCATTTATCTAAACAATTAAATGAAAAATCTACGGATGTGATAAAAATTATATTTATACAATTTTATTGTATTTCGTAAATTATATTTGCTACATATATTTATATGTCTTCAATATATTTATATGTAGCAAATGTAATTTAACAAATGCAATAAAATTGTGTGAGTATAATTTTTATCACATCCGTAGATTTTTTATTTTATAAAAATTATACAATTGAGGAAAAAAAATAAGAGAGAATTATTGATCGGCGCAACTAATCATTGACAGTTATTAATAAAATGACAATTTTAAATTAATTATTAATGAGATAAGTAAAAATGACTCTGAAAGTACTGATGACTGAGATCAACCATAAGAGAACGGCGTAAATCGGGCTTTTTTCAAAACCGTACATTTAATTTCTTTTATAACAAACTGAAATTAATTGTCATTGTAGAAGATATTTAAATTAATTATATAACTTTGAATGATTTAAATAATACTTTATTTTTTAATTACAATCAAGTTTGTTATTAATAAAAAGGAAAAAGTGGACGAATTGATCAGTAACTAGTGCCTGATCGATAATCAAAATTCAGTGACGGTATAGTTACTTAACCCTTACTCGGCATACAGGGATCATATGTACCCCACGACTTTATTAAATAAATTTTATTATACTTTACTCAACTTAATTACATGGATACATAAAAATTAATTCTTAACTTAATTTTTTGGCTACATCAGCTATGCTACTTTAGAAAGTACATTTTGAAGAAGTTCCAAAATAAAAATTAAGTTAAAATATTAAATAGTTTATTTATTAGAACGGTTTTTGTTATTGGGGTATGACCCCTTTATACCGAGTACGTCATTCCACGGAGGTGTGCCGAGTAAGGGTTAAAAAAATTGAAAATAAACAAAAGCGAGATGATTGAAATTGTCGACAACACTAATTACCTTTATTTTCGGTATGTAGTTGAGAGGGTGAAGTTTCGGTATCCCTAATATTTGCATTTAGCGCCAAAACATAGAATGGCATTTTTCGAATGATCGAGTAGCGTCGACCAATTGTATCTAACGTTGTAAAGACTAAGGGACTTTCCAATAAGAAATAAAACAACAACCAACTAGGACAGAACCAATTTTGGTCAGTATTAGTCGGCGTTACCAGCTGTAGGGTAATTTCTATAGTATGGTATAAACTATTTTCCACAGTGCTGCATGTACTTGGCGACTCAACAGAAATTACCCTACATCTGGCAATGCTGGTATTATCTGAATTTGAAAACTAACATTGTCGAAATTTCAAGAAAATGGGTTACCTATACCGCACTATAGAAATTACCCTACGTCTGGTAACGCTGATATTATTTGAATCTGAAAAACAACATTGTCGAAATTTCAAGAAAATGGGTTACCTATACCGCGCTATAGAAATTACCCTACGTCTGGTAACGCTGGTGTTATTTGAATCCAAAAAATAACATTGTCGAAATTTCAAGAAAATGGGTTACCTATACCGCACTATAGAAATTACCCTACGTCTGGTAACTCTGGTATTATTTGAATCTGAAAAATAACATTGTCGAAATTTCAAGAAAATGGGTTACCTATACTGCTCTCTAGAAATTACCCTACGTCTGGTAACGCTGGTATTATTTGAATTCGAAAAACAACATTGTCGAAATTTCAAGAAAATGGGTTACCTATACGGGACTATACAAATTACCCTACGTCTGGTAACGCTGGTGTTATTTGAATCCGAAAAATAACATTGTCAAAATTTCAAGAAAATGGGTTACCTATACCGCACTATAGAAATTACCCTACGTCTGGTAACGCTGGTGTTATTTGAATCCGAAAAACAACATTGTTAAAATGTCAAAAAGTATTTGGTCTAGTGCTCTAAGTTTTGGGGGAGGACAAACGGAAATTTATTAGGTTTGGCGTTTGAGTGAACGCGATAAGCCTGCGCTGCGGAAAAAGGGGCCTCTCCGCCCTGAGCGCACACGTGCGTTCAAGACGATCCACACATGGCGAGTTGCTCGAGTATCGTGTCGTTATTTCTTTCCCCGGAATTTTAACATCCCTGACAATGTGTTTCGCCATATACATCACCGCAATTACCCACACATGTAGTATTTCCGACTGCTACGGCAACGGTTCTGTGTATAAATACACACCTAATTTGGAATCATTACGACCATTCAATTTTTAAAAAATTGTCGAAATTTTTTGTATTCACGAGGACGAAAACTATTTTTTTCAGTTTTTCGTAAAATACTTAACAATATGCTAATTTTCACATTTAATCATAAAGTATTAATTGTAATACATTAATTTAGCCAGATTTTACAATTACTAATTTGATTTAGACTGGAATACATAATTTTGTAATAATTTTTAATAGACTAATTACCGTAACGCTCGCCCCTAACTTGTGGTTCGGTTTCCCCAATGCTGGGGCCAATTGAATCACTTGGCGTGATTAAATAATTCTATTTTTTTAATAATTATATTCTTTTTCTTAAATTATATTCACGTAGCCCCACTAATTTACGTATTGGAAATCATCAAGTCAATATCGACAATTTTATACTTTCTATTATTATTTACAATTCAATATTTTACAAATTTTTATAATTTAATGTTTAATATCAATTTTAACACGTTCCGTGCCACGGCAATTTTCGAAGATTTTCCATTCGGGCTACGTGGGGCGTATACGACCCACACTTTAAAGATTTAAAAAAGTTATGGCCTGAACGGAAAGAGCAGCGGGGATCGTATACGACCCACGCGGCACGGAACGCGTTAATAATTGATTTTTATAATTTTCTTTTCTAATGAAGTTTATTAATTTTTTATAGTTCTGTGAAAAAAATTATTAAAGAATTTTTGGTTCAACTAATCCCCCCCCCCCCCCCAAACATGCGTCGATTGTAAAGAGTTGACGCACTCTTCCATCAACGTGACCGCGATCATCTAAAGCGGATTCCACGTTCGAAATTACTCGTGCACGATACGAGGAATGATTGGGGTGGGGGATGGACACATTATGTATTTACATACGATTAAATTTGTGTTGAAACGTGGTGGTAGCGAGAGACGTTTCTACGTCGTGACAATGAAAAATACGACAGTGTCAAAATACATATGGAGATGCATTATGATTTTGTTATGAAGAAGCAAAAGGAAGATGCATAGTTCCACGTAAACCACGGGGAACTGATTCACGAATGGAATACCAAAAGCGAGACGATAGTTCTATTATAATAAAAGCGAAGAACGAAAGACAACGACGACGACGACGACGGCGACGACAACGGCGACTGATGCAATTGAATATCAATCAGTAATCGTGGGAATGGAATTACACGTACACTCACATCCTTTCTAACTTTTTCACGCGTTAATAGAGATTAGAGAAGGGAAGCAACTATTCCAGGCATAGGATTCTAACATTCTAACATTTGCTTCGAGAAAGATAGATTTCTTGCGAGTACGAGCTTCGGCAGTAGTCGGTTCTTATCAGCGTTGCCAGGAGGCGCAGGGTAATTTGTAGAATGTGGTATAGGCCATTTTCTGTAGTGCTGTATGTATGTACTTGGAGGCCCGTGTCACACTATAGAAATTCGTTCACACTTGTTCACGTAAAGGCGACGCGCAAGCATTTTCCTCATTGGTTGAAGAGTCACGTGTTTACAGACTGAAGGGTCTTAGCTAGTCCCCCCCTTGCCTCTGAGACCCCCCGACTGCCAAGGCATTTGCTGGCATCAGTTAATGGGATGGCGCGACTCTAAAATTGCGTTTCCGCTGGTTTAAGGGTGAATTGCGTTTTTCGAGTACCCATTTGAGCTTTGCCACTTGAACATTTTTGAAAATGAACAGCCGCACCACCATCATCATCCACTCAAGCACTTATCGAGAAGTGGCTCTTTCCTGAAATACAGAGTTTTCATCATCATCCGGTTCTAGCGACTTTCCCATCGGTCGAGACGAGTTTAGTAGACGCAAGATTCATTTTTTGGGGGATGAATGTTACTTTGGACGTTACTTTTTCAATCCATTTGAAGAAATTTTTATTTAGGTAGTGGAAAGGAACTGTCGAATCGTCTTTTGTCACTGTACTTCCTTCGAGCGCGTCATAATTTGAAAATTGCTTTCGGCAATCCGAAGAACCAGTGCTAATGCGAAAAGAACTAGATCTGTTCGTATATTACAATTTATTAATTACGAGGGAAAGAATGCCGCAAGGCGCAATTGGCTAGAAGTTTTACTTTATGAATTTATACTCCTTTAAGGGGGTATCCTGAATTAGGAGTCCTAAAAAAAGCGTTTTTTTGGGGAAATTTTTGTAACATTAAACCTACCATTGAGCGGGCAAATGACATTTTTCACATGTGTTTCATATGGCTTGGTGACGTCACGGTAGGTTTAGTGTTAAGATAAACAAATAATTAAATCTATCAGACTTTTAAAAATATTTTGATATATATTTGAATAGTGTGTTCAAATTTTTTTCATTAAGAAATATGTATTGAATTGGAGTCAACTGTGACGCACATTTGTAGAGCACCTCCCAATTAAAGTCTCCTATCGGCGTGCAAGATGCAGGTCGTAATTTTGGTCTGAAACAAAAAAACCAAAATGAATTTTTATTTTCATACATTTTTCTTCTAAGTGAACTATTACTACCACTACCACACTACTATAATTGTATGTGTTGTCGTTGGACAACAAAGTAGTAGTAGTAGTAATAATACATAAGAAATAAAATGGCGAAAATCAAAAACATCAAATTTTTTAACACCCACCGAGTCTCTTCGGCGTTCTGATTGGTCGGAACGTTTTAATTAATAACTCGGTAATATTTGCGAATTTCGAAAAATGGTAAATAACTGTTCTTCTCAATTTTTCAACACCTACCACCATCTCTCGGCTGTGACACCTTACACCGCACACCCTGTATGTGTGCGTATATACATCTATCATCACCGTTTCCGTGGGAAATAATCGCTAAATTTTCAAACTGTCAATTGCTAACTTACAAATGGTAACTTTTGATCCATTACCAAGCGCGAGAATTTATATACGAGGATAGAGGTGATCCTCTTTCACGCTGGTAACCGAACGTATGTAAGCTATGAAATTTGCTAGTTGTAAGAAAATAAGAAAAATGCGTCTGTGGCGATAAATAACAAAATTGTGTACAATAGTAAGAAAAGTTGTAAACAATTTTCAAAAATTTCGAAAATTCCTGTACGTATAATCCGAGCACAGATAAAAATAGAAAAAGCTAGCCGGCTGAAAAACGATTTCCGGGAAGATAAACGAAATTCGTGAAAAAGCATCGTCATCGAAGGAAAATATTTTTTTAGGCCTTCGAGGCACTTCATTTCCTTGAGTTTCAAGGAAACAAGGTTGATAAACGAAGGTACTACTTAAGAAAGTACCTTTTTTAGAAATACAAGGAAAAATACGGTAAAGATGGAGAAGATAGTGAAGTTATCGCGATGATTTTTCCTTCGGGTAAGCTCTCGGACCCCCAAAAGAGTGACGGACGGAACGAAAAATGAAATACCAGAAAGGAATTCCTTTTCTCCCACGGGATAAGCATCCGACTGTCCTGTGCGTAAAGTGCCGTCCTTCGAAGGGCTTCAGGTAGTCGTGTAAATCTCCGACAATGAGAGAATACCTACTCACAAGGGGTCGAGACGAGGGAGGGTTGGAGGGTTGGAGGCACGGATGGATGAGAGGTCCTAAGAGCAAGGAGACGCGAGAGGCAAAGATAACCAGAATCCCAATGCAGGGATTATGCTACAGCCACAGCGGGTGTCCCGCGATCCACTTCTCCAGTATATTTCCGATATCAATGATGTGACGAAACGTCATTTATTTTCATTTCAGGCTTCTCCAATGCCACGTTTTGGGGTTCCGAAAAAGGTGGCGAACAATGCGACGCCGTTCTCAAGGAAACGATGTTCGAAGACAGAGCCACAGCCGCGGACGATACCCCGACGAGGTTGCAATCGACCTGGCTCTCACAAGAGTAAGTTTTCTGAATTTGTTTGCAACCAAGTCATCGAATTCGCCGCGTGGGTCGCAAGGGTATACGCTATTGCATTTGTCGTAACCACTTCGGCCTGAACGGAAAGTTTAGTGTCGGTCACCGGTGACCGACATGGCAGTTAACGTATTAAAAAATTGTAGCGGTTTGGTCTCAGCAACTTCCCATTTGTCACCCCACACGTGTAAGCCCTCGTGTAAAGTTACGACTGATACACTGCAGCTGCCGCGTGAAATCAATTGGTACACAGTTATAATAGTAGTTTCTCCGGTGTTTCCCACTGATCATCGCCGATCGCTCTAAAATAGCTATCCATCAATCGAACCATCGAGTAAACGTCCTTTAACGCTTGGAAAGCATCGAAAGCGTTGAAAATCGTTCGAAAAGTCTTTCTCTGTTTTTCTACGGGCTCACCTGGGCCAGGTAAAAAAGAGCCTAAACTTCTTGAAATAAGCGTCAAAATACACAATGCCAGGACTGGAGCCGAAGGATGGAGGGATCCCTTTGTATCATTGTTCCTCGAATTCTCTTCCATTTCCAATAGATTCTTTTTCAATCTCTTTCTCCATGAACCTCCAAAGAGCTCCGTCCGCTTCGGTCCCCGCGTTCGATATAAAGACGTCACTTCGAATTTCCAAATGGGTCCATATAGGAAATTCATGATCCTCTTTCTTCTACCCGCAGGTGCGAGCTACGAGCCGGGCCCGAATACGTCATAAGGAAATACAGCTTCTTCGAAAACGGAACTTTTCTCTTGCTGCGGCATCACTACGCCGAAGAGTCCTGTAGCGTAGCGACCCATACCGTTACGGCCAGAGGTTCCATTCGATTGTTATCCCCGTCGGTTTTGATACCCGGGGCCGTCGAAACCAGATACCAATTGGATACGGTGCACATCGTGCCCCTGAATCGACAGGTACGTACGCGGACGATCGATGACTTCGCGCAATTGTAAAATAAGCGACTCTCGCATTACCATTTTGTGTTTTCTTCGTCGTATAGGTGGCGCATAAGCTGGGCCACAGGGTCAATGTCTCCTGCACTCCCCAACCCAAATGGAGACCTTACGTCGCGCAATTGGTTTACGAGCAACCACCGAGTCGGCGTTCGTCCAATCCCTCGTGGCTGACGCCTCGATACAATTCCCTCCAGAGTCATCATCCGGTGACGAGGAATCATCGTCTGGATTGTTTGGAGGTACTGGGCATCGATTTCGAGGAACTGAGGGTCCTTCGGGTTCAAAAAAGGCCCTCCGGTGCAAGGTTCCATTCTGGCGCGAACGAGAGGCCCAAGGTGGAACTGCTTCTCGGTAGTTTACCGCCGAACGTTCACGCAAAGAGAACTCACAAGGCGACTTTTCTTCAAGCCAACGCTCTTCTTCGAAAGGATACGGTAAGACTTTGCACGTTTTGTTGGATTCCCGCATTTTTTTTCTACAAGCTTTGACAGCTTCACTCGTTTCTTGGGGTAAAATGATGTAAACTCATTCTTAGCTTTTTCGGTGTACCGCACCGATTGCACCTCTGCGTATGGAGAAGGGGCCACAACGAATTAAATTTAAAAGTCATTTATCCGTTATCGCTTCCAATTGCCCTCAAGAAACTTTGGAGCTCTGTAACTTTGTCAAAATGAAGCGAATTGAAAAATTCGAAAACGGTTGTACTTGTCTCAAGGTCAGGTACAACATTATCTATCTGAAGAAAAAAAATTATATTTAAGAAAATGTCGGCGATGATAAAACCTCGAAAGTGGTGCCATCTACAATAGAACTGATAACGCCATCAATTTAAAAATGATCCTTAATTAATTAATTAATTAATTTACAACCCTTAATTAATTTACAATCCTTAATTAATTTACAATCCTTAATTAATTTACAATCCTTAATTAATTTACAATCCTTAATTAATTTACCATCCTTAATTAATTTACAATCCTTAATTAATTTACAATCCTTAATTAATTTACAATCCTTAATTAATTTACAATCCTTAATTAATTTACAATCATTAAGCACGCTCTTAACTCTAACGGTTTTCTTTTAAGACAAAAGGAGAAGAGCCACAGACAGTGCTTCACGCATGCGCTGCGTACCTACAGAAACGCAATAATTCGCGACCACACACACACACACACACACGCGCGCACACACACATACGCGCCCGCGCGCGCGCACACACACACACCGGCAACTCCTCCAAAAAAATCAATAGTGTAGATCGAGTTGTTTTTATGCCATCACCTTCTTACAAAAATAATGGCGGGTGGAAAAATAAGGAAACATTTGAAGAACAAAACGAACGTCTGATTCCAGATAATCGGGTGTCCAGTTTGTACCACGATCCTTCGCGGCACCGAAAGCAGTCCTCCGCTGCTGCACGAAGTGGCGGCCCTTCCGGCGCTCATCGGAGGCTCCTGGCTGAGTACGGCTTGCGAGAGCGTCGAGGGCGGCTTTTGGAGCAAACGACAGCTACAACTTTTCGCCGGTGACAAGTTGTGGACCGGCCGGTGGGACTATTACGCGGATCCGAGGTGCGCGGTGTTCCTGTACGCGGTGACCGCCGCGGGAAGTTACGCGCAACGTGCCTCCAGACATCGTCGTCAGAACCTCCTCGAGAACGCGGGCTTGGACTTTCACGCGAGACGCAGGAGAGACATCGAGACGTTGGAGCGGAATCCAGGAATCTTGAGAACGATCGAAAAGGAGGTGCCGAGGAATGGTCCCCAAAGTTCGGATTTCGAAGAGACTTCGTCCAAAGAAGCCTGGCTGTCCAGCCTGGAATCGAGACAAACCAAGGGGTTGGCCGAGTGGATGACGCCGGAACTGGCGCGGGAGATCTTCGACCTTTACGCGATGCACCGAGGGAAGCAAGAGGAAATGCTGCCGACGTTCGAGGAGATCGAGGAGGCCATCGAGCGGAATGGCAACGCGAGGATGAAGCGGAACCTCGACGATTCCTACCGTCACCTCCTTCGAGACGCGCGCCCGTCGATGGTGGAGTCCTTCGCGGCTATGCTACGGGGTAACCATAACGATCCTCCTCACGATAGCACGACGCCCAAGCCGGTGCCGTCGGTTCCCACGGTGCCATCGGGAACCACGGAATTGGATCTCCACGTTGCCGAGAGCACGATAATTCCGGGAGACGGCAAAACCATCGACAGGTGCAGGCCCACGGAGAGCGAGACCATCCCCTTGGTGTCCTGGAGACGGAATTGCATACCCCGGGCCTTCGAGGCTCCTTCCACTTTGCCGTTGAGGGCCAGAATCGGCGTTAACTGGAACGGGCAGTACATTTTGCTCCTCGCGCACAGAGACGAACACCTCTGGAGGTCTCCTTTGAGACAATGCGGGCCCACGCCGGCCAGGAACGCCGATTTGAGGGCGCATCTGAGGAGGAGCTTGGGCCTTCGCTACGGCTTTTTCACTTCCGGATCCACCAGGAGTTTCCCCTCGTGGGTCTTTGCTCAAGTTTTGCTCATCGCGCTGATTTTTCTCGTTGGGTAGCGAGGGAAGATACCGAGGAAGGAGGAATCGTCAAAACAACGAGAATTGTTGCAAAAAGTAATAAACCGGAGATGACAATTGTCAATTGTCATCACCGGTCAATGAATATGAAATTCATATTTTACTTTTTATTTTCAAAAAGAATTTTCGAAATTTTCGAATATTTTTTATAACTTTTCTTACTATTGTACATAATTTTGTTATTCATCGCCACAGACGCATCTTTCTTATTTTTCTACAATTAGCCAATTTCATAAATTATTTTTATCCGTGCACTCTCACATACGTTCGGTTACCAGCGTGAAAGAGGATCGCCTCTATTCTTGTATATAAATTCCCGCGCTTGGTAATGGAACAAATGTTACCATTTGTAAGTTAGCAATTAGCAGTTTGTAAATTTAGCGATTATTTCCCACGGTAACGGTGATGATAGATGTATATACGCACACATACAGGGTGTGCGGTGTAAGGTGTCACAGCCGAGAGATGGTGGTAGGTGATGAAAAATGGAGAAGAACGGTTATTTACCATTTTTCGAAATTCGCAATAATTATCGAGTTATTAATTAAAACGTTCCGACCAATCAGAACGCCGAAGAGACTCGGTGGGGGTTAAAAAATTTAATGTTTTTGGTTTTCGCCATTTTATTTCTCATGTATTATTACTATTACTACTTTGTTGTCCGACGACAAACACGTACAAGCATAGTAGTGTGGCAGTGGTGTTAATAGAAGCAATAACAGAAGTGAGATTTTCAATGTTTTGGTGTCACCGTCATACTTCTTTCGTTATTATTTTTACTACTACGTTGAGATGGCACACCGACAAATAGGGTCGAGTCTGAAATTTGTTAACAACAACCGAGCCTCTTCGGCATTCTGATTTGTCCGAACATTTTAATTAATAACTCTGTATTTGAATGGGCCACCTCAAAAACGTTGTAAGGTACAAATTGCAAATTGTTCAAAAACCCCCGAAAATGAAAAAAATAACCTAATGGATTTTTTTTTAATCCATCCATTTTTAAAAAATCAATCCATTTTTAATCAAATCCACTCATTTTTTTTAAAAAATTGTTTAAAAAATCCATCAGGTTATTTTTTTTCATTTTCGGGGGTTTTTGAACAATTTGCAAATTGTGCCTTACAACGTTTTTGAGGTGACCCATTCAATTATTGCGAATTTCGAAAAATGGCAAATAACTTTTCTTCTTTCATTTTTGTACCCTTCAATCTACCACCATTCCTCGGTTTTGACATCTTACACCGCACACCGCACACCCTGTATACATAATTATACTCAATATTATAGTTATTATCAATGGTCGTGCGAACACGACTGTTGTGTAAAAAGTTGAACGTTAATTTAAAATTCGAATTGAGTTTAGCCGATAAGTACGATAAGAACTTTAAGAAATGGACGAATATTGACCAGTGAATAGATTGTCATTTTGATGTAATTCACGGTGAAGGGAAGATCGATCTTTCCCTTTGCCGTTCACCTGCAGCACGAGATTATCTACTTGACATTTAGAATTAAGAAATCGGAGTGAAATCGTTGACAAATGTTCAATGACAGTAACTCGAGGGATGCAACCCCAGTGACTTTAATTTATCCATGAATATACATAAGTGTAATCCACTAGGATTTTTGTAGATATATTTTGTATATATATTTTGTAAGTTTTATATAGTCCCTTGTTAGGCTAGATTTTTTTTTTGTAAATTTTTGTACATAGAGAAAGCTGTAAAAATAATGATGTTTGGTGCATACGTAGATGTAAGGTGTACATACTTTATAAAAAAGGGTTTCGAAATGTAAGAAATTAAAATAAAATTCGAAAATTAATACTTTGCCGCCCGCACGTCTGATCGGGATTCTTTCGTTTGGCACCGGTATAAATCTTTATGTACGACACCAACGCGGTGCCACCGGCGCTTGCCCGATAGTTTTCACATGGCACCAACGTGGTGCCACCGGCGCTTGCCCGATAGTTTTCGCATGGCACCAACGTGGTGCCACCGGCGCATGCCCGATAGTTTTCGCATGGCACCAACGTGGTGCCACCGGACTGCATAGTGTTGAGAAATTAGAAAATTGGATAATTTCCAACAATAAAGTTTCTTCTAATTGCGTAAATTTTGATTTTTTCATTGTCAGTAACGAGCTTCAATAGAAGCCGTTGTATAAAAAGTTAAGAACAAAGGCGTCAAAACTTGCATAGATACTACCTCCTTGCTTTTTGTCATTCTCTCTTGCCTACCGTGTATCGTACCAACAGGGTGACAAATCGAGGATTGCTGAAACTAAACTGCTATTATTTGTTCATTAATATTGGAAAATAAAAATCAAGTACAATCTTAAATAGAATAAAGTGTTATTTTTAATCAGGTTTGGTTGTAGTTTAATTGTACGTTCTTAAGTAACGATCCCCGAAGTTTAAAAAAAATCGATAGAAATCGACTATCGTTAACACTTATTCCGTAGAAGTTCGAGAGTCCCGTAATTTAAACAATTATTAATTACTCCGTAAAAACAATCGATAATTACTCCATAAATTCTTCGATGAAAGAATTGAAAAAACGATTAGAAAGGGGAAAAGTATTTATGGGGTATTTTTACAGAGTAATTGATAATTTTGTTATGCCTTTGCTCGATTTTCTTACACTTCGAAGATTGTTGTAGTAGGACCTCGTTATAACAATCTCTTCGGGACCGAACAAACTCCTTATAGCAATTTTCGCCTCAATTACCGCCTTGCGTGGTTATGCGCGACTAGGTTGAAAGCTTAATTCGTACATTCACATACACATACACATTACATGTGTATGCCTACACTTATCCATACATATACACATTTTCAAATTCAAGAAAAATATAGTTTAAGATTCAGAGATTAAGTTATGAGATATTTGAAGGGAAGTCAATTTCAATTGATGCGATTTATATGTTCAAAGCGATTCGACAAATTTTGGAAGTGGGAACTAAAAAGATCGCTATCGGGAGGTAGTTTCGGGGCTTACAGGGAGGGATTGTTATAAAACGAAATTGTTATAACGAGATCCTAGTATATATTCAATTTTGAATGCACACGTAATATGTACACATTTGACATACACCTTATACATATACACATTTTCAATTTCAATAAAAATAAAAAAATAAAAATAATCTCCGAAAGTTTAACATTCGGAGATTGTGTTATGAAATATTTGAAGGGAAGTAAATTCCAATTGATGCGATTTACATGTTCAATGCGATTCGATAAACTTTGGTGGTGGGAGCTAGAAAGATCGCTATCGGGAGGTAATTTTGCAGGTTATGGAGAGGGACAGTAACAAATTGAAATCGTTACAAGAAGCGGGATCGTTATAAATTGAAACCGTTACAACTACTTGAGACTACGTTTATTTATTTCTGTTTCCCAACATTCATGAAAAACAACACACGGCGGTTTATTTCCAGCAACTTCCCATTTCCCACCCCGTATATGGAAACCCAGCGGCACTTGTACCTACCCTAAAGTGCTTTCCTTTAAAGGGGTAAAAATTGCTTCGCGGACTTATCTCGTTTTGATATCATTACCACGATATCAAAACGCGAGAAAGGTAGATGGAGATGCTTATCGTCGCGTTATCGATTAGCGCATGAGCACGAGGAATTATCCAGAAGTGCGTACCGGAGCGAACCTAACCGAACCGAACCGCGCCTACACGTGGAGGCAACAGTGCCTCGGATCGGAGCGACTCGCTATATAAACGCGCACGATCAACAAGTCTCATTGGAAAATCGCTTAGCCCGATAATTCTTTGGAGTGGTGTTGTCAATGGGCAAGACGATAGACGGTGATGCGAACCTACCCGATGCCCGTCGCTTCGTAAGTCGATGCAAACGGTGCGTAAACGCAGAGGTTACTGCGAATGAAAAAAAAAAAACAAAAAAAAAACGGTTATCCCTTTCGAATAACTGTGATGCGTATCGATATGAAAATTGAGTAAGACGACGTCGCCTACGCCGCTTTCGTCCCGTAAATTGTCATATCGATTGAACACCCAGTCCGGTGCGGGAACGAAAACACTGACTCCTATTATGTCGTTTCATTTCCAGTTGTTTTGCGCTACCCTGCTCTTATTTATCGTTGGTGGGGTCAGTTATCGGCGAGGGAGTTAGTCGTTCATCGGTGCTCGTGGACCAGCATTGACCGAATCAGCTCCAAAGGGAAATCCAGTCGAATTTAGCGTTAGCGATGGTGAACGCAATTGCAATTGTTTCCCCTCGAAATTCAAGAGAATTATCGAACGGACCACGTAGAATGCATTTCTGCACCGGCATTGATTGCGTCTGAATTGTTACTCGTAAGTACCCACTTCGAATGCGTCTGGGGAAAATTGGTTGAAGGGAGGAGACGTAATGAAACAAAAGGAGGAGAAAGAAAACTTTGAAATAGTGGAAATTGTTGAAAAAAGAAAATAATTGACATGCGCCCGTGACGTAAGATAACGAAAGTAATTGACAGCCTTTATGCGGAATCGAACGTTATTTAACTCCTACCGTATGTCAACCCGTTTTACTTAAATATTAGAAGAGGTTATACGTTGAAGAAAATACAGGTAATTCCCGAAGGACACGATTTAATTGGTACCGTGTTCTTTGAAACCGTGTTGTTCGGGGCTACAAAAAACGGTATTTCGTTTTAAGTGAGAAAATCAAATAAAAGTTAAAAAATTTGTTTTTTGGTAAATACAAAACTAAAAATTGTTTTTTCTTTTCGAATTTCTATTGGCAAACACTTCTAAGAAATCTTATATTACGTAGTTCAAGTGAATTTTGTAATTAGTTTTGAAAAATAGTTTCATCTTAAATTTTTATTAGCAAAATAAAAGAAAAATAAAACGAGCATACTTACAGATACAGTTGTGAGTAATGTATATGTAATGTGTATTTATTTCAATTAAAATGGGATGGAATTGAGAAATCACAGACGTGATTTTTCAAATTTCGTGATAAAAGTTATAATTTTCTTATAATTCTGAACAATTTTGCGTTTGATCGTAACCCTCTATTTTGTCATAATGGTAAAGTTAGAAATTTGTAATAATAATAGGAGGTAACAAACGTTAAATTTCGAAGTAGACATTTAACACTAGAACTACCACACCAGTCACTTTGACTGGTTTGACAATTTTATTTTATTATTCCTACTCCATGTTACATTTTTTCTTCGCAATGATATAATGATTTTTTGAGAGATAGCTAAAGGATTAATATAATGAACTTTAATTTTGTTTTATTCATTTAAAATAAAAGTCATTTTTTATTAAGTAGAGATAGCGACGTCTCAACTGTCGGTAGTTCTAGTGTTAATTTGATTTCATTGTAAATTATGTGAACGTTTGTATCCAGTTCATAATTGCAAAATTATCACCGTAAATGAGTTGAATTAGATAAATTAGTTGATAGGATTTTCAACCTGAATTGTCGTAGTACGAAATAAATAGATAAAAAGGAAGATAAATATTGAAGATATTAATTTCAGGAATAGTTAAATTATTTACCTGGATTTTAATAGACGAATTAAAATGTAACTACCGTTAGTTTCAAAATTAAAGTAGTAAACAACAGAGAAGTCGCTAATAGATTTACGATTTGTTTGATGTTGTGACAAACGATAACTATTATAAATTGAAAGGTTTATAAATTATTGGTGAGGGGTGAAAAGTTTCCTTTGTTGATCAATAGAACTTTGCAATGTCAATATAGATACAAACGTGCACTTAAAATTTAAATCACAGAGTTATTGAAATCGCATACTTTTTCCTATCACATTGAAAATTAACCCTAGAACAGCACATGGGGTCAATATGACCCCACGCGATTTTCGAACTCCATTGTCCAAAATCGAAAATTGTCCGAACTCCAAATCTGTAATTATGTGCGATATTACGAAAGTTAGTAATTCTTTAAAAATCACACCCTTCATTTTTTCAAAATAAATGCTTTTTTTGAAAAATCGATTACGCTCTTTACGTTCGAGTTTGGAGGTTTGCTGTTCTAGGGTTAACATTGTTGTCAATTTTTTTTTTGGTCGATGATCCTGAAAGGATGAGGGTCCATAAGGCGGGTTTTTGGCCCCAAGGGAGCACAAAGTCGCAACATCTTCAAAAGAAAGCTGTGCCTAATTGCGCTCATATTAAAAAGGGCAGCTGAATGTGTTAAAAAGGGGTATTTTTTTGACGAATCAATAAAAAGACTTAGGTTCGCTTCATTAAAAAAGGGCTTAAATTAATTAAAAACGACTTAATATTGCTCCAAGAAAACATTGAATTTATTAAAAAGATTATTGTTATATAAATCCTGTCACTGTTATTATAATTATAATTATACTTTCTGTATTGTAAATTCTATTTTCGCGCTTTCGAGGAACTGTCCCAGAGCGTTCAATAAATAACTCTAACTCTAAATCCGAGATATTATCATTTTTAACAATTATTAGGGCCAAAATCCCGCGTTATGGACCCCCATCTTTGAATGATTCCATGCTTTAGCGTGTTCAAATGGACCAGTTATTTGATTTATTATGTTTTCTAACATTATATTGACTGTCATACCAGTTTCATAATAATAATATAATTTCTTTATTTCTTTGTTGTTAATTTCGGCCGAAGTATGATATATAATATTTTACAATTTTGATTCCGTAGACGTTTCGATCATTGATTTCTGATCTTCTTCAGTTATTTTTAGTTCTTCATTTTTCAAAAATTAATGATTGTAGATATAGCTATATTGTTAGATTTGTTTTGTTATTGTATATTTGATCTTTGTTTCTATTTCTTAGGATAAAAACAGATCTTAGATAATTGTTATTGTGTAATATAAAATTATGTTATTATCTTTGTTATTTTGTTACTTATTCGATGTTATTCTTTTGTTTTATTTTCGATTTCATTGGATCCGATTTCTTAGAATCGTTTTATGAGATCGTAATGTACTGATATTGTCTAATGTAATAATAATAATAAATATTAATAATAATAAAAATAACGACAATAATAATAATATAATAACTCGAATTTTTCCACCATTTAGCGTTTGAAGTTTGGCGTAACGAGAGGGAGGAGATATGAGAGATGAAAGAGCCGTCGTTCCTGAAGAAAGAGACATGGATACCAAATGTCTCTCGCCTCCAGCGGTACATTTAATAATAGACAAGAAAAGAGGTACGCGTTCACGAAAAAAGTCGGCTTCGCCACTTGGTTCATTTCGAGCCAACGAATTTACCAACGGTACGAACAACCGTGAGGAGGGAGTCGCGGATAAAACGTGCAGAACAAGGACTCGCGTGACAAACGTATTTCATCCAAAAGTTCAATTGGACGTTTCGTCGCGTCCGTCGCTGACAACCGAGGGAAAGTGTTTTTCGCCACGCTGGTGAATCATTTGCCAAACGTCGCCGTTGTCTCACCGAACGAAACAGTGCCAAAAGCGTCCAATCGCAGCCGACGTGTGGATAGTTTAGTCATTCGTAATTGGAAATTATTGTTGTTTCAACAAAGACGAGAGGAGGGATCCAATCCACGCAATTTCGGGGCGTAATTTGTACCTGACTCGTCGCGTCCATCGCTGACAGCCGAGGGACAGTATTTTTCACCACGTTGGTGAATGATTTGCGAACGTCACTGTGCCAAAAGCGTCCAATTGCAGCCGATGTGTGATAGTTTACTCAATTGTAACTGGCAATTATTGTTGTACCAAGAAGGACAAGAGGAGGGATCCAATCCACGAAGAAGAAGAAGAAGAAGAAGTTGCTGAGAGGAAATATCGCAAGTGTGCGAACCTCTTGGATCGAATGCACGCAATTTTGGGGCACAATTTGTA
Source organism: Gasteruption jaculator (assembly GCA_949825005.1). Lineage (NCBI taxonomy): Eukaryota > Metazoa > Arthropoda > Insecta > Hymenoptera > Gasteruptiidae > Gasteruption > Gasteruption jaculator. The sequence continues at coordinate 5,023,805 of OX463767.1, forward strand.
CAAAACGTCAATTTTCTTTCACCAAACGAACGATTCCAAAAGCGTCCGATCGACGATGTGTGATAGTTCACTCAATTGCAACTGGCAATTATTGTTGTACCAAAAAGAACAAGAGGAGTCTGCTTATTTGTAACTAGAAATTATTGTTGCACCAAGAAGGACAAGAGGAGGAGTCCGATCCACGGAAGGAGCTGACGAGAGACAATATTGCAAGTGTGCGAACCTCTTGGACCGAATGCACGCAATTTTGGGACACAATTTGTACATAACCCGCCGCGTTCGTCGCTAACAGCCGAGGGACAGTATTTTTCACCACGTTGGTGAATCATTTGCCGAGCGTTCAATTGCCAATATGCGATAGTCTACTCATTTGTAACTGGACATTAGTGTTACACCAAAAAGGACAGGAGCAGGAGCCCACGGAAGAAGCTGGCGAGAGGGGACACCGCAAGGGTGTGAACTCCTTGGACCGAATGCGCGCAATTTTCGGGCACAATTTGTACATAACCCGCCGCGTTGGTAGGAGTTGACGAAAGAAGAGACCAATCGTTGCGTTCGTCTTTTGTTCCGATCGATTCGTCCACGATTCGAATTTCGAATGACTGTTTCTGTGATTTGTCAAAATCGTCTACAAGACACTGGAAAAAATGCTCTGGATTTCAATTGCATTCGGCCAATTGAAAAAATGTGAAATTGATCCAACGGCAATAACGATGAGTCAAGTATTCGATAGATTCGTTTAAGGCATTTTGTCATTGGACCGATAACAAAATTGGATAAAACAAGTGTCATATGTTCGTGGCAGTCCGTGGTAACTTTGTTCTCGAATCGATAATATTTTTTCCGTGGATATGAAGGTAACAGCGATAATGGACGAGAGTACCCCGACGTAAGTCGAGATTTCCATAAATTCGAATAAATATCGGCAGCGCCTTAAGTAAATAGAAGTTCGGGTGATACGCGACGCAAGTGGACTCATCGCATCTGGGAGAATGCCGATGCCCGGGTGACGAGAAGGAAGAATGACGTCGTGGTCGATTCTTCAGAGGACCCTTTTAGCGCTGGTACTTTTAACGGTCATCGCCTTCGTGGCTGTTCTTACCAGCAAGAGGTTCAATTTGGAAGCCAAAAGGAACGCGATTCTGCTGGAGATGATCGCTAACGCGAGCAACGCCCTGGACAAATTGGACACCGGGCTCAAGGGACTGGCCGCGAAAACGGAAGTCGCCAAGGGACGGCTCAAACAACTGGCTCTCCTGCATCGAGAGAATTTGATCGCTTGCACGTTTCGCAAAGACAATCCGAAGAATCCGACGGTGGTCGATCGAGCGCTCGATAAAAAGGATCGGGAATGAAACGATTGGGAATTTCGGTCTTGGACGAGTCCTGGATTAATTAATTCTTCCTTGTGATATTACAATTTATGTGGACATTTCATTTTTAACACTTTGCCGTCCGCACGTCTGATCGGTATTCTTTCGTTTGGCGCCGGTATAAATCTTCACGTACGACACCAACGTGGTGCCACCCGCGCTTGCCCGATAGTTTTCGCATGGCACCATTGTGGTACCACCGGACGACTGAGTGTTAGTTTCGATCTCAGAGAATCGTGGGAAAAACAGTGAACCGAGGAACTGCGGAATTTGAGGATCGAATATTCCTTCGATCGAGAATCGAGGATCGAGAATCTCTTTTCATACGTACGATACAATTACACTCGACTTCTAAACCTTTTGACAAAATGGGACCGGAACCGCTCGAATCTTGTGACAAAATAAACCACGCCTACGGGCTGCTGTCGTTGGCTGCCGGCCAATGACAACACGACCAATGACAATTTTGACAAATGCAATAGTAACCCGCGCAGTGTGAATAGGAAGGCAGGTAAATTTGAAGTGTTAATTATTTTTCGTATGTTATGACACATTAAAATGTTGTGTGGAAAATATCAACCGGAAGTGCGCGTTGCCAGTGTCAGAAAACTTGAAAGGAAAATATTCAAAAGTTCGAGCAGACGAAAGATTCGATGACAAAAGGTTTAAAAGTCGAGTGGGCGTGCGTATTCCCGGAAAATGAAAAAGGACAATCATTTTGTGTTTGTAATTCCAAGGAGTTTGCAAGTAATACCAAATAATTGATAGAGTGATAATTTTGATAAATTCGACGTTATTTGTTTTCCAGAGAATTTCGATTTTCTTCTCCTTTTTATCGAAGCTTCATTAACAATTAAAAGCAAAGGGGCTGACATCTGGTGTTCGAACCCGGAGTCGTGCAAAGTGGGGTCTACGAAAAATGTCATAATTCTGCAGTTTCCGTAATGTCATTACAGGGGCTGCCAATTGGACCAATTATACAATGAAACGCTATCTATCAGACCCCATATAGACATCTAGAGTGCTGACATCTACATTTACTTTTAATAGCGAATACGATACTTTTGGTTGTAAGGATTATTTTTTTATTCAATTTTACGAAACCTAAGGAAAATATGTTTTGGGACAATGTAAAATGATGAACTCCAGGTGACTAATTTCGAGGAATGTGTGATGAACAAGAGTGTATATAGCAAATGCTGAAGAATTTATTTTTGAAACTCATTGATCATTCTACTCACTGAATTCTGAAAATGCTCACTTTTCCAATCGCACTGTTAAAGGTTATTACGATTATTGAGAACGAAGGAACAAATGAAAAGGGTAACTTTGAGGTTGAACCTCCACCGAAAAATACGGAATTTCCAAAGTAGTGACAATCGTTACAAAAAATAATAAGAATGCGCAGGTGACGTAATAGTACGTCACGTAACGAGGGCGTGAAATAGGCGAGTATCGCACGAATCGAGTTTGTCGCCACCGTTCCGCTTTGGCGCCCAATGAGACTAGGGTGATAATTGCCTTTGCGTATTCTAGTTTTGGTAACTAGCACTTTATCAGGAAAAGTATAATACGCAACCCGAGCGTAAGGCGATTATCGCGCTGCTTTCATTTGGCGGCCTCGCTTCGTTAGGGCGACTTACCCGACTCGTGCGGTAATCGCCTATTTTACGCCCTCGCGATCCTCGTGGTCTACGTAACGTTGTCTGGTTGAGTGTGCCATAAATTTTTATGGAGAAAAAAGGTCTCCGTAGATACCTTCCGGATAATTGGGAAGGTGGCGCTAGCGTTGCTTTAAATCTGGGACAAATCTGGCAAAAATCTTGTCGTAAGCCGTCGAAGTAATTTCTGCGATACTGGAATTTTTTATTTTTTTCACCGGGTGTCCGAAACCTTGCACCGTAATAGCACGATATAAAATAGACTTCCGTTGAAGTGGGTTCAGATGGAAACTTCAAAAAATTTATCAGGGTTTCGCAAGTCTCTTCTTACGCGAAAGACTGAAGATTGAAAGTAACTTCGGCACCTAACTTTGCGATACTCCTACCCATATAGGATTTTACAACTGGCCCAATTTGGGGCCACTAACGATAGCCAAGCTTCCAGCGATGGCGCGGTATTGGCAACCAGTGTTGGCGCGGTAATGGCTGTGTCATGGGATGATAATTCGGGCCCAATAATGACCCACCGTGCCGGCCCAGCAACGGCGATCATTGATGTCCCAGTCGGGACCAGTATTCATGGCCCAGCTATGGCAATTGTTCGTCAGCCGGTTACGATACGCATTCGTGGCCCTGTCGTGGTTAACATCGATGAGCCAATTGTCGCTAATCATTCGTGGCTCGCGTTTGGACGATTATTCAGGGAAAGCTGGTTAAAAGACGTAAGCGACTCACTCTTGGAATGTCTGTTTATTTTTTTCAATATAATCGCGCGGTGCGAACACTCGAATTAAATTTAAATTAAGTTTAATTATATTTATTATATTTAAGTAAATTTAATTGTTTTAAATCCTTAAACTATGAAATGTTTAACCCTTTGACTGCTATAGGCGTATATACACGCTTTGACAAGTTCATCAATATATACGAATGGCGATGCGCCCTTAATGTCTGATATCTGAATATTGCCGCATATATTGATAGTTTCGTGCAAGAGTAAGCCGCAGTGAAAGGGTTAACATGCTATCATTGTGACAATTGAAATAACGCGTTTTTGGTACACGAACAACTTTGGCACATACAAACAAATAGTCGGCATAGCGGCAATGGCCCAATCATGGCCCATAAGTGACCTTCGTTGCTTCGCTATTAACCCTTTAAGAGTTGAAGGCGCATAAATGCGCTCTCATGAAATTGCCAATATACAGGGTGTCCCAGCTAACTTGACCACCTTGAATATCTGGCTTAGTGTTGGTAGATATAATCAAGGTGGTCAAGTTAGCTGGGACACCCTGTATACGAAAGGCGTATATATGTGCTCATAACACTTTAAGCGCCACGTCAGCCATCGGTGGCTGACACTGGACTTTTCGTTTAGGCCGCGTCAGCCACCGCCCTACAATACCAACGCTTCAAAGCGGCGTGCGTGGCCTGGCGAGGACTTCCTTAAAAATCAGCGTGGCGTGGTGGTTGATAGTTTCGTGCAAGAGTAAGCACCACTCAAAGGGTTAATGCGTTAATCAGTGGCATTCGGCAATGGCCAACGATGTTTCAATACTGGCGTGCCAATAACTGGTTGTCGTGACTGGACCAAGCGTCGGCCTCGTTGTGTCACGCATGGCAAATGGGCCTATATGGGTAGTTGGTTCGTGAAAATTAGGTGATCTACCGTAAACGTCCTGCCTACTTTTCCCACGCTAATAGCGTATCTCAAATGTCACCAAGTGACAATGGCGTGTCTCGATTTATATGTATGTACTTGTGCACGTAACGCGCGACGCGTAACACGTAGGCGTATCCTCCTGTGATCTCATGAAATGTGCAAAAAGAAATTCACGAAGATGTCGAAGACTCTATATTTTCCTAGTATACATACCTATGATACATGTAAAACTTTGCGGTGAAATTATTGGATCCGATTTTTGTTAGACCAAGGACGATCGAAAAACGCAACACCGGAGTTCGAAAATTGGCCCTTAGGGGACCGGAACGGCGCCACATGGCGTTATGGGCCGACTCGCCAACATCCGACGTTGGTTGGTTTGGTTCCAAATTGGGGAGCTCGGATTACTTTTGAATGGAAATAAAGATCTTCTAAAATTTTGGAAATTCCGGCCCCGTAAGGGTTGAAGAAGGAGGGCGTTGTTGTTCTCGCGGCTAACTTTGGGCCGGATGTTGGTATAACAAAAATTTGACTCCCGTGTACGTATGGACAAAGAAATAAATGTCATAAAATTAACGAACAACAGTAACAAGTTGTACAGTAGCGAACGGAGAGAATCGTAGACTTGGAAATTCAAATATTGTATAGTCAACGTTTACACCACCCTTGTGCCAAAATACTTCTCGGGAACACACAGACAACTCGTATCACTCGTAATTTACGTTCCGCTGATTTTATCACGTTTCGTTATCTCAACTTGGGGAATGAAACTTTGTGAATCATTATTATTGCTATTATTATTATCATTATTATTATTATTATTATTATTATTTTCTTCATCATCATTATCATTATTATTATTAATATCATTATTAGTATCATTATCATTATTGTTACTATTATTATTTTATCATTATTGTTACTATTATTATTTTATCATTATTGTTACTATTATTATTATTATTATTATTATTATTATTATTTATATATTTGGGTTGTTTCCTTTAGTCGTGAAATTAATATATGAAATATTTACTTCTAGCTTAAAAAATGCGAATTGTTTGATTTAGATTAAGTTTCCAATCTAAATCTCGACCCAGACTACATTCCACCGGAATAGTCTTAATTAATTAAAAAAATGTCGAGCCAAAAATTAAATATTTCATATATTATTATTATTATTATTATGATCATCATCATTATCATTACTATCTCTTTTACTATTATCATCATTACTGGTATCGATTGAAGTGAAGAAGCGTGGTAGAACCAACGGACTCGAATATTTTCAAATCATCCATCTTACCTTCTTCTTCTCCTCGTCGTTGATGTACGAATGACCGTGGTATTTCCTATTTCCTAATCGCTAATCGCTCCGAAGAACCTACATTCCTCATGCCCGCCCTCTGTTTCGATTTTTGGGTATTAACGCTATTTCTACCAAAAGTGTTATAACATTTTCATTTACAATTATTTTCGAAGTATAATTTCATCTTTTTTGAAATCCACAAACGGGAGGTGCGGAGTACAGCAATTATGCATATGTCAAAAATATGGTATTAATTAAGAAAATCTATTTTTATTATAATTCTGTATTTTTGGCTTTGGGTTTTCGATTACGTACAATTAGCGCGGTAGAAATAGTGTTGAACCCCAAATATTCTTACTCTCGCCCACGAGGGCCAACGAAGAGTGTAGGTGTGGAAAAAGAGCAACTTCTTAACAAATACGTTATCGTATATGTATAAGAGCGTATAATAAGTGTATGTCGAATTGAATGTATAAGAATTTGTATCGAGCCTTTTGCGGGGCCGAATCGTCCACTCTTTTCATGATTTTTCGCAATAATAAAGAAAATTAAACAAACGGGATCACTTTTATTCAAATAAGTAACGAAAGAGGAGAGGGAGAGGGAGAGAGAGAAAAGAGAGATGGAGGACAAAGAGGTTTACGAAAGTTATTTCTGCTAAATGAAAAATTGCACAAACGATATCTGTAAGAGAAAATAACGAGTTTAACGATGTAATTGCACAATAATAAGTAATAAATGAAGTCAAGGAAGCAACAAAAAGGCGTTTTTTTTTCCACGTACTTGCATGTGCACCCAAAAAGTATCCAAAATATTGCTTTTATGTGGTCACTGAATTTCTACAGGGAAAAAGAAAATTGATACAGGGTGTTCGGTGTAGGGTGTCAAAGCCGAGAGATGGTGGTAGGTGGTAAAAAATGGAGAAGAAAAATTCTTTACCATTTTTCGAAATTCGCAATAATTATCGAGTAATTAATTAAAATGTTTTGGCCAATCGGAGGTGGTACCACGTTACAGGGGGCGAGGGGGCATCTCTGGCTGTGAAAGTACGGTCGTCGTCGCTAGGAGATTTGAAGTCTAAATATTTTGACACGCCCACCGAGGCTCTTCGACGTCGTGATCGGTCAAAAGATTTCAACTAATTACGCGGTAATTATTCCGAATTTCGAAAATGGGTACTGAACTTGTTTTCTCAAATGTAATTTAAAGAAAACCGGAAAATTCGGTGTTTTTTCAAAAATTCATAACTCCGCCATTTTTTGAGCCGAACCGCAGGCCTTTTGGTAATAAGTAGCGACTAATGTGTTCTTTATGTGTGCATAAAACAAAGATTGTCGGACTGTTTATAACAAGAACACGGAACAGAGTTGAGAGTGAAAAACATATACCTATTAATCTACGCATCCCCTTTTATGTAATTGCGCAAACCGGTTTGCTGTTATTAGTTTTCTCACAAAAACGCTGTTTTAATTCTCTAACGATTGGCCTGTCATACAACACGTTGGTAATTACATACTCGAATCGTCTTCGCTAACTCGAACACATTCCAAACGTGATGTCATTCGCAACACTATGTAACCGATATTTACATAACTTGTATATATAGCTGGTATATTTGTAAACACAACCATACACCGTGTTTAGATATGCTTCGCTCGCTGGATACTGTTAAAATGATGATATAATCATCTCATTGTCAGACAAAGGTTTCGATATGTGTGTGCGTAGGTATAGTTAATAATTGCGAGTATACAAATGTTTGAAAATATCATAATTGAAACAAACGACGGCTACATTTGGTGCATTTTTAACGGTAAATCAAACTATTTCGTTTCAACACCTTTGATCAATAATATTTCTTTTCTGTGGATCTACGTTTACATACAGATCGATTTACGTGTGGTCGTAAATAACGGTAATACATATTCAAGGAACATTGGAGGGGCACAGAAATGGGAGCAACGAATTCGTCTTTGATTATAATCAAGACTCAATAAAAAGATAATATTTTTTGCTGTTCAAAATTGCATTTCAGAAAGGGAAATTTAACACGTTGACTGCCACGTAAAATTTACGTGACTCCCTATTCATGCCGCGTGGGTCGCAAGGGTATACGCCATTGCATTTGTCGTAACCAGCGCGACCTGAACGGAAAGTTTAGGGTCGGTCATCGGTGACCGATATGGCGGTCAACGTGTTAAAGAATCGTTATAGATTTTGAAGTGATAAAATTGGTAACAGAGAACCGGGTACAGTTAGTATATGTATCTGATCGTTCGGGGAACGAAGCGCCGTTCCTCGGGGTTTCCCCATACCTGCTAACTGAATTCGGATGTTCTGTTTTTAACTTCATCCACTTCCTAGTTCCACCAGCCAAGGGGTGTCGCTGCTGGTTGTTGGCAGCTTATGCGACCGGGCCTGGGAAAACCCTGCCCTCACTTCCATTCGGAAGATCATCGAACAAGTTGGACCCACCCCGAAGGGAAGCGACCACTTAGCCGTGCCTCATCCTCAACGAGTTGAGGGCTGGGCTTTATTGCCCAGCGGGTACCACGTGGAGGTGGGTCGCCGGCTTGCGCCCGGTCCCAGCGGAATGGCTAGGCCGTTTGTGACTTTCTGCCATGGGTGCTCCTATCCTAGAGAACTGGGGGTACAGTAGAATCTTCGTACAAGATACCACAAGGGACCGGAGGCGAATATGATTCCGAAAATTACCGTTCCCCCACTCAGCGGCCTGCTACGCCGGAGAGGAATAGAACTCACGTACGGAGTACGCAAGTCCAAACATTCAGAGGCGAAGCGGCATTAGGAGTGGGGGTAGTGGATTAGCGAAGGGGGACCCGTGGTATCTTGTACGAAAGCATTCGAAAGTATCTTGTACGGAGATTCTACTGTATTTGCTTCGTAGAGAAAGTATTGCTTAGCGGAACACTAATTGGGACAGTTATTCTATACGACTGTACACACATGACACAGTCATACTAATCACATACAAATATATACAATTCCTTTCCATATATACAATATTCTTTCCTGGAGATTTTTAACGCTATTTCTACCGCGCTAATTACACCCAATCAAAAATCCGCAAGCAAAAATATGAGAATATAATTAAAATAGATTTTCTTAATTAACACTTTGCCGGACGTCTGAACGGGATTCTTTCGTTTGGCTCCGATATAAATCTTTACGTACGACACCAACGTGGTGCCACCGGCGCCTGCCCGATATTTTTCGCTTGGCACCAACCTGGTGCCATCGGACGGCATAGTGTTAATAGCAAATTTTTGCTAGACGCATATAATTGCTCTACTAAGCACCTCCCGTTTGTGGATTTTCAAAAAAAGTGAAATTAAACCTCGAAAATAATTCGAAATTCGAATACTAAAAGGTGTCTTTTGACACCTTTGGTAGAAATAGTGTCGATTAATTTTTTTTAATGGTAGTTTTTTAATAGTTTTTAATAGTTGATAATTTGTTGCGATAAGAGCTCCCCCATTAGGTAGCCGATTTTTCCTCCGTGGAAAATTACTTTCGAGTGCATTTGTGGTATCGGTGCTGTTGTCACAGCGATAACAACTGCACGGGCGGGCGATTAGCGTTTAATTGTCAATCATGGAAATTAGAAAGTAGCGTAAATGACACTACGCGTACTTACGATACATCCAAGTTGCAACTCATGTCAAGTCATGCTAGTTTTTTTTTTTTTTTTACGTTAAACGAAGGATCCGGCCGATGAATATTAATATGCATGTGTAAGTAAGTATACGAGTGTGTCGATGAAGCGAAGCAGCACCGCGTGTAATTTCCGTGATTCCATCGAGAGCTTAGTGGTCTGGCAGCCTGCCACGAGAGCAGTAACTATAAAACTTATATCGTTGGAGCGGGATACGAGGAGTCGAAAAAGAAAGAGAATCGAAATTATTGGATCTTTTTAGAATGTCGCAGAAAAAAGGCGAGTATACATATACATATGCCCGCATATATGTCTTTCTATTTTTAAGCGGAATTCTTTATATTCCTTATGGCCAATTCCTCCGTTTGATGCGTATTATAAAACATAAATCTTTCCTGCGTTCCGTAGATTAAAAGAAAGAAGTGATAAATTTTTTTGCCGTGGAAGTCGGGGAAAACGTTGAGACAAGAATGAGTTAATAACCGTTTTTAGTGCCAAGCGGCGCGATCGCGCTTCTTTTGCTCCATGTCCAAAAATGCCAGCATTTTTGAAATAAGGAATGAAGAAGAGCGCTATTGCGCCGCATGGCAATTTTTTATTTCGAAACAAAAGAAGACCCGTGGCACTAAAACGGTTGAGAGGTGGCGTTAGTGTAGATTAGATACATTTTTATCGATAACTTGAGCCATTTATTTTGAAAGTGGCCGAAGTCCATTTGTGAGTGTTTTCTTGTTAATTGCAATAACATGTACCACTCCAAGTTAGTTGTCATAAAAAACATTTTCAATTGAAAAAAAAAAGATGGACTTAGACCACTTTCAAAATAAACGGCTCACTTTCATTGCTGCTTTTCTGAAAAATAGAGATTAAAAGGAATTGTTGCGTGTACAAGAATAACTGGGGGGGGGGGGGGGGGGGAGAATGAAATAGCATTTTCGTACTTTTAATCTTCGAGAAAGAATTGAGAGTCATTTTTAGAGTAGATATGATAAACCATTACCGATAACTATTATTTCTGTTTTTCTGAAAAATAAAGATTGAAAGTAATAATTAGCTATTCCAATGGCCATATGTTATGTTTTCGAGGTCGCTCTATTGTTAGTCGCTAAGAAATTTTGAAAAAAATGGCGTTTAACTTCTATTTTTCTAAAAAATTTGAAAAAAATACTGATTTTTCATTCTTTTTTTTCTCTTTACCCATATTTTCCAACGAGAAAGCAATGAAATAGCATTTTCGTACTTTTAATCTTCGAGAAAGAATTGAGAGTCATTTTTAGAGTAGATATGATAAACTATTACCGATAACTATTATTTCTGTTTTTCTGAAAAATAAAGATTGAAAGTAATAATTAGATATTCCAATGGCCATATGTTATGTTTTCGAGGTCGCTCTATTGTTAGTCGCTAAGAAATTTTGAAAAAAATGGCGTTTAACTTCTATTTTTCTAAAAAATTTGAAAAAAATACTGATTTTTCATTCTTTTTTTTCTCTTTATCCATATTTTCCAACGAGAAAGCAATTTCCTATCACTACAAAACTTATAAAATCCAGCCTGGTAAAATTATTTTTTCAAAATGGCGGTTTCAAAACGGCTGCAAAAGAATAATTTTTTTGCCATTTATGATTTGCGTTGTTAACAAGTTCTTTTTTCATGTTTCCAATATCAAAATATCATTTTAGGGTGTTTTCGGGTCGCTGATCACTATTCCTATGTCAAAATTACAGAATTCATAATGGCGGATCTGTTATGAAAAAAGAACTTATAACAACACAAATTATAAATCGAAAAAAATTGGCTTTTTCTGCAGCCATTTTGAAACCGCCGTGTTGAAAAAAAAAATTGTTTTCGAGACTGGATTTTATTCCTTGGGTATGGGGATCACCTTTTTGGTAGGTTCTGTAGCAATGGAAAATTTCTTTCCCGTCGAAAAATATGGATGAAGAGAAAAAAAAAAGAATGAAAAATCAGTATTTTTTTCAAATTTCTTGGAAAAATAGAGGTTAAATGTGATTTTGTTAAACACTTCATTTTTAAACGCCAGTAATCAGTTCACTTGGGCCGAAAAGGGTTAAAGGGAGTAAATTTTCGTTTTGGTACTTTTAATTTTCGAAGTTTGACGAAATTGGTAAAAATATACAGAGTGATAAGTAGGAAGTTGCTAACGCCAAAGTGTTATTAATTTTTAATAATTGCTGGAAAATAAGAACTAAATACATTCTTGAATAGAGTAAAGTTACTATTTTTATTTGCATTTGATTTTTCAATCATACATTTTCAAGTGACAATATTCCAAGTTTGAAAATATTGATAAAAATGGACCACAGCAGGTGACAAATGGGAAGTTACTAAACCGAAACTAAACCGATATTATTTTTTATTAAATGCGAGAAAATAACTGAACCCAGTTTTAAATGGAGCAAAGTTGTCATTTGCCAAGGACAACTTATTCCGTAGTAACAATGTGCTATAGACTAGGGAGATTACGACGTCATACATTGAGAGTCCGGTAATTGACAAAGTTATCAATTACTCCGCTAAAATAATCCGCAATTACTCTAGAATTTCAGTAGGAATTTAATTTTTTTTACCTTCATTTCTCGAATACTTTTCTCGATGAATTTTTAGAGTAAATATGTGTTATTTTTGCAGAATAATTGGTAATTCTCTCAATTACGGGATTTTGTCAAACTTCGACGATTCTTACTTAAGGAGGTACTACACCATTAAGAATTAACGATTAAAAAATTATGAAAATTTATATACTATAAGATACACGCATAAAAGAAACCCTGTTAAATTTTTAGGAGGCGGGGTTAGCTATTAAACTAGATATTAGTATTCATTTATTCGTATATTTAACACAGGCTCTAATGTAAAACTGCATTTCATGTAGTTATTTATATATATTTTAGCAATCGTGACGGTGAAATCAGGATGAAACTGTCAGTGTAATATAAGTAATGTTTAAGGATCAATTTACAAGTTGAAAAACATCGATTCATTGATTATTAATACATCGAAAATAATAATTTATGACGAAGAATAACGTTGCATATATGCTATTCAGCTATTAGAATTTCGTACGTTGGTAACACTGCAACGATACAATCTCGTCCGCGTGAACTTATCTCTATAGTCTAGCCGTTGTGCTTCTTGTGTGTCGTATATATAGATTTATTATTTGAAGATTTATTATATCGAGGATTCTAAAGAGAAAGAAGAACCCAAAGTATTCTATTAGAAAGGCAAGAAAGTTTCGGAGAGAACATACATTTCGAAACATCGTACAGTGTTGCCACAATCTGCCACATCAAAACTAGTCAAGAAGGAGACTAAAAAGAAAGCGTTTGTGTATTGACTCTATCAGTTGGTCCCATACTCCTTTAAGAAGGGAGTCTGGTGTAACAGGTCTAAAAAATCGATTTTTTTTTGTTGCTTAAAAATCTTCTTAAACGTGTGAAGAATGCTTTTGTAAAGATATAGCATCAAATTCGATCTTGAAATATAGTTAGGAGCGGTGAGAGCGCCAAGTAGGTACACCTAAACACGAACTAGCCGAAAACTTTAAACGCGTTTTTCTCAAAACCACGTTTTCCAAATTGGCGGGACGCATAGCTCATCGAATTTTTATCCGATTCACTTGATTCAACGTTTAAATTGATGATAATTAAATTTATATGCTAATGAACCTCGACTTTTCATGAATTATTATTATAGCATAAAGTTATTGCAAAATAACAGCGGGCACGTATCGTTCATTTTCATGTTTTCTTCCGCCATTTTTCCAAATAACAATTTTATTTTCAAACTGAGGTTCATCCGCATTTTATATACCTGCTAAAGAAAAATTTTTCCTCGTTTTACGTTTCCGATAAACCCGTGTGGCGGCCGTGATTATTCCGGAATTTTTTTATGATGAAATGAAACGACGCAGAGCTTTCAAATTTTTACTACATATTTATTCATTCTTCAATTACGTCTCTGAATTTTGTTATACGAAAATATACTTATGATCGTGAGTTATACCGCTCGCAGATTGGCAGATTGGCTTATCTGAAATAAAAAAATAAAATTGCAAGTTGATCTATAAGCGGATGGCTATCGTCGGAATGAAGATTTTTTGTAAATATTGAAAATTAGATTATTTACATGCTTTTAAACATTAAGACCCAAAATTTAATGATTTTTTTGGACTATTTTTTCTGTAAAAAGAAAGCGGTTCAATGTTTTTAAAAAATCCTCATTCCGGCGATAGCCAACCACTTATAGATCAACTTGCAATTTTATTTTTTTATATCAGATAAGCCAATCTGCCGGAATCATGGACACCGTTATTTTCACATGGATGCCATTCGAGCGGTATAACTCACGATCGTAAGTATATTTTCGTATAACAAAATTCAGAGACATAATTGAAGAATGAATAAATATGTAGTAAAAATTTGAAAGCTCTGTGTCTTTTCATTTCATCATGAAAAATTCCGAAAAAATCTCAAAGGAGACGGCCGCCACACGGGATGACCCCCTTAAACCATTTGCATCATGCGACTAAAATGAAAAACAGTCGCGGGTTCGCGGAATAATCCGCGCTCGGTAAGAAAAACAATCGCGGATCGCGGAATATTTCGCTCTTGGATGCAAAAAGGATAAAAATGTATGAATGAACTTCAACCGAATATGAATAAAAATGACAATTTTGCGCTATTTGCATAAGACCGTGTTTGGCACCGGCCACCAATATTAGCCCATTAATGGCCCTGTTGTTTTTTCCTACATGGCCATCACTCTGAATTTATTACCATCATTTGAATTTCAAACGAATCGTGTTATAAGGAACACAAAAATTGGATGCTCTCTTTCCCCCTTTATCCCTGCTTTCCTTTACCGTTTATCCTCTAATCTTATAGTAATTTTGTTTTCTTTGGGCGTAGAATGTGTTTCTTGCGGTCCCGGATACCCGAGTCCTCGGGCAGCGATGCTTCACGGACCGCGCGAAAAGCTCATGTACGTGGTTTGCATTCATACAGACCCAAAGAAAGCCGATGTTCTTTCCACGGTGGATATCGATCCTGAGAGTCCGACTTATTGTCAGGTACGCGATCTTTTACGCACCGCGAATATTATTCGAAAAAATTTCCACACGGAAATATTCACATATACTAAAATGTACCTAAAAAAAATGTCTCAAGAGCGTTTCCGATGTTTTTTTCCTCAGCTGTCCAATGATATACGCAGTTTTTCAAAAATTTTCCATTTTCACCTTCAAAAAGTATAAAACATCTTATCTCTCCAAAAAATATATTTTTTATATTTTTTATAAAATAAATAAAAATATACATCTCCGTGTGGTTTGCCATACCACTTTCAACTGAAAATATAGCTTAGCGTGTCTCCCCGTTGTAATTAATGATGAAAAATCAAATAATGACACCTATAGCAGCGTCATTTCCTGAAGCAGGTTTGATCTACGTATATTTCCGCTTTTTCTATGATCATCAGATAATCCACAAATTGAGGATGCGCAATGTGGGAGACGAACTCCATCATTCCGGCTGGAATATTTGCAGCAGTTGTCACGATTTACCCCGCAAACGTGACGTTTTGGTGTTACCATGTTTCATGTCCGATCGTGTTTACTTGGTCGATGTTTCCAGCGAAAAGGAGCCAACCATTAAGAAGGTAATTTGTCAATCCAAATTATTATTGTAATCGTGACCTACCAGTGGTGTTAGTGGCACAAACGTATCATGCGACGAAATTAGTATAGTTGGACCTCGTTATAACAATCTATCACTCTCTTCGGGACCGAACCGTCGAACTTATAACAATCTTACCCTGAATTACCACTCTGCATGGCTATGCGTGGCTAAGTTGTACATTACTACGCTGAAGAATAACGTGTTCCCTATACATTTTAGTTTATCGTGTAACCTCAAAGGTCACATGTATTGAGATATTTATACACGTGCAATTTGTAACAAGTAAGTATATTATACATATGAATAAATTCACCATTAGAGAGAGAGAAGCTATTATAGAAGTAAATTTCGATTGATGCAACTTATAGGTTTAATATGATTCCTCGATAAACTTCCAAGGTGGGAGCTAAAAAGATTGTTATCGGGAGGTAATGTTGTGATTTATCGAGAGGGATTGTTATATGGTGGATTTGTTATCACGAGGCCCTATTGTATGTAATTTTGAATCCACATACAAAGGTTGAGGGTTCATAAGGTGGGCTTTTGGCCCCAAGAGAGCACAGAGGCGTAACATCTTCATTTTTATATATATGATGCGCTTTGATGTCCTTTACAACATACATAAAAAAGAAGGCTGTGCGTAATTACCCTTACATTAAAGAAACGCAGCTGAATGTACCAAAAAAGTTTTTTTTTTCAGCAAAAACAAATAATATAAAGACTTAGGTTTGCTCCATTAAAAGAGGGCTTAAATTAATTAAAAAATACTTTAATATTGCTTCAACAAAACATTGAAATTATTAAGAAGATTTTTTTTATATAAATCCGAGATATTATCATTTTTAACAATTATTCGGGCCAAAATCCCGTCTTATGGACCCCCATCCTTTGTACACGTGGTACAAATGGCATATAAATGTGTACATTTAATATATACAAGTTTAATATACACATGTGCACATTTTCAACTACAAGAAAAATAAAGTTTCACAACTGAAGATTATTTAAAAAAAATTAATATAATGATTTTTTTAAAATAATCTTCCGATGAAGTGATTGGCCGATAAACTTTTGAGGTGGAAGCTAGAAAGATTGTTATCGGGAGATAATTTTGTGCCTTATAGAGAGGGATTGTTATAAGGTGAAATTGTTGTAGCGAGGTCCTATCGTATTTCTATGTACGAATCGGATGAAAAGATGAAACGAAAAATGTTTAACGTCTGGTGACTGATCAACCGTGGAAGCGAATATATTAACACATTGACTGCCATGTTGGTCACCGTTGACCGACACTAAACTTTCCATACAAGCCGCGCTGGTTATCACAAATGCAATAGCGTATACCATTACGACCCACGCGGCGTGAATAGGGAGTCACGTAAATTTTACGTGGCAGTCAACGCGTTAGAAGGGATTTTTCTATCATTTGTCATATAATGTACAGGGTTGTTCAGAGTACCCGTATACCGGACCTTTTTTAGAAAACGGTGCGTTGGAGCTAAAGCCTGGTATGGGTGCTCCGAATAACACCGTATAGAAAATAAAATCTCATCCTGAACTTTTTATGCATAATTAAGATCGTGGAACCGGAGGAGCTTCACAAACTTGGCCTTGCAACGCCACATACGTCGCATTGCTCGCCGACCGGGGAGATTCTAATTTCAACGATGGGAAAGCCCAATGGAGATGGATTGGGCGATTTCCTTTCCGTGGATAGCGAAAGTTTCGAAGTCAAGGGTAGCTGGTTGTTGGGAGAAAAACGAGCAAAATTCGGCTACGACTTTTGGTACCAGCCTTACCACGACGTACTTGTCGCCACTGAATGGGGTACCCCGAGGGTCTTCAAAAGAGGATTCGCTGCCAGGGACCCGTACGATACCGGTAAATTGAAGGCAATTGCTTGGTAAAGCAATTATGCGTTGGTACAAAATTTGTAATTAACCCTTTGACTGCTGAAGGCGTATATATACGTTTTCACAGGTCCATCAATATATAAGAAAGGCGAAAATTCACGCCCTCTGTATTTTTTGCTGTAACACTTTTGACCGTTTTACTAATTGATTCAACATGGAATTTATCGCTCTATGTAACATAACATAACAAGTGTCCATAATTATTAGGGTTATTTGCAATTATTATTTTTTTGAAACCCTGAGATTGATAAATCACTTAAATCTCACTCACATGTAAATAACGCGCCGTCCATATTGATGGATTGCTCTTGGAACGCGTCGCAGTGAAAGGGTTAATTAAGAAAATCTATTTTGATTAAAACACTATATTTTTGGTTTTTGATTTTTGATCACGTATAAGTAGCGCGGTAGACCTGGTCAGACATAGCCACGCAGAGTGGGAATTGAGGGAAAGATTGTTATAAGGGGTTAGTTCGGTCCCGAAGGGATTGTTATAATGAGGGCCTACTGCGTTTCGATAACTTTCAAATTAACACTATTTCTACCAAAGGTGTCAAATGCCACCTTTTAGAATTTGAATTTCGAATTATTTTCGAGGTTTAATTTAATCTTTTCTTTTTTAAATCCACAAACGGGAGGTTCTTAGTAGAGCGATTACGCGTCTCTAAAAAATTTGCTATTAATCAAGAGAATCTATTTTAACACTATGCCGTCCGGTGGCACCACGTTGATGCCATGCGAAAACTATCGGGCAAGCGCCGGTGGCACCACGTTGGTGTCGTACACAAAGATTTATACCGGCGCCAAATTTCGCTTTTGGATTTTTGACTACGTATAATTAACACGGCCGATATAACGTTAATGTCATTTCAGAGAATTACGGCAGAAGCCTGAACTTTTACTCATGGAGCAAACGGGAGCTTATTCAAACCATTAATTTGGGTGAAGACGGCATCGCTCCACTTGAAGTTCGATTTCTACACGATCCGAAAGCCGCCGAAGGATACGTGGGTTGCGCCGTGTCATCCACCGTGTTCAGATTCTTCAAGAATGACGACGGAACTTGGGGTACCGAAAAAGTCATAAGCGTTCCTCCCAAAGAGGTTGAGGGATGGATGCTACCGAAAATGTCAGGTGATTTATCTTGCTTGTTAAATAATTCACTTGCAGTTATTAAAAAAAACGCGTTTTTGTCACCGTCACTCTTCGGCACGGGTGCCAATTTTACGCAGGTTTGGGATCTTCTACTTTCCTCCCTGAGTGCATCATTTTTATGATTTTTTTTACTGTACAGAAACTGTACAGCTCCGTTTTCCCTCGATTAACACGTTAACTGTCGCGTTAAATTTACGGGAATCCCCATTCACGCCGCGTGGGTCGCAAGGATATACGCTATTACATTTGTCATAACCAGCGCGGCCTGAACGGAAAGTTTAGTGCCGGTCACCGGTGACCGACATGGCAGTTAACGTGTTAAGGAAAATGTAACAACTTTTGTCCGAATCAATTGCAGGCATGATCACGGACATCCTTCTGAGCTTGGACGACAAATATCTCTACTTTTCGAACTGGCTTCAGGGAGACGTGAGACAATACGACATCACGGACCGTAGAAATCCCAAATTAACGGGTCAGGTTTTCTTAGGAGGAAGCATGTTATCGGATTCCAAAGTGCGCTTGGTAAACAGCGACGAAATGAAACCGGATCCCGTTCATGTAAAAGGACGTAGATTATACGGCTCTCCCCAGATGATGCAATTGAGTTTGGACGGCAAGCGTCTCTACATCACGGCGTCCATCTTCAAACCCTGGGATAAGCAGTTTTATCCGGAACACGTCCAGTGAGTTGACCGACAAATTGCATCTTTTGCCAATTTGCTTTGTCCCTGAAGCGCGAATAGCGTGATTTGTTCGAATTGACAAAATTTGCTTTGCTCAGGAACGGTTCGACCATGGTAAAGTTGGACATCGATGTCGAACACGGAGGTATGAAGTTGGACGAAAACTTTTTGGTCGACTTCGGAACCGACAAAGATGATATTTTGCTGGCCCATGAAATGAGGTGAGGCGCCGGTGCTTTGGTACCGGGTTTAGGGGGAAAATTATTTTATAGTTATATTATTATATTAGAATATATAATATTATTAAATATTATATATCATATTAATATTAAATACTATATATTAAATTAATTATTAAACAATTATATTATAATTATATTTTTAACATTTTGAGTCCCGTGTTAGTTTTCCTAACTAATCGACTTTAAAATAGTAATCACAGACACTAAACGCGTACACAGAAAATACTTTCTGTTTCCATTCTCAACAAAAGTAGTTTTGCCCTCCATTACCCATGATAAACACTGACAATGAGAAAAAAATGTAGATAAAGTATCATATTTTTAATAACAATAAGGGTTAACTATATCAAAGTATTTGAAGTAATTATTTGAATATGGTATGAACAACTACACTCGACTTCTAAACCTTCTGACAATTCGAGATCGGAAATGCTGGAACCTTTTGACAAAAATGAACGGGCTTTCAATTATTTTTCATACGTCGTCACATTCAAATGTCGCGCAAAAAATATCAACCCGAAGTGGGCGTTCCCGATGAAAAAGAAACTTGACGGAAAAATGTCAAAAGGTTCAGTGACAAAAAGTTTAGAAGACAACCTCATTTGATATTTTGTCTTTCGGCTTCCAGGTATCCGGGAGGTGACTGCACCTCCGACATCTGGCTTCCGGAGAAGTGAACGAGGATCTACGATGAAGGGTACACGTGTAATTAAGCACAAACTGGGCGAAACGTATTTCAAAGTTAATCCAGGATTTCGAATGCATAATTAATTCGTCTTTCAATACGTACAATACAATTAGACTCAACAAATCGAGACTGGAACGCTCGAATGTGTTGACAAAAATAACCACGCCCACGGGGCACTCGCCTTTATGCGTTTAATTGTTTTTCTTATGTTATGAAACATTTAAATTTCTCACAGAAAATATTCACCAAAAGCACATGCTGCTATTTCTACCCAAGGTGTCAAAAATACCTTTTAGAATTCGAATTTAAAATTATTTTTCAAATTTAATTTAATGTTTTTCTTTAATCCTCTAACGAGAGATGCTTAGTAGATCAATTATGCGTCTTGGTATTAATTAAGAAAATCTATTTTAATTAACATTCCATATTTTTACTTTTGGGTTTTTGATTACGTATAAGTAGCGCGGTAAATATATGTAGGAGTTAAACGAAACAAATACATTTATAAATATAAAAATACCCACTATTTTAATGTATGTACCTAGAAATTGTTACAGATATATATAAATACTCGAATTGGTTATTTTGAGGACATATCGCTCAATGCACTGTGTTCTTTGAAAACATTTGTATACTTTAAGGATAGTCCTCCAGGTTTAATATGTCAATTATCTACTTTGAAAACAATAAAGGTTTATTCTATTTTGTCTATGCAAAGAATTTCCAGATTTTCTCTTAATTTTTCATAACAGACCATCTAAATAGAATTTGGATAGTATGGTTTTCGTAAACCCTAGATTTGGCCCAGTATTAATTAAAGTAGCCTAGTACAGTAGAATCTCCGTACAAGATACCTTCGAATACTTTCGTACAAGATACCACGGGTTCCTCTTCGCTAATCCACTACCCCCGCTTCTAATATCTCTTCGCCTCTGAACGTTTGAAGTTGCGTACTTCGTACAAGATATCACGGAAATAAATGAGAAAAAATCAGAATTATTTACACATAACGATTTTTTTAAATTTATTATCATAAATTATTAATTATTTAAGATCACATTTTAATTTTTTTTTGTTTAAAATTCATAGAGAATTTTCAATGACTCGATTTTACCGATTTTTTAAAAATTATACAATTTTTTTAAAAATTAAAGAAAATTTTTAAATTAAAAATTAAAAATTTAAAAATCACTACCGATCTTTTTAAAAAAGTAAAACATTTTTTTTGTTATAAATAATTATCAGTATCGATTTTTAAAAAATTTAAACTTACAAATTTAATAATCAGTACGGAATTTAAAAAAAAAGTAAACACTTTTTAATTTAATTTGTAAAAATCGAAAATTGAAATTAAAAATCTCGTTTGTTACTATTGGCGTCTAGACAACGTCATGCATCGGAACAGCTCTTTTTACAAAAAAATATTGATGTATAAAGAACCAAGTGGTCGAGCTTGCTAATCTCTTTCAAAACTGCAAGCTCTCTCACTCGTAATCGTTTCGTTACCTAACCTGATGGACTTCAAAATACGACGTTGCCGTGTACTTACTTTCACACTACTACGTTGTATAAAATAATATTTGAAAAACTAATTTCATCAATTACTACTTTTCTTTTCTTACAAATCGATATAAAATAATGATCTAAAAATTTTACTATAAAAATATATCGTTAAAAATACTTTCTATACTTGAGTTTTATTATGACTAACACAGTTGGTAAAGGACCACCTTAAAGTAAACAGCACTTATGTCCGAAAAAATTATCATTTTTAAAAGTATAACACATACGTCTGTATCCGATATATATCCGCAGTTAAAATTCTAAGCTCAAGTTATACTTTCATCCATACTGTGTTTCTTTTTCTCGAAATTCCTATACACATCTATTTCTCTCTTTCTTGTCAGATTCGCCTATGGGTAAAAATAATAATAATCTTGCAGTTTGGTTTACTGCATGTAATTTTTTTTTCAAACCAAAACGTGGAAACACATTCCGAAATTTTTCATTATTTTTTCTGCAATTCATCATTCTGTAACCAACTTAGCTATATTTATTTTAGTTCGAACGGAAAACCCACACATCTAAGGGTTAAGAGCTGTTTAACCACTTAACAGTCGGATTTTTGCGACTGTTAAGGGATTATGCCCGAGTGCAGTTCGGGCAAAACTGTCAAGTGGTTAAGTGTTAAAAACTACATTATAGGAATGTCTATAAGGGTAGTTATTTAAGTTAAACGGGATTTGTGACATTTGGAAATCCGTCCTCATATGTAACAACTACAGACAATGTTAAATCCACATTTTCCGGAATATGTAAAAAAATTTAATCGCTTCTCATTACACTAATTTTATAGTTATATTTATCATCGAAAAGTGTCAGTGAAATATATCTTTAATCGTGCCACGGGTTCTTGTTGTTTCCAAATCGATAATTGACAAACCCATGGTATGTTTTTCACCCAATTTCACTTCAATTTTATAAATATTATTTACCTTCAAACTGCGAATTTAAGTTTTGAAAAAAAGTTCAACAACACAGGCGAATGTAACACGTCCTTCTACGATTACTTCCGATATACAAAAACACGAATTCTCTTCACTTCAGTAGCAACTGTTTAGTCTTGGAAGCTAGAATCACATACATTATTGTGTAGATTGATATTCAATTCCTGGAAGGACGGTCGAGCCAAGCTTATCCTCATTTCTAAGAACCCCGAAGTACAGCACAAGCATAATAGTTCTATGTTGATAAAGTTAAATTTCTTAACAATAGAAGTTTTCAGTTATCCAGTAAGCGTCATTGTGGACGGACGTGTTAAACTCGCGAGTATCATGTTACAGTGAATTTTTTTCAAAAACTTAACGTTCCGCGATGTATGTGGGATTAGATTAACCCAGTAATTTCAAAACTGCTGGACTTTTTTAAAATATAGCATACTTTTATATATTATAACAAATCGTTTTGTTTGAATTTGTTTCTTTCACAAACATTGTTTCAATGTGCATTTTTATAAACTTGGTTCGAAACATGACTTTTGTCAAGCTAATTTTTGTGAAACTTGAATGTGAGTGTGTGAAAGACAACTTTCAGAAAATTGTGCAATACAAATTTGCTGACAATTGAAAAGTTTACAAAAATTTTATTTGCAAACTAAACAAATGTTAATAAATACATAAACAAGAAAATTATTACGAAGCAAATTGGTAACCTGATTCAAAAGGAATTTTGTGGAATGCTTTGAAAATCATTCGGAATTGATGGTAAATAAATTATTCATTCAGTAAATGTTATTCCAAAATTTTCATGACATACATTTTACCTAAAACTGCATTAGAAATTTTTTAAGTAATATAACCAAAATATTGCAAATCAAATAAATCACAGCGTGTAGTCTATTCGCGTAAGTTATCAAATATTTTTAAAATCTAAATGTGACGTCGGATAAAAGGGGACATGTAATGAGAGTATATTATTATATCTAGTATGTAACGGATACAAAAAATACACAACGAATATAATTAGACGTACGGAAAATGAATACGCAAGGAATTAGAACCTATTTCGTCTAAAAGATCATGTTGTTAAATGTTCACAGTGTGTACTCCATTGGTGATCAAAAGTGGATTCTCGTGTTATCATGCAGCTGTTGTAGGAATCCCCGGAGTAAGGACGGTGGGCTTCTAACCACAACTGAACGGCGATTCATCGTAAGGTGAGTTTCAACATAAAATTAAACTACAAAATCTGTAAATAAGAAAAAAATTAAAATTTTCTGCGATCTCAAGAGAATGCCCAGATAACATTGTCAGCATTTAACAGGAACTCCGTCCAAATGAGATTTTGCCAAATTACCCCTTGTCGACATAGATTTTGAATATTTATTTTTGTTCCATTTCCGGGGTAGGCCAAAGTAGGTCTAAAAATTTACCTTTTTGCACGACTTTGGGCCGCGTAAGATCGACCCTGGAGCGATGGTTAATCAAGATAGCGATCTCCACAAAGATTTATTCGACGTATTTTCGCGCATAGAATGTAACGGCACCGTCTAAATCCCCAATTTCCCAAAGTTGCGCTTTTGCCCCGAAAACCCCATTTTTGGTCGAAAAAATCGTGATATTTTTGTTCCTATTGAGATTTCGGCCCCGAGCACCCTCTAAATCGATTCTACGAGCAAAATTACCCCTAGGAATGACCCTATCCCGATCGAATTTGAATATTTAATTTTTACCCATTTTTGGGTGGCCCAAAGTAGGTCCAAAAATTGACCTTTTTGCACGATTTTGGGCCACCTACGGTCGACTCTCCTGCGACGGCTAATTGACCTAGGGATTCCCGCAGGTGCTTATTCGATGTATTTTCGCGCGTAGAATGCAATGGCACCGTCGGAATCCCCGATTTCCCAAAGGAAGTTGCCCTTTTTCGCCGAAAACCCCATTTTTGATCGAAAAAACCGTGATATCTTTGTTCCTATTGAGATTTTGGGCCCGAGCACCCGCTAAATCGATTCTACGCGCAAAATTACCCCTAGGAATGACCCTATCCCGATCGAATTTGAATATTTAATTTTGACCCATTTTTGGGTGGCCCAAAGTAGGTCCAAAAATTGACCTTTTTGCACGATTTTGGGCCACCTAAGGTCGACTCTCCTGCAAAGGCTAATTGAGCTAGGGATTCCCGCAGGTGCTTATTCGATGTATTTTCGCGCGTAGAATGCAATGGCACCGTCGGAATCCCCGATTTCCCAAAGGAAGTTGCCCTTTTGCCCCGAAAACCCCATTTTTGATCGAAAAAACCGTGATATCTTTGTTCCTATTGAGATTTCGGCCCCGAGCACCCGCTAGATCGATTCTACGCGCAAAATTACCCCTAGGAATGACCCTATCCCGATCGAATTTGAATATTTAATTTTGACCCATTTTTGGGTGGCCCAAAGTAGGTCCAAAAATTGACCTTTTTGCACGATTTTGGGCCACCTAAGGTCGACTCTCCTGCAACGGCTAATTGAGCTAGGGATTCCCGCAGGTGCTTATTCGATGTATTTTCGCGCGTAGAATGCAATGGCACCGTCGGAATCCCCGGTTTCCCAAAGGAAGTTGCCCTTTTGCGCCGAAAACCCCATTTTTTATCGAAAAAACCGTGATATCTTTGTTCCTATTGAGATTTCGGCCCCGAGCACCCGCTAAATCGATTCTACGCGCAAAATTACCCCTAGGAATGACCCTATCCCGATCGAATTTGAATATTTAATTTTGACCCATTTTTGGGTGGCCCAAAGTAGGTCCAAAAATTGACCTTTTTGCACGATTTTAGGCCACCTAAGGTCGACTCTCCTGCAACGGCTAATTGAGCTAGGGATTCCCGCAGGTGCTTATTCGATGTATTTTCGCGCGTAGAATGCAATGGCACCGTCGGAATCCCCGATTTCCCAAAGGAAGTTGCCCTTTTGCCCCGAAAACCCCATTTTTGATCGAAAAAACCGTGATATCTTTGTTCCTATTGAGATTTCGGCCCCGAGCACCCGCTAGATCGATTCTACGCGCAAAATTACCCCTAGGAATGACCCTATCCCGATCGAATTTGAATATTTAATTTTGACCCATTTTTGGGTGGCCCAAAGTAGGTCCAAAAATTGACCTTTTTGCACGATTTTGGGCCACCTAAGGTCGACTCTCCTGCAAAGGCTAATTGAGCTAGGGATTCCCGCAGGTGCTTATTCGATGTATTTTCGCGCGTAGAATGCAATGGCACCGTCGGAATCCCCGATTTCCCAAAGGAAGTTGCCCTTTTGCCCCGAAAACCCCATTTTTGATCGAAAAAACCGTGATATCTTTGTTCCTATTGAGATTTCGGCCCCGAGCACCCGTTAAATCGATTCTACGCGCAAAATTACCCCTAGGAATGACCCTATCCCGATCGAATTTGAATATTTAATTTTGACCCATTTTTGGGTGGCCCAAAGTAGGTCCAAAAATTGACCTTTTTGCACGATTTTGGGCCACCTAAGGTCGACTCTCCTGCAACGGCTAATTGAGCTAGGGATTCCCGCAGGTGCTTATTCGATGTATTTTCGCGCGTAGAATGCAATGGCACCGTCGGAATCCCCGATTTCCCAAAGGAAGTTGCCCTTTTGCCCCGAAAACCCCATTTTTGATCGAAAAAACCGTGATATCTTTGTTCCTATTGAGATTTCGGCCCCGAGCACCCGTTAAATCGATTCTACGCGCAAAATTACCCCTAGGAATGACCCTATCCCGATCGAATTTGAATATTTAATTTTTACCCATTTTTGGGTGGCCCAAAGTAGGTCCAAAAATTGACCTTTTTGCACGATTTCGGGCCACCTAAGGTCGACTCTCCTGCAAAGGCTAATTGAGCTAGGAATTCCCGCAGGTGCTTATTCGATGTATTTTCGCGCGTAGAATGCAATGGCACCGTCGGAATCCCCGATTTCCCAAAGGAAGTTGCCCTTTTGCCCCGAAAACCCCATTTTTGATCGAAAAAACCGTGATATTATTGTTCCTATTGAGATTTCGGCCCCGAGCACCCGTTAAATCGATTCTACGCGCAAAATTACCCCTAGGAATGACCCTATCCCGATCGAATTTGAATATTTAATTTTGACCCTTTTTTGGGTGGCCCAAAGTAGGTCCAAAAATTGACCTTTTTGCACGATTTTGGTCCGCCTAACATTAGCGAGCACGGTCATTGGTTGTAGCAAGATTACGGCTATCTCACTACGCGATTGTCAACTCTTACGTCATCACAGTGATTTTCAACCTGCGGCTCCGCTGACGTCATTATCGCCCCTTAGTGTACCACCGGTGGCTCATCCCGTCCCATGGGACAGACAAGAATGTACCACCGGTGGTACACCCCGTCGCGAATGTGTTAATACCCTAGTATTAAATTTAGATACTAGGGGTTTATATAGATAGTTTTTCGAAAACCCTAGTTTCTACTTCTATATAGATATTAGTTTTTGCCTATGTAATTATTTTAAATAATTTCATATTAATAATATTCAAAATAATATTACGAAAATACTTCAAGTAGAGAAAATAGCTTCATGTCTAATAGGCTGATGTATAAGCAAATAATTGAGATAAAAATTTGAATTTTTTTTTAGTCTGATAACATTTGATTCTTCGGGATCAATAAAGAACAATGTTCTAAAAATTCGTACATCGCAATAACGCTTGCAATCATTTGCGAACATTTGCAAGAACATTTCCAATTTTCAGGCGCTTGACTACAGTCACCCATGGTAGGAAAGGAGTTAAGAGACTCATTCCCGATATAATACATAACGATTCGTTACATCTGTCGTGCGATTGGATGGGAATTACCGATTGAAAGTGTACGCGAGGATGGCAAAAGCGTCATATGGCAAGACGTTCTCCAACTTACGGCGATAATAAATATGATAAAAACTCCCGGCAAAAATGTTTCGTGGAATAATTTCGCGGTATTACGACACGTCGCGTGCCAAATTGCTCTTGTCTCTCGCTATGGATTTTGCGGTCTTGCATTTCGAGATGACTTTGAAACGAAGAGTGGAATTATACCGAGCTGTTTTCTTAAGTACCGTGCCCGATATTGTTCGTCAAGCTTATTCCAGCGTCGCACCGCTATAAGATATTTGCAAAAAAAATTAGAAACTTCTGAGTGGCGCAGAATGTGGAAGAGAATTTTCTTGTCCCGTAAGGTAAAGGTAGCGGTAGTTGACCATGTACCAGTAGTTGACCATTTTCTGAAAAACCATAAAAAATAAGATTTTTATAGGATGTGATTTTTTTATTTGGATGAAAGTGCACATCTTATAAAAATCTCTTTTTTTATGGTTTTCTAGAAAATGGTCAACTACTGGTACCTTTACCTTACATGGATTATAGTAGTTAGGTACACGAATGGAGCAATTTTCTACATTGAACAAAAATGCTCTGAATTTCAACTACCTTAGACTAATTGGAAAAAATCATTTAATAATTAATAATTATTAATTCATAATTAATAAATAATAATGAATAATTGATAATTAACACGTTCAATGCCATGTCGGTCACTGGTGATCGGAAATGAACTTTCTGTTCAGGCTTCGCTGGTTATGACAAATTGTGTAAACAATTGTGACCCACCCCATGTAGGATTTGCCGGACATGACAACGGGGCTGACGCAGGGCCAATCAACGACAACCGGTTATTGGCACGCCAGTATTCGAAATACTGTTGGCCATTGCCGAATGCCACTGATTAATAGCGAAGCAATGAAGGTCAGTTATTGGCCATCATTGGGCCATTGCCGTCATGCCGACTATTTTTTTGTATAAGCCAAGGTTGTTCGTGTACCAAAAACTCGTTATTTCAATTGTCATAATGGCAACACGTTAAATATTTCATATTTTAGGATTTAAAACAATTAAATTGACTTAAATATAATAAGTATAATTAAACTTACTTTAAATTTAATTCGAGTGTTTGCATCGCGCGATTATAATGAAAAAAAAAATAGACAGACATTCCAAGAGTGAGTCGCTTACGTCTTTTAACCAGTTTTCCATGAATAATCGTCCAAACGCGAGCCACGAATGATTAGCGACAATTGGCTCATCGATGTTAACCACGACAGGGCCACGAATGCGTATCGTAACCGGCTGACGAACAATTGCCATAGCTTGGCAACGAATACTGGTCGCGACTGGGACATCAATGATCGCCGTTGCTGGGCCGGCACGGTGGCCCATTATTGGGCCCAAGTTATTATCCCATGGCACAGCCATTACCGCGTCATCACTGGTTGCCAATACCGTGCCATTACTGGAAGCTTGGCTGTCGTTAATGGCCCCATATCGGGCCATTTGTAAAACCCTGTATGAGACACAGCCTGAATAAGGAGTCACATAATTTAAACGTGGCGTTCAACGTGTTAAATAATTTAATAACATTGCTTCAGTGACAAAAGAAGCTAGAATAACTATCACACGTTTGTGGCAACACGTGATAATTTTGTTCTTGAATCAGTAATATTTTTTTCTGTGTATGAATTGAGCGGCTCAGTGCACAAATCGATTAACTCCATAAAAAATGAAGTTGACAAAAATGATAAAATAGCATATATTGCTTTTTAAAATCCTTTTCAAATAACAAATTTAAAAAATGGAAAAAAATGGAGTTAATCGATTTGTGCATTGAACGGCTCAATTGTGTCTTTTTGGAAACTGGAAACACCTATTTTACAAATTTCTGGAAATACTAATTTTAAGACTGTACCGTAAAAAATTGTTTTTCTTGTATTTTATTAGAGTATACCTTTTAGTGAAAAAAAAAATTGTATTCCGTAGTTTTTGAGAGAAAATTTGTTGCTTGTTTTTTGGAATTCACATAAAACTAACCCCCTGAAAAAAAAATGAATAAGGAAAGCTTTGAATGAATGAATGAATAAGGAATGCTTTTCAAAAATTGCTATCATCGAATATATTTCAGAACCTTAAACGCGATGTGTACAATAACTATTATTCATTTGTATAAAATTGATAACCGAGCGTTAAAACTCGTGTAGAAGAATAAAATAATTATTGTTGAATTTTTCAAATTCGCACTTTTCTCCTTAAAAAAATGCTAAAAATAATCGAATGCAATCCAGTTGCCCTCCAATTTACAAACCCTAATTATTTGTTGGCGAACGTTCTTGGCATCGAATGTATTTCGGAAAATTGAACACGGTTGTGTACAAAAACTGTTATTTATTGGTACATAACTGATATAACCGCGCATGAAAAATAATGTATAATAATAAGAGTTTAAAAAGATTTCTGTTCAATTTTTCAAAATGACGCGTTTCCACAAACTTCTTTGTGATGCGCGAAGATATGCCAAAAATATTCGGATACAATCCAGTTGCCCTCCACTTTATAAACGGTGATTATTTTTTCGCAAATGATACACTTCAAGTTCGACTTGTAATACTTTCCGGTCGATGGCTGATAAATAACCAAATTAATTTCCAAATTCGATAGACGCCTGGCTTTCGACAAGGTCAATTTCAAATTCAAATCCTGAGCGATTCCTCTTCGTATCGATGATATCAAATCCATCTTCTCGAAATCCGCATTTATTTGTTTGAATCTTGCGATATTAAAATTCGCGTTACCGCTCAACGGGCGGGCCTCACTGTTGAGGTAATTGATCAACAAGTGCAACAAATTTTTATCCTTCATAGGAAAACCAAAATGACCCGACCTATCGTGGAAATTTTGGTTGAAATCCTCCAAACCTGTCCAGACGGGACGAAAATTCAGTGTAAATTCCATTTCCCTTATATCCTCGTCCGTCAACATCTTGAGCGACAGCCGGTTATTGTAACCCTTTTCTGACAGTAGGGATTTCATATATTCCGGTAATTTTATCGATGACTTTCTTTCCAGCTCTTCCCAGAAGGTTTTCGATCTCTCGGCTGTCGCAGGAGATTCCTGGAATGAAAAACAACGATATTTCTCCGTGAAACTACGGGGAGAAAAAAGGAAGCTCAAAATTTGAGTACCTTTCAAGATGTAGGGAAAGGGAAATGTTGGGGAGGGGGGGTCAAATCGACAAAAAAATTTTGTTTGATGGAATTATCAAAAATAAGTAACTTTTTCTTTAGAAAATAATAGCCTAATAATGAATATAATTGTATAGCTTATATATATGGGGCATTCCACGCCAAATCGGACGGTTCGTAAAATTTTGATTTTTGATTTCCTCAATTTTCTGATATTTTTTAGTACCTACCGAAAAACCCTTCCTGGTAAATTTTGAGATTTTTTTGATTACCCGTTTAAAAGATATCAAATTTTCAAAAAAATCGCTTTTTTTTAGTTTTTTGCTGATAACTTCTTCAATAATGGTCCAAATTTAAACTTTTTTTTTTTCAAAATTTTTGTTTTTTCATGTACTCTTTAGAAAAAAATATTAAAAAAATTGTTGAACCATTTTTGAATGAGATTTTTGAGTTAAAAATTTTAAATCTCATTTTCCGAAGTGATTGCATATTTTGATTTTCGTCAAAATTTTTTATAGCAAACTACTACTCATTCCACAACTTTTCAGGCCGGTCCGATCGTGGGATCTCCAAAGCTATTATTTTTTTTCGATCTTTGAAAAAAATTTTCTTTCTGTTAATCATTATGAATATCAATTTCCGTTACTGTATAATATTTTTCTAATTATTTTTTAATAATTTTCACAATTTATAATGGTAAAAAGGTGTTTAAAATCAATCAATAGTCGTTAAATCAATTTATAATCAATAAAAAAAATATCTATTTATTTTCGGTAATTTTTTGAAAAATCTGATTGGGGCTGAATTTTCAATGTTACTTTTTGTTATAAAGTATTTGTTATACATTTGCCAAATATTGCCGTAATATTTCACCTGAACAGAATTATTTAATTGCAACGGAAAAAATTAGATTTGAGATACAAAACAGCTAACAATAAGATAATTGCAGGAACGCACAAAATTCATTCAGTTGTTCCAATGGATAGCGGAAATGTACGAGTTAAACATTATTCTGGTTCAAATGATGCCCGCATATGTAAAATTTTCAAAAAATTACGAAAATAAATAAATATTTTTGTTTTATTGATTATAAATTGATTTAACGACTATTAATTGATTTTAATCACCTTTTTACCATTATAAACTGTAGAAATTATTAAAAAATAATTAGAAAAACAATATACAGTAACGGAAATTGATATTCATAATGATTAATAGAAAGAAAAAATTTTTCAAAAATCGAAAAAAAATAATAGCTTTGGAGGTCCCACGATCGGACCAGCCTGAAAAGTTGTGGAATGAGTAGTAGTTTGCTATAAAAAATTTTGACGAAAATCAAAATATGCAATCACTTTGGAAAATGAGATTTAAAATTTTTAACTAAAAAATCTCATTCAAAAATGGTTCAACAATTTTTTTTATATTTTTTCTAAAGAGTACATGAAAAAACAAAAATTTTGAAAAAAAAAGTTTAAATTTGGACCATTATTGAAGAAGTTATCAGCAAAAAACTAAAAAAAAGCGATTTTTTTGAAAATTTGATATCTTTTAAACGGGTAATCAAAAAAATCTCAAAATTTACCAGGAAGGGTTTTTCGGTAGGTATCAAAAAATATCAGAAAATTGAGGATATCAAAAATCAAAATTTTACGAACCGTCCGATTTGGCGTGGAATGCCCCATATACATAAATATAGCTTAAATGAGTATATTTCAAGAAAAAAAATAATCAAATTATTGAACCGCGTCGAGTTAAAGTCAAATTAATAACTTTTCTTTTAGAAAACAAAACGAGAAAAATATCATTATTAAGATTAATTAATTATAGTTTAGAAAAAATGGTAAAATATTGAATTGTAATTAGAATTAAATGATAAAATGTTGGTATTCACTTTAGGATTTCCAATAAATTAATTAGTCGCTGAATGAATACACTTTAAGAAAAACAAATATAATTATTCAACCGCGCCGAGTGATTCAATTGACCCCAAGGTAGGGGCAATTGAACCTCTAGTTGGGGCCAAGCGTTAAGGTAACTAGTATATTAAAAAAATTATTTCAATTTCACAAATCCAAAGTTTATACTAAAGACTTATGCACTAGCGATCTTCAGCTTTTCATACAAATCAATCTTTTTTTATTGATTGTATGGACTAGAAGTTGCTAAATCTGTTTTAAGAGGGTAGTCTTGTGCAAACTCCCCCCCCCCCCCCCCTCCACAAAAAAACAGCATTTTTGACGAGTTTTTACCCAAAAACTACTGCACAAAATTATTCTTTACTGAAAAGAAAAATATTTTATAATCGAAAAATTCATATTTATTTATATTTTCTTTGTATCAAATAAATATTACAAATTCGATACATATTAATTTTTTATTAATGCGTATCGAAATTTACCATGCTCTCACCATTAAGTAACAAATATTGTATTAGTCAATCGTAGAATTTTTACCATTCTTCTGAATTACTGATTACAATAATTGATTGGATACAAAAATTAAATTAGTAACACGCTTTGTATCATATATACATCAATGTTAAATATTGATAGAGGAAATGTATTTAAAAAAAATTTTTTCAAAAATTGTCATAATTCAAATCCAAGCGATTGCTTAGCCCCATTTTGGTCAGGATTTGTATCATATCTGCGTTCACCCAAATTTGTGGTTCAAATGGTTCAGATGGTTCAAAACAAAAAATGTTACTCCAAACGGGCACACATTTGTAATAAAATAATATATACACAATATA
The DNA here is from genome assembly GCA_949825005.1 of Gasteruption jaculator. Lineage (NCBI taxonomy): Eukaryota > Metazoa > Arthropoda > Insecta > Hymenoptera > Gasteruptiidae > Gasteruption > Gasteruption jaculator. The sequence continues at coordinate 5,057,164 of OX463767.1, forward strand.
AAATGTCCAAAAATATATTGCATACAATAGTTTCCAAAATTCGCTAATTGTAAGAAAATAACGAAGATGCGCCCGTGACGAAAAATAATAAAGTGTCGTAAGTCAAATAATAAAAGTTACAAGAAAATTTCCAAAATTTTAGATTATCCTTAACTTTCTACGAATAACAATTAATTGCAGTTAATCGTTAATTTTATTCTTATTATTTTCTAAGTTTGTTCGATCATTTCACGTCAAAGGTGCGTTTTTAATATTATTTCTATCAATTTTTATTCTTTGTACGATTATTTTTTTTTCAGTGTAGAGAATCAATTGACATACCGTTCCGCTTGCAGATTCAATAATATCGCAAGGCTCTTTTTTGATCCGTTGGCTCGATTGATACATGATTTAATTTATTTTGTCTTTCGCGATGAACGACCCAACGCTTACTGTTGCTAAGCTGCTGAATTCTATACCGAAAGTATTGAGACAAAGGTAATAAAGGTAAATATCAACATACGAGCTAGGTGAGGTTTCCAGAAAAAGAAACTTTTTTTCTTGGCAAAGACTCGACAAGAGCAGAATTGTACACAAACACATGGATTGAAGATCCCTGTGAACAATTTATTTCAGGAAAATACTGAATTGTTCACAGGAAAAAAGAAAAAAGGGGATGTCCTCTATAATTTTTACATGAAGCAGTTGGTTCGTATATAATTTTTCCAAATTGAGAAGAAAATGAAGTAAATTGGACTATACGAGCAAGGCTAAGCTTGTATAGTTCATAGTTTATAGTATATTATATGTGCGCATAATTATGAAAGTGGTCTAAGTCATATTTTTTGTGTTGATAAATTTAAAGGATTTGTTTTAAATAAAATAAAAAATGTTTTTACATTCTGCAACATTGAAAGTTGCAGTTTTATTGGTCTTGATTAACCCTTTGACTGCTAAAGGCGTATATATACGCTTTGACAAGTTCATCAATATATACGAAAGGCGCATACATGCGCCCTTAATGACTGACATCTGAATATTGCCGCATATTTTGATAGTTTCGTGCAAGAGTAAGCCGCAGTCAAAGGGTTAATGAAGATGCGAAACAACCGAAAACCTCATCTTTTTCAAATCTTGACTTAGACCACTTTCATAATTATGGACACACGTATATAACTATATCATAGTAGAAGAATTAGAAAATTATTCTGGCGAAAATGTTTACGCTGAACAAACGTTCTATATTATACTCTACCGTACATATGGTAAATCAGCATACTATATTTCTTAGTTGTCATAAATAATTCGGTATGATTTAATACACCATTACAAATCAAGAGACACGGCAGTGTCTCGAGACAAATTCGTTATTATGAAATTTGGTGAGAGCTCTACCGTGTCTCTTTTGCCGAAACATCGAGGTCCGCACACATGAAAGATAACAGTTGAAGCGCAGTATCTGTACACGGCAGAAACAGTCTCGCATATATATCTTATATGCGAGGTATACCAAGAGACCTTACCGACTCTATATTGCGCGAGTAATAGAAAATCATAAACACGAGTATACTACAATTTTTAATCCTAATTGATAGTTACTGAAAATGTAATCATTTGCAGGACCTTTGCAGAAGGGAGAAAAATCCCCACCAAAAACAGCGCCTCTGGTGCAAAAAAAAACCGAGACAAGTTCATTGTATGAAAATTGATATCTCGTTACAAAAAAAATTATAGATCTAAAAAAATAAAAAAAACTTGTCCGATATTTTGTTTTTTTTTGTTTCAGACCAAAATTACGACCTGCATCTTGTATGCCGATAAGGAGACTTTAATTGGGAGGTGCTCTACAAATGTGCGTCACAGTCGACTCCAGTTCAATATTTCTCAATGAAAAAATTTGTACACACTGTTCAAATATATATGAAAATATTTTTAAAAGTTGGATAGATTTAATTATTTTTTTCTATCCTAAAAAAATTCCCAAGTAACGCTTTTTTTAGGCCTCCTAATTCAGGATACCCCCTTAATTTTGGTAATATTAACCACTTAATGTTAGCTGTCATAAAAAACATTTTGCGAAATTAAAAAAAAATCTGGACATAGACCACTTTCAAAATAAAGGTCTCATATGTTCAATGTAATTGGCCGAGAAACTTTCGAGGTGGGAACTACAGTAGAATCTCCGTACAAGATACCACAAGGGACCGGAGGGGAATATGTTTCCGAAAATTACCGTTCCCCCACTTAGCGGCCTGCTATACCGGAGAGAAATAGAACTCACGTGCTTCGTATAAGATACCATGCAAAATAGTTTAAAGTTAAACCGATAATGTAGGTTGCTTTGTATTCCATATCCTTTTCCTTCTTTTTTTCTGTCACGTGACTGGAAGTCCGCAAACGAGGAGTTCTCGCAGTGTTGACAAGGAAGAAAGAGAGAAGAAAAAACTACCCCCGTTCAAAAAACTACGTTCCCCGTTCCCCGACAAAAAACTACGTTTACGAGTCATTGAAAATTCTCTATGAATTTTAAACAAAAAAAAATTAAAAGTGATCTTAAATAATTAATAATTTATGATAATAAATTTGAAAAATCTCTATGTGTAAATAATTCTCATTTTTTCTCATTTATTTCCGTGGTATCTTGTACGGAGCACGCAACTCCAAACATTCAGAGGCGAAGGGGCATTAGGAGTGGGGGTAGTGGATTAGCGAAGGGGAACCCGTGGTATCTTGTACGAACGCATTCGAAGGTATCTTGTACGGAGATTCTACTGTACAAAGATTGTGATCGGGACGTCATTTCGCGCCTTATAGAGAGCTCTAGTTATAAATTAAAATTGTTATAGCGCGGTTCTACTGTACATGCTTTAAGGTAGTTGTCGACCCAAAATCGCACATGCGCAGTTGACTACACACGGATAGAGAAATTCTTTCTATGTGTGCAATTCGCACACGACCATATCCCATGTGAAATAAAAACGGCAACGTCGTATCACAGACGAAGTTAGTCAACTGTCACATTCTGTCATTTCAATCGCATTTCTGTCATAGCACGTAAATCAATATTATAATACGAAAAATGAATCAGTTACGAGAGCCGAACGGACGATTTGTTAAAAAATCTAAATTCAGTAAAAAAAGACAAGCTTCTATGATTCAAGAAAAATATCCTTCAATTCTTTCATTCAAATTGACAGCGTGAAGTAGAATTCGCGACGTTGCCAGCTGATGTGGCGCTTCTTTCTAGTCGTTGAATTTTATGAATATTTCAGTTTTTACATCGCGATTATTCAATAACTATACCGCTAAGCATATTCATTCGGAACTATTATATGTATTATGTTATTTTACATAAACTGTTAACTTTTAAAAGATTCCACGTTTCGTTATTGAATAATTAATATAAATATTGCTCTCAGAAGGCGTTTTTCTATGTTTCACGTGTAAAATATTGCAACTTTAAAACGTTATATCTCCAATACGGTACCGCTAAGCCTTTTAAAACTTCAACAGCTTATAGAAAATAATTACATAAACACCTCCTTAAAATTTAAAAACGATTCCACGTCTCGTGATTTTGTCGACAACTACCTTAACTTCAATCATAAACCACGTAACACCTAACCTATTCATATTTGAAACCAAAATCGCATAACGCGGGAACACTTGGGATCGATCCCACCGTGGAGAGTGTCGGCCTCCGGTGTCGCATAGCGAAAGTTACATTAGAGCCGGACAGACCGACGGAGGACGGACGTTCGAAGCGTTTCGAACGAGGGCACTGTCAGTGTGGACTCGGTCCTCGTCGTAGAAGGGTATCGGTGATTTTTGTTGTTCGGTTTATTTCTTATCGTGTGCCTCTATGTCAATGTTGATTTTGCAATTGCCTTTTCCAACTGTGTATATGTATTCTTGAAAGAGAATCAACGGCAAAGAAAGTGACATCTCGAGGGGAAGGAAGGTTTCAATCGAGAAAAGCAACCGAGGCAGTATGCGTCCGAAGGAAGGTGTTTAAATTTCACGAAATGGACTGAGTGTTCTCTCTGCTGGGGGGTTCGGTAGCAGCGATAGCCCGTAGGTGTAGTAGTTAAGTTGAATGGTGAGGAAGGAGTTATTGTGGTGGTGTGGAAGATCCGAATGCCTTCAACCCATTTGGTGGATAAGTCAGTGAATACATCGCGTAAACGACAAGATGGTAAGTTCGGTCGGTATTCTTTTTACTGTTATCATCGTCATCCTTATCGTTATCGTTATCATCACTTTTTCTATGACTCATTTGCCCGAAAATAAAAGAAACGGAATGAAACAAAAATCTTATGAAAGATTGGACCAACACGTTGACGATATAAAAAAAGAAGATAGATATACGCAAAGAAGAAAATCTCGATGGTATCCGATGTATGTACCCCCGAGGCCTACTTTCGTACGTGTGTGTATGCGTGTGTTTGCGCACGTATACCCGGCTTCGATTGGTACCCAACGAAAAATTCGGCCATAGTAACCTGCTGCAAAGCAAACACTCGCGCGACCTACAAAACTCTCCGTGTTTACCTCTCCGTAAAGAAGAAGAGGCACGGAGGAAATCTCTTGGTTTTATCAAAGTAACACTTTTCGAATTACCCGGTTGCCGCGTAAGAAGTGGATCGTCGTTATTCCGAAGCATCATCATTCGGAGTCTTTTGATGCTACTTTCTTTGATCCTTTTGGCCGCGATCGCGGTCTCGACATTTTCGGGACCCGACATATATGCATAAGTGGTGTGTGTCGCTTCGTAGGAATGAGTGCCCAATAATTGATCGGTACTTTCCCTCGTTCGCCGGTTTACCAACCCTATTGTTTTGCGCTCACTCGGATATCGGGTACAAAAGTATAAAGAGGAGAGAGGGGAAACACGCGAAAACTTTGAGAGGGTATCGGTGACAATATTACAATTCGGTAACAAGGTAAACGCTCGAAATGACGGTTATATGCGCTCGTGCGATTCGAAATCGCGACATTTTTGTTTTTTCAAACGCTCAGTCGGTCAGTTTCGTGATTCCAAGTAACCTCGTCCAGCCGCGAGTCTTGGGGAAGGGGGGGGGGGTATTTAAACTATTTAAAAAGAGAATTTTTTGTATGAAGCAATAATATCGTTATGAATATTTGGGTGTCCAATTCTGCAGACCGGGTTTCTATACCTACAAAAATTTAAAGCGATTTTCCGAGACTTGTTATTTTTGAAGTCCGTGTACGCGATAGCTCAAAATCTACTGGAGCAATCGTTTTGAAATTTTGCACAGTACTTCTTCGCATAATTCACCAGGTAACTCTGAGAGCTTTTTTTTTTAAGAATTACTGATTTTACAATAACAAATCAGTCGACTTTTTTTCCGCGAAAATTGGGTTTTGGGCTTCCAAGTGCCGCCAAAAATTTAAAATCGAAAAAAAAAAAAAATTCCTCTCAGCGTTACCTCAGGAAACTTCTCCTTTAACGAATGCATTTTCATTTTTTTTGGTTCAGATGATTCTGTTGCCAGGTATCGTGTACACCGCAAAACAAATTTTTTTGGAGGCGCCTCCGGAGATGTCACTCGCTCGATTTTCAATATTTTACAATGAAAATTTAGGGAAATACTGTTTAAATGTTGTATTATTATATGGAATTTGTTCCAATAACCTAACACTATCTGTATCGCCAAAAAAAAGTTCTTAAAAACATGCCTTTTTTCCACACTATCTGTATCGCCAAAAAATTCTTAAAAACATGCATTTTTTCCCCTTTTGTTGATGAAAATATACTGTACGTTATAGGAAAATATACCATTATGCCTATTCTCAAAATTGTTGATGGATTCTTCCACGAGTTAATGAAATGAAAATTTATAACTCTCATTTTTAGTATATTAGTAAACTTTTTTGGTTACAAACTAATTGTTGATGTACAATTTTGTGTTTCAATATTTGATGATCAAATTTTATAATCGATATTTTAAAGAGTCTGATTTTTTTTTAAATTTATATGTATATATAGGCTCTTATGACAGAAGCGCTCTATTGGCAACAAATTATTATATATTTCCCCTTTATACTTGATTTATTCGAATTTGGATGACCAAAAGCATAATAAGAAAGTAGAATAAATAAATCTTGAGTGCAACGATTTAATTGCCAACCCTTGTTGGCATTAAAAGTAACTCAAGAACTACGGGATGGGAAAATTTATGATGATTATTTAATTTTAAACTTACGACTACTCTATCAGATGTCCGAAGATGGCTTAGAAATCAAGCCGAAACGTTACAAATAAATAATTTTATTCAATGACTGCAATCGTTTTACAACCAAATAAATCGACTAATATTATTTAGTAACTCAAGAAATAAGTTTAAAAAAAGGAATTGTTCTTCAGGTTGATAAAGAATGGAGGGAAGAATGTTTGGCAACGCTGCTTGTGCGGGCTTATTTAAAAAATATGTATGTGTGTGTGTGTATTTTGTATTAGTTACATACAGACGCATACAAATCAACAGGTACCGTTGCCACATTTTATTTAACCGTTCTATTACGAAAGCATTTCAAATATTTGCATTGTTTTAAATCTTAATCGACTAAAACAAATACGGTAGATATCATTTTAATAATTAAGACAATCAATTTAGTATTTATTTTAATACTTAATTTTTTAATCTCCTTATATAATAAATGGCGTTACAATAATTCGTTATTAAACAATTCGCAACAAAAAAATCACGAATTTTTAAGGAAGGATATGTTGATTTATTATTAAATAAATAAACAAAAATAAATCTAGAGCTAGGAGACGCCAGGTCTCAAATAAGGAAATGTTTTATTTCTGCTGTCAACATTCAATGGGCCTCTTGTGGGATCTGTGCCCAAGTGGCCAGTGTGAAAAACACATGGCAGACCCAAGTCGTAAAATTTTCTCTTAATATTAGGGGTCAGCTTCTCTATGCATTTTCAGAAAAGTCTTTTCAGTTTTAGTTCAGTTTTGACTCTTACTAAGAAAGGACGTCCTTCGAGTCTAGAAATAAAATCGACTTTAACAAAGAATACAGTCTTCTCAATTTGTCTTTTATTTAATACCAACTCCCATATTCCAATAGGATACACTTTTGTAATACACTATGTGTATTCTCTTAATACTTTTACAATAATTTGTTAATAAACAATCAATTTGGAAAAAACATTATATGTCTTCAAAGCATACAATGCATTGAGATATGTCTTCAAAGTAGTCAATATATAAGAACCTTTTTTTACCGGATTAAGCAGGAAAATTTATTTATTACATTTTTAATTGGACAATAATGATAATGATGATGATGATGATGATGATGATAATAATAATAATAATAACGCAAATAAGCAATAACATGTCAACCTCTTAGAATAGGTTGACTTGTTATTGCTTATTTGCGTTATTATTATAATTATTATTATTATTAGTATTATTATTATTTATTATTATTGTTGTTAATCTGATAGAGAAGCCTATCTTTTTGCTTACGTGATTATTATGTTATCATATTTTACTTTTAATAAGCGCGCTTTACGGGACTTGTCCCAAAGCACCAAATGAATGACTCTAACTCCCAAGAAAATTGACATTTTATCATGGTTATCCTACACTTATTTTCCAATACGGTAATTTTTCTCGTGAAATTAAAATAAATTTTCACCTTTTTTTCTTCCCCTGAAGATTTGGGAAGACCCCCATCGCTGAACGAGTTCTCCTACGCCTTGTAATTCTCCAGATACCGATCGTCAACAACGGTTACACATTCATCCGGTATTCATAAAATTCAACAAATTGGCCTCTAATTCATTGAGAAGGTCGGCATGTGGTTATTCCCGTCAGGTCGGTACGGTTCTTACTTACATTCGGTGTAGGATCGAAAGGTGCGAGATGGAAACACCTGTAGAAAGAAATCAGGTGTGAAAAGAATTAACTTGTAGCATTTCAAGCAAGGATCAATTACCGATAGCGGTGCTTAGTGACCATTCAGATACGAGATAGTGCGTATATACATATATACGTTCGTGTAGGTGAGATCCGATGATTGTATTGAATTAGACCGAGGCAAGGATAAATATTATTATACATGCAGCATATCTCATTCAAAGGGAACCCCTGTATTATAAACATTAGTAGCCCAAATTTGAGCTAAACAAAGAAATACCGGCATTTGGCGTGGGCCAATTTTGGTACATGGGTAAATAGGTGTTGAATTAATACTAAAAGACACTAGAAGTTTCATTTTCGAGTTTCGAATTGATGTAAATTGATGTCAAAATTGTCTGGGGTCGATCCGACCCCAGGATAAATCTTAAGAGTTTAAGCAATTGTTCACACAGTGTTCACACTGGGGTCAATCTGACCCAGACAATCTTAACATCACAATGTACATCATGGTGTGCATCAGGTCTGAAGGAGCTCAACCAATACTAAAGGGCCCTATAGAGGTGCCATTTTCGAGTTTGAAAGTGAAGTAAATTGATGTCAAAATTGTGTGGGGTCAATCCGACCCCAGGGTAAATCTTAAGGGTTTAAGCAATTGCTTGAAATTCTAGCTCAAGTTTAATCAAATGCTTTTTATAAGACACTTCGGAATAACACAGCGTTCACATTGGGGTCAATCTGACCCAGACAATCTTGGCATCACAATGTATGTACATTATACACTGAAAAAAGCTCTAGATTTCAACTAAATCAGCATAATTGGTAAAAATAAAATTGTATCAATAGCAATGACAATGCGTCAAATATTCGATAGTTTTGTTTAAGAAATTTTGTCACTGGTTCAGTGACAAAATTAGATGCACCAACTACTAAATGTTTATGGCAGCCCGTGACAATTTGTTCTTGAATCAATAATATTTTTTTTTCTGTCTAGTTATATTTTGGTACCCATGTACCAATATTTGCCCACGTGCCAAAACCGAGGTACCATGTACCATTTCAAGTAATTCGTCTTTACTGCCGCTAGGGATTGGGTACCCTCGCAGGGAAAGGGTGAACTTTTGCGCATTGTATTTTATTTTGGTGGTAAATAAGAACCGGTTTCCCGGAGACCTGCATCGGTCGAACCTGGACTATGTTAGTGGGACCCGACTCAGGATCCGGATGGAACCGAGATCGAAGCTGATTTTAGAACGATGCCGAAAATTTCCTTTTCGGTAACTCAATTTTTCAGTGGACTCGCAAATCCTTGATCCACTTGCAATTAGCGATAGCCGTACAACGTGGACTTTAATGAGTCTGATGAATAAAAAATAAGCAAACCCAAGGGAAAAAGAATTTAGCAATAGAAATTGCTTCCAAAGCAATTACTCGCTCGAGAAGCAATTGCTCCAACATTCTATGAATAAAAACCAAAGCAATCGATAGGTTTACTGTTGTCCGTCAGTAATTACTTATAAATATATGACTCTAATAAACTTTCATAACTTCGTAAACGTCAAATGTACTGGAAAATTGTGTATAGGTGTTGTTATCAGTATCCATCATAGTTTTCATGGATTTAAAAATTTTGAGAGGCAAATAAAATTTTTGTAAAAACGTTTGGACATGGATTTCATTATTTTTCGGTAAAAATTATTCCGCAAGCCATTCAGCATTGTAACACCTTCAGACCTAGCGCACATTGTGTTGTACATTAACTCCATTAATTTAGAATGGATGTGGGTCCATAAGGCGCCATTTTGGCCCTAATAATTGTTAAAAATGATGATATCTCGGATTTATATAACAATAATCTTTTTAATAATTTCAATGTTTTGTTGGAGCAATAATAAGTCTTTTTAAATTAATTTAAGCCCTCGTTTAATGGAGCAAACTTAAGATTTTTTATTATTTTTTCAAAATAACACCTTTTTTTGCTACATTCAGCTGCGTTTTTTAATATCAGCGTAATTACGCACAGCTTTCTTTTTTATGTATGCTGTAAAAAACATCAAGGCACATCATATATATAAAAATGAAAATATTGCGATTCTGTGTTCCCTTTGGGGCCAAAAACTCGCCTTATGGACCCCCATCCTTTTTTGACACCATTTCTACCGCGCTACTTATACGCGATAAAAAAAATTCAAAACCAAAAATATAGAATTATAATGAAAATAGATTTTCTTAATTAATACCAAATTTTTGACAGACGCATGATTGCTCTACTAATTGTAAGCACCTCCCGTTTGTGGATTTCAAAAAAGTTTCGTAGAAATAATGTTAAATAATCAGAAGGTTTTGTGAGAAAAAATTCTCTAACAACAAAAAACGTATAAAATGGCCACTTTCGGCTAGAAAATTACAGCTTATGCAAATTTCAATATATTTAGCTGAAAATTTAGCCAGGGACTCTCAAGATGTGGCACTTCAAGGGAAAAACTAGCGTTAGAGTGTACGTTCCAAAAAAAAGTATTTATGTTGATAATCGAAATGCAAAATTTTGTTGAAAAATAAATAAAGGTTTTTTTTTACGAAATACACCTATTTATCAGGTAAAAAGTATGAGCTGTTCTACAAATGAGTACAGTTGGTGCTGCCTTTTGGTGACAGAAATGTAAATTTGAATGAAAAGAAATATCGTGATTTTTTTGCCTTTGAAAAATCAATCAGGTCCGAAGGGATTAATGGTTAAATTTGTATTAATTTATGATAACCTTCAATTTCATTATTTTTGCGTGCCCCGAAGAATTCTCTCTTTTGCGAATATGAAGAAATTCAGGCAGTTCACAGATAATTCAACAAACGAATATTCCAGAATGCACGTATTCTGCACACCAAGTGAGAGTATTTCTGTTACAAGCTAAGAGTCTAGGTACTTGTCAATTTCTATAAGTAGTTGCTTCACAAAAACAGCAAGGTCTTACTTTATTCATAGAAATTTAAAAGAATTCTTATGTTTCATAAAAAGAGGCACTTGCTTTAGGCTTTAGCTGAAGTTTCAAGCAATTGTTTCAACCCTTAACATTTACCCTGGGGTCAGGTTGACCCCAGACGATTTAGACAACAATTTACTTTAATTTGAAACTCGAAAATGGAACTTCTAGGGCCTTTTAGTAGTGGTTTAGCTCTTTCAGACCTGGTGCACACCATAATGCACAATATGATGCTAAGATTGCTTGGGTCAGATTGACCCCAGTATGAACGCTGTGTTATTCCGAAGTATCACTTCAGATTGGCACGAATAGTTAACAGCAATTGCTTGGTTTTTATTCATAACCTATCAATTGTACACAATTACAATCTATTTCAGGGCTTATTTTTATAAATAATTGCTTCTAGTTGTTTGCAAAAATTTCAAGTAAAAATTTCCAACGTCTTTATTACAGCGACAAATTTTTGTTGTTACGTCCAGATTGGCCCCAATAATAAACAGCAATTGCTTGGTTATTATTCGCAACGTATCAATTTTACACAATTGCAGTCTATTTTGAAATTTATTTTTTTAAATAATTGCTTCTAGTTATTTTGCAAAAATTTCAAATCAAAATTTCTAACGTCTTTATTACAGCAACAAATTGTTGTCGTTACGTTCAGGTTGACCCGAATAATAAACAGCAATTGCTTGTTTTTTATTCATAATGTAATAAGTGTAACAATTGCAGCCTATTTTTAAACCCACTTTTTTTATTAAGTCTCGTTAAATCGCGGACGTTCTTCAAAATGTCACATACGAACGAAACTCGAACGAAACCGGAAAGAATATATATTTTGGGATGGAATTTGGCACGTAAACGAGGTGTCGTGCATTTTTGTGTTTGTCACAATACGCACACGCTGGGGACGAAAGTGTGCCACGGCACACACGGTGCGGTCTTGGCGTGTTTCACGTTATGTTTGTATAAATGTTATTCCGTGATTTATGACAAAACTGGTTTCCCCAATCGCGCGGTGCAATTACGTTGTTTCTGTGGAAATTTTATTTTGACAGCGCTTCTTCGCCTTCGGGCTACGGAGGCAGTTTCGTTGGCATTGAGACAACATATATCAACGGACACCATTATTTCCCAACGCCACTAATTTGTTACTTGGAAGCTGAAAGTCGGAGAAAATGTCGAAACGAGTATCGTTTCTCGTAAAATATTCGTTATCGAGCGTCGAACTACGTTAATTGGCGATATCGGCCGCGGAGATAACGCGATAAATAACCGGCTATTTGTTACATCGACGTAATCAAATTCCGTATTATTGTTTCGACTCTTATCACAAGTGTCGCATACCTACCAATTCTCCTCATCTCTTCTTAGATATAATTCGCTTTTAAGACATATTGTGTATTTTTCGTCTTAAGATATACAGTAGAATCTCCGTACAAGATACCACAAGGGACCGGAGGGGAATATGATTCCGAAAATTACCATTCCCCCACTCAGCGGTCTGCTACGCCGGAGAGGAATAGAATTCATGTCCTTCGTATAAGATACCATACAAAACAGTTTAAAGTTGAACAGATAATGTAGGTCGCTTTGTATTCCATATCCTTTTCCTTCTTTTTTTTGTCACGTGACTAGAAGTCCGCAAACGAGGAGTTCTCGCAGTGTTGACAAGAAAGAAAGAGAGAAGAAAAGTTATTTTTACCGTTTGTGCAAATATCCCACGTAAGTAAATCAATTTTAAACATTTGAAACACGTCAAAATAAGCTTGAGTTCATGTCCCTGACAAAAAACTACGTTTACGAGTCATTGAAAATTCTCTATGAATTTTAAACCAAAAAAAAACTTAAAATGTGATCTTAAATAATTAATAATTTATGATAATAAATTTAAAAAATCGTTATGTGTAAATAATTGTCATTTTTTCTCATTTATTTCCGTGGTATCTTGTACGGAGTACGCAACTCCAAACATTCAGAGACGAAGAGGCATTAGGAGTGGGGGTAGTGGATTAGCGAAGGGGAACCCGTGGTATCTTGTTCGAAAGCATTCGAAGGTATCTTGTACGGAGATTATACTGTGTAATTCTCTTTTAAGACATACATGTATTGTGTATTTTTCGTCTAAAATATAATTGCAGTTTTAGGACATTTTCGAGAACCTATGTATATTTTTAGTCTTAAAATACGTAAGCAAACCGCAATAAAGAATATCCATCCGGACATACCATCATCCTAACTCATATCTGGACCGTTAATTGTCCTGATAGCCTATGTGTACACGACGCTTAGATTAAGGTTCCCCACACCGTTGTCCTGTGTTCTACCTGGACGTCTATATCTGTCTCCAAAATTCTAGTCTTAAGTTAGTACGTTCTTGGACAATAACAGAGCCTATGACGAAATGTCCTCTGTTCCAAACTGCTCATGTTGTTAGTTGATATAAAGTATGTTCTGAAACAATAACAGAGCCTATGACGAACTGGTCCTCTGTTCCAGACTACTATTGTTGTTCGTTTTAAATAAAGTGTTAATTGATATAACATTTTGTCAGAGTTATTTCAAAAGTGCAAAAGCGGAGCGTATGACAAGTTGTCCTCTGTCACAGTTTTACTCTGTTTGAACGATCATACAACACAAGAAATATCCTGTTGGTAAATACTAATGGTGGGTTCCCTTGCGACGCGTGTTTGGTTTTGTCGCAACACAAATGTTGGCGTTTTCCTTCGTGACTTTGCCAGGAAAAAGCAAGATTTTCTTAACGACAAACAAAAATAAGAAAAAGTTCGTGAAAGGCTCCGAGCGATTTTGTGTTTCCTCGTGAACCAAGGATTGGATTGAAATAAATTTTCTCTCGAATGAAAATGAAGCTTTAAAGAAGACAATGCGATCCCATTAGCCTGTCGATAAAACGGAATAATGTGCAGTTTCCAATCGAGACTGCTTTATTGGGGAAATAAAAGTTTCCCAAAGCAGCCAGAAGCTAAATTACACCCTGCGCTCTTCCTTTCGTTTTCCCTCTCTTTGCCCCTCAGTTGGTTTTTTCAAGCCCGTTGCAAGGGTAAAAGCAATATACCCGTGTAGGGAAAAACAACGGGGCCATTAATGGGCCAGTATTGGTGTCCGGGCTCTCATTAACACAGTGCCATCAATGAGCCCCTATTGGCAACCAAGTTCCCATTAATAAAAATATTCAATGTGAGTATGATACATTCAGTGTGCAAAAAAATGCACTTAGCCTGGAAAGAAATATAGTTAGCACGCGTAAAATACATTCAGTATGCGTAAGAAATAATCAACGTGCGCTGGTATTACATTTAGCGTGTGCAAAGAACATTTAGCGTGCGTAAGAAATGATCAACGTGCGTGAGTGTTAAATTTAGCGTGTACAAAGAACATTCAGCGTGCGTAAGGAATAATCAAAGTGCGTGAGTGTTACATTTAACGTGTGCAAACAAACATTCAGTGTGCGCAAAAAACATTTAGCGTGTAGGAAAAAAATTCAGCGTGCGTCTAAAGTACTCAGCGTGCACAAAAATCATTTAGCGTGTAGGAAAAAAAATTCAGCGTGCGTCTAAAGCATTCAGCGTGCGTAAAAAACATTTAGCGCGTAGAAAAAAAATTCAGCGTGCTTAAAATACATTCAGTGTGCAAAAAAATACAGTTAGCGTGCAAGAAAGACTGTTAGTGTGCGTGAAGTACATTCAGCATACGCAAAACACTTTCAGCGTGCTAAAAAAACATTTGGCGTGTAGAAAAAACATTCAGCGTGCGTGAAATGTATTCAGCGTGTGCAAAATACATTAAGCGTGCGCAAACAAACATTCAGCGTGCTCAAAAAACATTTAGCGTGTACAAAAAAAAACATTCAGCGTGCGTCTAAAGCATTCAGCGTGCGCAAATGACATTTAGCGTCCGCCGAATCAAAATCACGCACTCGTCAGGAAAAACAGTACACGCAACTCGTGCGTAATGCGATATTATCACACTCGTCTCGTTTGACCCGACTCGCGCGATGATCGCCTATCTTATACGCCCTCGTCGTTGCGTAATCTACCAGCATGAACTTTTCATAACCGTTCAGTCCCGTTTTTCTTCGCGTGGATTATCAGCGTTTCGCATTATCGTCACATATGTATACGCGCTGGTTTTCGTCATCCGGAGGAAAACATATGTCGACCCGTTTCATCTGCGTCGATATACGACTTTTCCAGTTTCTCTCTCTCTTTCTCTCTTCTCGGTCGAGATAAGCATCCGTAAATCATTAGTGAGCTATACCAAACGCGTTGAAATGCACGAGCGAGCAGGTTGTTGAGCTCCTGAAAGGAGAGAAGGATATTCTAAAAAAAGAGAGAGAGAGAGAGATGGAGGGAAAGACGAACCGTTGTAATCATTCTCCTCTTTGTAGGCTACACAATATATGTAGGCACAGGGAATAAATCTATCGCTGAAATGGTGTACGTAACACAAAGCCTCTACTCGGGCTGGGTAATAATGATCGATCCATTTATCTCTGACGAAACACAATATAGATCCTTAAATGGAAATATATCAATGGCTTTCTCTCGTAGACAAAATTCATCTCCAAACGTGTAACGGGGTCTTTCGTTTCGTTCCTTCTTTGGAATACAACCGCTACCACCGCTGGACCAGCCGTTGCCTCTTGTACTGTTACGGCGATGACCGGTGGCTTGTTGTTTGTCATTCGTCTGATTAATCGCAACCGCTATCTCCTCCCTTGAAATCGTTCACTTTCTCCGCGGAGGAATTTCGCATTCCGCGTGACATTTCTGGAAAAACCTTATAAGCAATCGTTGAAATACGTTTACATTGATCACTGACCTTCGTTATAAGTTGATTGGCACCAACGACTCGTGTTACTCGCTACGTCGGAGATCAATGATCTAGATTCTAGATCATTTCCTTCCTTTCATTTTTTTTCATGGTGCTTCTGTGGGACAAGTTGTGGGCAAAAAGAACATTGTCATGGGTATTGTTATATAGGCGGTACCAGGCGTAGGGTAATTTCTATAGCGCAATATATAGGCTGCCAAGTATAGCGCTGTAGAAAATAGCCGATACCACATTATAGAAATTACCCTACGTCTGGTAACGCCGATATTATCAGCGATCTCGACTATTTCCTTTTTTCTTTCTTTAATTTTCTTTAGGGTGTTTCTATTGAACGGATTGTGGGCAAAAAGGAAATTATCATGGGTATTGTTATATAGGCGGTACCAGGCGTAGGGTAATTTCTATAGCGCAATA
This sequence comes from Gasteruption jaculator, assembly GCA_949825005.1. Lineage (NCBI taxonomy): Eukaryota > Metazoa > Arthropoda > Insecta > Hymenoptera > Gasteruptiidae > Gasteruption > Gasteruption jaculator. Next base: position 5,073,286 of record OX463767.1, read on the forward strand.
TATAGGCTGCCAAGTACAGCGCTATAGAATATAGCCGATACCACATTATAGAAATTACCCTACGTCTGGTAACGCCGATATTATCAGCGATCTCGATTATTTCCTTTTTTCTTTCTTTAATTTTCTTTATGGTGTTTCTATTGAACGGATTGTGGGCAAAAAGGAAATTGTCATGGGTATTGTTATATAGGCGGTACCAGGCGTAGGGTAATTTCTATAGCGCAATATATGGGCTGCCAAGTACAGCGCTATAGAAAATAGCCTATACTACATTATAGAAATTACCCTACGTCTGGTAACGCCGATATTATCAGCGATTACGACCATTTCCTTTTTTTCTTTCTTTTAATTTTTTTTTTCATGGTGCTTCAGTTGGACGAATTCAGGGCAAAAAGAAAATGGTCATCGTTGTGTTAACACTATTTCTACAAAAGGTGTCAAAAGACACCTTTCAGAATTTTAATTTGGAATTATTTTCAAAATTCAATTTAATCCTTTTTTGAAATCCACAATCGGGAGGTGCTTAGTTGAGCGATTATGCGTCTGTTACAAAATTTGCATTAACTAAGAAAATCTATTTTAATTATAATTCTATATTTTTGCTTTTGGATTTTTCATTGGGTATAATTAGCGCGGTAGAAATAGTGTTAATATCGGCGGTACCAGGCGTGGGGTAATTTCTATTCCGCAGTATAGGCTGCTGAATACAGCGCTGTAGAAAATGTGCGCCGTAATTGAATAATTACCACACATTTAAAAAAAAGTCTAAATTAAAATTCTGAAAGGTGTCTTTTGACACCTTTTGCGAATCTGAGATATTTACTAGCACGAGTCTAGTGAAAAGCAAGTGGTTACTATGTAGTAACTTCTGACGGTGAAAGGCGGTTAACACGTTGAACCCGGTGTCAAATTTATGTGACTCCCTATTCACGCCGCGTGGGTCGCAATGGCATACGCCATTGCATTTGTCATAATCGGCATGGCCTGAATGGAAAGTTCAGTGTCGGTCCCCAGGCACCGTGTTAAAAACAAAGTTTTCATTTTCTTCCAGTTTCATCTCCATCTACATAGAAATGGAGAATCAATGAGACACCATCTCACAAAGATACAGATGTTACATGTATTTTATAAAAAAAAAAAACAGCGTGATTCCAATGCAAGTAAGAAAATTACGGGATCCTCGCAGTTTACATACGTACCCGTATTGCTCTCCGCTTTAAAAGGGAATGGTCCAAGGGACGGGCTTTGAGACTGTACAAACAGACATTTTCAAGTCTTATGATACAGAGCAAAAGAATATATAAGCACGTGTGTTTGTATATACTCTTTTTTTTTACATGGGGATCATCGTCGGACGGGGATTATAATTAGACATGGTTTGTATCTCCATGAAGGCCTGCCATACGTATGATTTACACATACGCGTTTGCATACTCCAGCGAAACCTGGACGGCACTTGTATCAGCTGTTCCGAAACACGAGGGGATGAGTCGCCTGTGAAAATAAAAAGTACCCTAATTTTTTTTTGTTATTTTGTTCATCATGCAATGCATTTTTCAATTACGAGCTGACGAAAGGAGAAGGCTGATCCTTGACACTATTTCTACCGCGCTAATTATACGTCATCAAAAATCCAAAACCATAAATATAAAATTATAATTAAAATAGGGTAATTTCTTAATTAATTCCAAATTTTTTACAGACGCGTAATTGCTCTGCTAAGCACCTCTCGTTTGTGGATTTTAAAAAAAGATGAAATTAAACCTCGAAAATCATTCTAAATTAAAATTAAAAAAAAGATGTTTTTTGACACTTTTTGTAAAAGCAGTGGTGTGGGATCACATACACTTATTAGTGACCGAAAAATAGGCATTTTTTTCTCTTTTTTCCCTCTTTTTAGGAAAATAATGTAGGTGATTCCCTTTTTTTTCAAACTGAGGTTCATCCGCATTTTATATACCTACTGAAGAAAAATTTTTCCTCATTTTACGTTTCCGATATTTTCTCAGGACTCCAGGTATCCCACCGTTTTGACCGAATCCTTCCCTTGCCACTACTATATCTATATATGTACTATATATATTCAAATTAAATCTACAAAGGCGAATTTTCTTCTTTGAATTTCCCTTTGTATGTAAAAAAAGTTTCAATAAAAAAAATTATATTATATCTTGAAATTATACGCATTGGAAAAATACCTTAGTCACACCAGACTCCCCTTTTAAAAAAATCCGACATTTCATGCGCACCAACCTAATAATAATACATTGTGCGATGGGAGATATTGTAAAACGAAAAATAATACACTTTTGATTTTGCGCAAGACCCGACGCTCTTACCGTCTGTCGCGATGAAAATTAGCCTTTTCAGCATTCTCGCTAGCGAAAATGTTTGAGCATTGTAACTTATGCGAGAGGTACGTTAAAGGGTCGTGTTGCAAGTTCAACACTTTACATGGAGCCCGGTAACTTGTCGTTGAGTGGTCTGGCTTTTTCAACAGCTCTAACATTTCTTGCGTAAATGTTTTAGACGGAGCTCGAAATAAATTCGAAAAAAGTAGCAACCATTCGCAAACAACAAAATGCGACCAATATCTCGGCTGCTGGAGTGGTCAAACAGCAAGAAAAGCAAACGAAGTTTCGAGTAGCTAGGGAATTTTTATTTTGAAAGTGGTGTAGGTCCATGTTCCCTTGTATCGAGAAAATTAAAAGTTAGTATACCGGTCGGAGAAAAAAATATAAGTTAATTATATCGAGTCTGGCAATATTTCTACGGATTTATCAATACGTAATTTCACTATATAAATTTGTTTTAGGCGAATTTATATCCGTGTGCGCACGCACACACACGCACATAGTACGTACACGTTTATACCGGAAATATATGTCAATACGAATGCATATGTATGTACTTTGGGCCACTACAGTGGCCAAGCCGCAGTCCACGGGTTAATCGTTTGAGTGTCAGGCGACGCGAACGCGCTTCTTTTGTTTCATCTACTACAAAAGTGCCAGCATTTTTTGGAAAACGGAATGAAGAGCGCTACTGCTGCTCCGCTTGGAAATTTTCGATTTGGAAAGAAAAAAGACCTCTGACACTCAAACGGTTAAAGCAGCTTCAAAGAAAGAAAATCCATTGGAGCTTAGCTTGAAATGATTTCAATATGTTGGGCATGGTGGTTTAACAAAGTGCTTAGGTAGGGATATACGTTACGTTTGCAGAGACGAAAGGGGTCTTGCTGGGATAGCGCGGAAACGCATGCGCCTCTTCGCCAGTCGATAGGAAACCGACTGTGTGCATTTGCCCTGCCATGCCGTTGCCGTCCGCAACGTTGTACCCGTGCTAAGAGTGCATCGGTGAAACCACCTTCGAATATACATAGATGCAACCCACTAGCAGGAAATGCAATTACAATTAGAGCGCTTTAAACTTGGGTCAAGATACTCTTTGCTTGAAAGTAGGTGTAGAAAAAGGGAGGATTCGTCGCCCCTATTTTCATTTGTTTGTACTCGTTTACGACTGAGGCGTAGAGCGGAATGCCGAAGTATCGGGGAAACGGGGGATTGAGTGTATCCGCATACGTCGATTCGATTACCAAATCAAATTCCTAACCTCTTTCTTATTTTCTACTGTATCGCATCGCGCCCTCTCTCTCTCTCTCTCCCTTATCTGCAAACTCTTTCCATTAAATTACGTTTGTCTGAGTTCGTTACCGCCATTATGCCCGATAAGAGGGAGGGTACCCTTTACGAAGGATAAGTCGGGTAAAAATGAAAAATATTTTTCTATCATTATTGCTATTTTTTTTTACATGTTTTTCATCGTACTATATATACGACGGGTTTTCTAGAGCGTATTTTAGTTGCATCTAAAATACGCGAACAGATTTCCTGGGAATAGGTCTCCCGGGAGAACTTTCGCGGAACTTAATGGAATAACCTCTGTACTAGTAACTAATTAATAAAATGTAATATTAACACTTTGCCGTCCGCACGCCCGATCGGGATTCTTCCGTTTGGCGCCGGTATAAATCTTTATGTACGACACCAACGTGGTGCCACCGGCGCTTGGCCGATAATTTTCGCATGGCGCCAACGTGGTGCCACCGGACGGCATAGTGTTAAGTTACCAGAGACTTTTATTAAGTCATTCGAGACGGAAATTTTTTTCGAACACGATCCCCAAAAGCAAAATTTTTTTTTCCTTAAGAGGTTGCACATCAGGTATGCAACCGGTCTTATACACAGAAAAAAAATATTATTGATTCAGTATCAAAATTGTCACGGGCTGCCACAAACATTTGATAGTTGGTGCATCTAATTTTGTCACCGAACCAACGACAAAATTTCTTAAACAAAACTATCGAATATTTGACGCATTGTCATTGCTATTGAATCAATTTTCTTTTTTCCAATTACGCTGATTTAGTTGAAATCTAGAACATTTTTTTTTTTCAGTGCAGCCTCGGACGTTAATTGCACACACGGTGTGCAATCGGTCTCGAATGGGTTAAAAGGAACATAACAGTTTTTTTTTTTCGAAGGAAAGTCACGTTCGAGAAGTCTCTTGAATTTCGCATTTCGCATTTGACACATCGAGGGAAACGAAATCGCGTCCCTGCGTATTGCGGCCTTCGACAAACCATTGTTCAGTTTTTACAATATCCCGAGGAGCAGTAAAAACGAGACTTTATTAGTAACAACATAACTGTTATCTAAAAGAAAAATCACTTTGTACACTGTACGAAGGTTTTCAAAGGAAAGATTTGAAAGTTGGTTGCTATGGAAGATAAGAGTCGAGTCGTTGGTAGTAAATATATGCTATATATACCTGTATCGTGGAAGAACTCTTGCGTTATGACGTCTCTTTCTTCTTTTCACTCTTTCTCGCTTTTTCTTTCAGAGCCGGCTATTATTTTCTCTCGTCTATAAAAGCGAGAGAAGGTACGTTTCTTTTCATCCTTTTTTTTTTACAGACATCAACCGTTTTCTTCGCGATGGGCTTCAAAACAAATAACAAACTAGACGAGTATTTCTCGTAAAGTCAAAGAAATATCAAGAATCTCTCGAAGAAGCCTGCCGCCATATTTCGCAAAAATATATAGATACACAGATATGCAAATAACGGCAAAAAAACGAGAGAAAAATCGTACCTCCCTGTTTTAGCAACGTCACTGTAATAATGAAAATAAGTTTCAGAATCGTGATGGTAATTGTTATTGCAAAAAACAATATTTGATTATTCTGAAAAAATGTTTATGGGTGTACATATATATATTAGAGTAATATATATTCATATATATATATATATATATATATATATATATATATATATATATATATATATATTAATACATGTATATATATTAGAATCCTTATTTCAATAATTTTTCAAATCTATGTTACGCAGCCCCTAAGTACCTTGCAAATACATAAAAAAAATTTCTGCAAAATTTGAGCTCTTAATTTCAACATTAGCGCGTGTCCCAAACCTTCGAAAGCTTTAAAAGGAAAATACATGCAATTCTTTCGATCGTATACTTTTTTTTATAACTCCGGTCAAAATTTATAAAACGATTTGAAATTTCGCAGATTTCTTACTTATAATATCAGGAACAAGCCCTAAAAATTTCAAATATGTATCTTAATTAGTTTCGCTACTCAAAATATTTTCGAAATGTTATTTTAAATATTTTAAATAACTGGAAATGTTCCTGCAAAGGTTCGCAAATGATTGCAAACGCTATTGCGATGTTCGACTTTTTTGGACATTGTTTTTTATTGACCCCTAAGACTCAGATGTTATAAAACTAAAAAAAAATTTTCAAATTTTTAACTTAATGAATTAATTGCTTATACATCAGCCTGTTAGACATGAAACTATTTACTCTACTTAAAATATTTTCGCAATATAATTTTAAGTGTTTTTAATATGAACTTATTTAAAATACTCATATAGGCAAAATTTAATATCTATGTAGAACTAGATACTAGGGTTTTCAAAAATCTCAGTATCTATGCGTATAAAACCCTAGCATCCAAATTTAATACTAGGGTATTAAATTTAGATACCTAGTATATAAGATACCTAGATACCTAGTATCTAAATTTAAGGGGGGATTGCGGTGTAACAGGTTCAAAAAATCGAATTTTTTTTCTTTGCATTCATCAAAAGTACAATGTTACAAGAATGTGTTCCAAAAGTAGTATCGCAATTAAGTAGCAGCTGTAAGTATCGTAAAACTTCGCCAAAAAGTTTAAACGCAATTATGTCGAAACTACGTTTTTCAAATCGGTGTCTAGGATAGCGCAAAAACTAATCAATCGATCAGCTTCACAGAAGACTTAATCCAATCAATATACATTTCTCCTGGGGTTATACCAACAATTTAAATAGAATTATTTAATTTAATATTATTTAACGACATTTTTAGTGGCAATATGTAATCAATTTTTGTGTCAAAAAATTCATTTTTTCTTCAAAACCCTAGGACTTTTTTTATTCTTCATGTTTTCTTTTAACAAGTGGTATAATCCCAGCATAAACTATGTACCTTTAAGAAAATTTTTCATTTTTAGTTATCGGATGCTTGTAACAGGTGCTATACTAGACACCAACAATCCGGACGTGTTTGGCAGGATTATGAATACTAAATAAATAATACAGAAAATGGCAAGAAAACATGTTTTTTCAATATTTCATGGATGCTTCTTCATATCCCAAAAGAGATTATTTGGGAATTATTAATAGTTTTCCAAAAAAAAATTCATGAAAATCACCTATTTTTAAGGCTGTTACAACGCAATCCCCCCTTGATACTAGGGTATTAAGTTTAGATACTAGTGTTTTTTTTAGGGTATTGTTTATTTTTTATCCAAACTGTCACGTATATTTCATTTTTTTTCCAATGACGATTCTTTTAACGCGGTACTCGGATCTCCTTGAGTTGAGATTTATAAATCCTCGGTCATCCGCGTGTGCATGCCATTTCTGTGAACACTTGCGCGGTTATTCGATTGAAAGTCGGCTCAAAAAGTCATAACGATAAATCTCACTGTTTTTCAGAAGAAAAACATTGAAAACGAGTCGTCTACTTGGAACAAGGCGCTGTATTCATGAAACTTAATTGAACCGATCTGGAAAAGTTAATTTGCGTCAGTTGGAAAAAGATTTATCGTGCAACGGTATAACATTAATAAATTACCAATAGAAATTGGTCGTTGAACTTTGCTGTTCGTTGATATATTTAAATAAAAGCGGTAACGAGATTTTCCGCCACGGATATTTACGACACGGACTCTTTGTAAAATTCATAGAGTGGATGAACCGACACAGCGGATGGTATGAATACAGTGAGTGTCGTCTGAGATTCGAGTTGGCAAGTTAATTGACGTCTTTTAAAAATATCACAAGAGCCTTTACGTACAGTTTCAGATAACTCTTTACGGTAAGAGTTATCTGAAACTCAAGTAAGAGGCTGGTGTTTTGTACGTGGGTTTTATGCTTTCCAGCATGTGCCGTCTTCTTATCGAGCCTATCGGTCGTTTGGCCCTCGAGGCATCGCTTGCGTTTCTAGGTTTTTAGGTCAAAAGCCTTCGAGAGTCTCAAAGATTAATCTAACGATGATGTTGAAGAGAAGAAGACGTACATACTCGTTACCTATAACAATATATGGTATACAGTGAGACGTCTCTGTAACAGTTTCGCTTTATAACAATCTCTGTCTATAAGACGCGAAGTTACCTCCCGGTAACAATCTTTCTAGCTCCCACTTCGGAAGTTTCTTAAGGGGGGAAATACATGTAGACGGTGAGAAAATAGTTAATTTTTATCATTTTTTTTTTAAAGAACGAAACGTTTTAAATTTTTGAAACTTTGGGTGCACTTTATTACACAATTAAACTGTTTAAATAAATTTTTCCATTAACCCCTTGCACTACGCTGAAATTCGGAAGAAGTCGTGCCCAACTATGCACTCGAATGGTCGCGAAAAGAGCCGAAGTGGCGGGGCCCGAGTGTCGGAACTTGTGAAATTCAAATGAATTTGAATAAAAAAACTTTTAAAAAGGATTTTAATTATTACATATGATTACAATAAATTTTAAAAAGAGCCACGTTTTATTTAAAAGGACCACGAGTACGGCTCGTGATATTCAAGTTTGCCCTAAAATTTTCATCACGAGTCTGACTCGTGAAAGTAGTGCAAGGGGTTAAGGAATATTGTCAAATGGCGATGTCCCGTCGTGATCTTCCATCAGGAAGGTTTTGGCGGCAGTTACCCGTTTGTGGGAGTCCCAACGACTTTAATATTCATCTTAAAAGTATGAAGCAGAAATTTTTAGTATTTTAACATCTAAATGCTGAACTTATACCTAAGAAACATTTAAAAATTTGAAAATGACAAAAGTGGAATACTTCAGGAAAAAAACTTCAATTTTACGTAAAATTTGTTTCCTTTTTGGCAATAAAAAAGCAGATTCGAGAAGCGATTTTTATAAACAAGTAGATATAAGTTCAAGGTAATATTGTTATTGAGTTGTGTGTACAATTTTAGCACGATCGGTGGACTCGTTTTAAAGTTATGTTTCCCACAATCTTAAGGAATGTAGTTTTCCGCAAAACGTTTTTAAAGTTCCGAACTACGAAAACTCAATCACTTTAGTAACTTACCGGCTAATTAGCGATTCCAGGGACACACCGAATTTCAGTTTAAAACTTTACCGCCTTACTCTTGAGATGTTTAACTAACATTTTATGGTAAAAAAAATTGATTTTTTGAAGCTGCTACATGTACTTCCCCTCTTAACCCATCACATTGAATCTATAAGGCGCGTCAATTGAAATTGAATTGCCTTCGAATATTTCATAACATAACCCTCAGCGGTGGAATTTTATCTTTCTTGAAGTTGACAATGTGCATATTAAACGTGTATATATTAAATTAGCAGCCCCCGGCACGGCTTCGTCCGTGCTAAGAGCGTGAAGAATTTAGATTTTGATCTTAAAATAATTTAAACTGATGCTAACATTTAGCGTAAGGCGAGTGGATAAACAATATTTTAGGTTTTTTTGATTTGGTCTATATTTGTATAGACTTTTTGGAGTCCCTACTCTGGAGCGAGCAACGTATAGTCGGTAACGGTATTTATTATTGAGGACATTAAAAATCATAAATTATTCTGTTTTGTGGTCAATGTGATGGCGAGTTACAACAAAGTGGATAGCGCGAAAATATTCCTCGTGCTCAAATACCTGTGTATACCTATTTTCCTGGCGATAGCTTCAACGGTATAGAAGTTGATTGCGCTGCAGCGCCACCTACAGCGGCGAGATACAACAAATTCAATAGCGTAAAAACCTTCTCCGTGAAAATATACATATATGTGCCAAGTTTCATGTCGATCGGTCAAACAATTTCGAAGTCTATTAATCATATACAGTAGAATCTCCGTACAAGATACCACAAGGGACCGGAGGGGAATATGATTCCGAAAAAAGAAGAAAATTACCGTTCCCCCACCCAACGGCCTGTTACGCCGGAGAGAAATAGATCTCATGGTCTTCGTACAAGATACCATGCAAGATAGTTTAAAGTTAAACCGATAATGTAGGTTGCTTTGTATTCCATATCCTTTTCCTTCTTTTTTTTGTCACGTGACTAGAAGTCCGCAAACGAGGAGTTCTCGCAGTGTTGACGCAGTGTTTACAAGTCTAAAAATTCTCTATGAATTTCAAACCAACAAAAAATTAAAATGTTACCTTAAATAATTAATAATTTATGATAATAAATTTTTAAAAAATCGTTATGTGTAAATAATTCTCATTTTTCCTCATTTATTTCCGTGGTATCTTGTATGGAGCGAGCGACTCCAAACATTCAGAGGCCAAGAGGCATTAGGAGTGGGGGTAGTGGATTAGCGAAGGGGAACCCGTAGTATCTTGTACGAAGACAATCGAAGGTATCTTTTACGGAGATTCTAGTGTACAAACAAACCAACATCCATTTTTATATATACAGATTAAATGTAGACATTTAATATATACCATTTGTACCACGCGTACAAATTTGTATGTAGAGTTCAAAATTACATACAATAATTACATACAAATAGAGGGTGATCCATGACGGATAGTAAGAAGAAAAAAATGTGTGTCTTGGTTACAGGCGATGCGGTAAGAAGAAGAGGACATCCGCGTTGAGATTGTCCTCTGAAAAAGGAATGGGTGCTGGTATGGGTAGGAGCGGTACCAGCGGAGGTGGTGGTCTTCTGGAAGCACTTCCTACAGGAACACCGCTTCATGTCGCGATGCTCGGCTTGGATAGCGCTGGCAAGACCACTGCGCTCTATCGATTGAAGTTCGACCAGTACCTCAACACGGTACCCACCATCGGATTCAACTGCGAGAGAATTCGGGGTGGAATTGGAAAAGCGAAAGGTACGTTGGATCAGCTTGCTCGTTGATGCATGCGTGTGAAACTGTCCCGTAGATAACCACTTTTAACACTATTTTTCTACCAAAGGTGTTAAAAGACACCTTTTAGATTTTGAATTTCGAATTATTTTCGAGGTTTAATTTCATCTTTTTTTGAAATCCACAAACGGGATTTTGGATATTTAAAAAAACTCCAAAACATGAACAGGAAAAACTCATCAATTAAAGATATAATAAAAGTTAGTGGGTCGAGGCCCATATTCGAGTGCCGGCAAAGTTTCTGATCGGGCCGCGGTACCCGTATTCGGGTGACGCTTATTTGACTACTTGCAAAGGATCGCCGTGGGTATTTGAAAAGATATTCCACAGGAAGTAATAAAACTATTGCATTGTTGTGGGCACTCGTGGCCTGAAGGAGATTTAATTGGAAATACGCGCGGCAGTCAACGTGTTAAAAAGTGTTTTAAGGGACATGTTTGTTGGTCGAAAAGAAATTGTTATAGTATGCTTTGTATTCAGTAGGTTGCGTTACAGTCGTAGTATATTCATTATGGATGTTATACATAAAGAACAGGAAAACATTTAACAATGAGACGGAACAACATTCGCCGGGTTTCGGGTAGTCTTTATATAATAAAATCCATTGTGCGTGAATAAACCGCATCATCACTGGCAAACCACTGGACCTATTGATGCCATATTCGCGCCATATGTTACTCAGATGGCGAGTAATGATTTTAGTTATGTTTCATTCCGATAGGTGGCGCTAACGTCTATATTTATGGAAAGTTTTCGCTCGAAATTGCAGAAAGTGTTTCTTGGTCGAAAAGATATGGTCTTAGAGTAATTTGCAGTCGATAGGTGGCGCTATGGTCAACCTTTCAGTAAATTGCGTTTATCAACATTGACATATCGTATTATTATATTATTTTCTTTATTTTCTTCATACATAAACGTATTTGTTAGATTTTCTTTGTAAAACCAAATACCAAAATTAATCTTTGTTCTATTAGTCTCTTATTCTGATGAAGAGAAATGCTGTATTTGTCCACTCATATATTCCCTCGAATTCAGCTGTTTTTTTATACAGAGAAGCGATAAGGCCTCGGATATTTAAAAAAGAGTTATTAGTCACCTATACTCAGATTACACCCACCGTATCCCTTTTTGACCATTGCGTTAGTTAGTTCTGTTGTAAAAATCATAACGAAAGGGTCTCTCTTCCGTTGCGTAGAATGATAAAGTATTATTATTTAAAAGTATAAACCTGAGCATTTTATTTAACACTAAACCTACCATGGAGCGGTCAAATGACCCTTTTCACATGTATTTTAAATGGCTTAGTGACGTCACGGTAGGTTTAGTGTTAAATGAACCCATTTCCAACAGTATTCATTATGGATGTCCATGCCTAAAGAAAAAAAATTGTTAACAATCAAGCAGAACAACGTTCGTCAAGATCAGCTAATTTATAACAAAATTGCAGTTAACACTATTTCTACCAAAGTTGTCAAAAGACGCCTTTTAAAATTTTAATTTAGTAGGTATTATTTTCGAGCTTTAATTTAACCTTTTTGTGAAATCCACTCACGGGAGGTGCTTGGTAGGGCAATTATGCGTCTGTAAAAAATTTGGTATCAATTAAGAAAATTTATTATAATCATAATTCTATATTTTTGGTTTTGGATTTTTGATTACGCATAATTAGCGCGATAGAAATAGTGTCAATAATTAAGATTCTGCGAGTATCCGTTACTTTGCTAGTTTATTGTTAGTATTATCTCTTTTTTGTAACAATCCTCAATATTTTGATGATCGCTTTTTCCTCGGTGCATGAGTTTTTCGTGTTTCATCGCTACAAAAGCTTCTTATCTCGCCGCAGTCCGGATAAACAACCAACGTCATGCCGCTCTTTCAAACAATCGAATCCCAAATAAACTTTTGTTTTTCATCGAGAACGTTTTTATCAGCGTCACGTCAAGCAGAAACTTCGTTCCCTTTTGTTGAATAAAGAGCCGCGAAATAAAAGAACCGGGGTATTCGTTGCTCTGGATAAAGAAATAAAACGGCACGGCATGGCGCTGTGAATAGCAACAAATGAATGGGCGGAAGCTTTAAATGGTCCGTCTGCGCGTAGTTGGTTGGCAGGCATCAATTTGGTACGTAGCTGCTGCCGAGTTCGAGAACAACAATGTTAACGCGTTAACCGCCACGTCAAATTTACGTGGATCCCTATTCACGCCGAGTGGGTCGCAAGGGTATATCGCTATTGCATTTGTCATAACCAGCGCGGCCTGAACGGAAAGTTTAGCGTCGGTCACCGGTGACCGACATGGCAATTAACTTAAACCTTGGTAGCACGCGTAGCTCGGAGCTTCGATTCGCTGCTTTCCTGGAAGGTTGTCGCGTGGCAAAGAGTAAAGTGCACTTGCTCGTTGAGTGAACAAGGTTGCAACCTAATTCCACGATAATGAAGCTACAGTTTACCCAAAGCCATACCTCGCAAGGGACTATTGTGTCTCGAATGATGCATTGACACAGGCGTGGTGCAGCACGAGTTATTAAATACGTCATAATTCAAAAGCTATTACACAAATTATTGTAATCGCAATTGTAATAATAGAACTAAGATGATTTCAGGTTAAGTTCGTTCTATGGAACAATCGACAATTGCATTAGGTTCGTCTATGGTCTTCGCAGGGATGAGCAGCTAAAGCCTTGTTTAAGGGGCCACAGTAAAATAATTTTTTTTTTCATTTTCTGAAAACTGCATTTGTTAAGGTAGGTGTCTAGTCTAAAGAGCGAAAAAACAAGCTTATTTTCAAAAACGTTTTTCTCAGCTTCTTTATTAGATATTACAATTACAACATTTTCGAGGACATAATGCTATCCTTATCGAATGGAAAAAAAATGGTTTACATCGTCCAGCGTTTTTTTTTTTTTTTTTCAATTTTCAGAAAGCGCCAAAATCGAGTCCTCAATAAAAAGGTCTTCCCATGGCGTACAAACAATCTCCGCAACCACTACATCGATTTTGATGAAACTTTGTACGGTTCTTTATTAAGGTGTTTTGTATGGTAATTCGCCAGGTATTTGGAAAAAAATTTATAATATAAAAATTGACAGGACGCAAACGGTGCAAAAATATGTCGATTTTCGTACAGTGTTTTTCAAATAGTCGCCACTTTTTTTCTATTATCGATTTTTGGCAAACGGTGGTGAATTACCATGTGGCAATCCTTCCTCTTTAAAAAGTTTTTTCCAATTTTTGTTTCAAACGTTTCAATCCGAAGATTGTTAGTCCGCCATGGGAACACCTTTTTATTGAGGACTCGACTCTGGCGCCATCTGAAAATTGGAAAAAGACGCTGGACGATGTAAACCATTTTTTTTTCATTCGATAAGGATAGCATTATGTCCTAGAAAATTTTGTAATTGTAATATCTAATAAAGAAGCTGAGAAAAACGTTTTTGAAAATAAGCTTGTTTTTCGCTCTCTAGACTAGACACCTACCTTAAGAATACTCTCACCAAATTTTGTAAAGAAATTCGTAAAATTAACGGAGATACAGGTATAAAATTTAGTTTCTATGTCGTATTATTATCCTTTCTCAGCAAAACTTTGAACGCGTTTTTCTCGAAACTATGTTTTTCAACCTCATTGACGGCAAATTTAAAAAACTATTCATCCGATTTGCATGTACAAAATCTTAAAATATTCGAAAATCCAGTCTCTATGACCACCCGTGGCGATTTTTTTAAAAAGGAATCATCATAATATTAAATATTAATAATCATAGTACTAATTATTAATTATTAATTTTTAAACCAATTTATGTAATGGATTCTATTGTTTTATTTAACGAAATTATACATTGTTATTGACACGTTAAGCGCCACGTTAAATTTATGCGACTCTATTCACGCCGTGGGTCGCAATGGTATACGCTATTGCATTTGTCATAACCGGTGCGGCTTGAACGGAAATTATAGTACAAAATGGAAATAATGGTACATTATTTATCACGCTTCAGGGGACTTATCCCAAATAAATAAATAAATAAGTAAATGACTTTAAAACAAATCTAAATTTAAAATTCATTTTCCATTAGGGAACCTTCCAAAGCTCCCGTCCTTCGAAAAAATGACAACAGTTAGGAGAAATGGCAAAGCTTTCGGTGTCCCATAGTACCCTTTTTTTTTCTTCTTCTTCAAAGGTTGCAGGTCGGGAGAAAAAAAAGTCGATATAAAATCTACCATAAATTCCGTTTTACTGTAATTTCATGGCTCGGGTAATTGGAAAGAAAAGGTCGTACCGCATTTATGACTTTTTTTCTTCTTCTTTTTTTTTTACACTTTTTATTACATCTTCGATAGCTAGGTGCCATTGAGATTATGATTGTACACTTACGGGAGAGTGCGTCATTGTTTCATTATCTTCTAGAAAATAATTTTAGAAGTACATTCTTCTGCTTTGGCAAATAATACAAGTTCTGACGTCTTCGTATATTTTTCTTACGTCACACTGATACTTTCCTCTGACGACGGTATCATTTTACGAAATAATTTTAATTAAATGATCCAAAAAGATGAACGGTTTAAGGGGTAAGACCACGAAACAGCCTAAAAAAAAGCGTTTATTTGCCAATTTTATTTTGGACAGAAGAAAAGGTATTAGAATAATAACATTCGAGAAAGTTATTGAGCATGTATTTAAATATTATAACAAATAAAAAATCGTGATCGTCAAATATTAAAAAATGGAGAAACTAGAGCCATTCTCGCGAGGCTTTTCGAATTTGAGGCACTTTGCGGCACGCAACGTAGGTGGTGCAAATTTGAATCTGAAAATTTAGAACAAAAGTCACTTAATCTACATGTTACTAGCTAGTGAAATATGCACGAGATTTTGAAAATATTGAAATTTGCGTGATTGGCGAGTATTTGAATAAAAACGTCAAATTTTCGACGAAAAAAGGGGTGACCATTTTTAATATATAGTTAATATATATTAATATATATATATATATAATATATAGTTAATATATAGTGTTTAAATTAACTGATCGAAAATCCCACACGTATTTCACTGAAAAATGTCATTCCAAGGACATTGTTAAAAATTTGAATGAAAATAATGGAAATTGTTGGAGTTCTACTGCGTTCCGTTTTGAAAAATCATGAAAACAGCGCGTTTCAAAATTTGGGATATGTTACAGACATTTAAAAAAAGTCTTTCGGGTAATTTACTTTTTGCCTTATATTATCTGTAGAAGGTTCAAAGCATTTATAAGCTGATAAAAAAATCGATTTTTGGAAAATTTTACAGTGGTCTTACCCATTAACCCATTCGAGACCATTTGCACACCAGGTGTGCAACCGGTCTTATAGCCTTACCAAGAAAAAAAAATTTTGCTCTTGGGGACCGTGTTCGAAAAAAAAAAATTGCCTTCTCGAATGGGTTAAGGGGGTTGTTTTTTTATGGACTCAAAGAAAGCAGCATTTTTTTACAAAATTTCTCAAAAAATAATAGTACACATTTTTTTTCATTGAAAAACAGTCTAACAGAATAAAAAAAATGTTTCTTAGAGTCGCAATTGGGTAAAAAAAATAATTTAACATCAAAATTTATAATAATTGAGATTCCGACGATAGTCGCACACATGCAGATTAAAAATCTTTCCAAACTATTTGATATTGTTTACCTGGAGACCTCAAAACATCAACGTCAGCAACAATATTTCGTACCTAGGGAGGAAAGCAAAATTGTCACCCAAGTCGAAGGCGTGGGTGACAATTTTACACAGGCTGCAATTCGCTACGTTCCCGGAATATACAATTTTTTATCACATCACGGGACGGAAAAGTTCCGTTTCATTCCCTATTATGAGGGGTGAAAGTTGTAGACATTATTCGCTTGTTTTCAAAGAAAGGCAATGTGCCACTTTCACCCCCAAAAATAGGGCGAGAAACTGAACATTCCGTCCCGTTGTGATAAAAAAAAATGTCTTTTACGCTTATCAGTGTAAATAAATAAATGTATACTTTTATACCATGCGCAAATTTTGTCCATTCTGTTGGAGCAGTGGTTCCCAAACTTTTTGTCCTACCGTCCCCTTTCCAGAAAAAATATCACTTAACGCCCCCTGGAAATTAATTTTTTTTCAAATTTTACAGTTATTCATCGCCCCCCAAATGCACCTGTGGCCATCACTGCCCCCCTGAATCGCTGCAGCACCCACCAGGGGGCGGTGGTGCCCACTTTGGGAATCACTGTGTTAGAGTGTATCTTTCGGTGAAACAAAAATTACTTTTTTTTAGCTCTTTGCAGTAGTTTTTGAGAGGAAATTCATCAAAAAACGCTGCCTTTTGGGATTCACGCGAGACTAAACTTCCCTTAACACTTTGAGTGCCATGTTGGTCACCCGTGACCGATGCTAAACTTTCCGTACAGGCCGCGCTGGTTATGACAAATGCAATAGCGTATACCGTTACGACCCACGCGGCGTGAATAGGGAGTCACGTCAATTTTACTTGGCAGTCAACGTCTTAACTTATTCGGAAGAATTTAAATACGGGGAAATGCAGAGTTTTGTCACTGCAGAATTAAAATGCAGCATTGCATGTATAGAAATGGAAATCAGTGCTTGGAGGGATGTATTTTTTTATATATGACGTGACACATACACATTCTCGACATGACACACATTTCCATATACATTTTTTTTTTAAAGAATAGTATACAAATTATGCAGAGTGTAATTCTAACGGTCGCGGTCATGGGAACTGACTTGGAATGCTTCTGTATTGCGCAAATCGTACGTGTATGTCGCATAGATAAACACAAACACACGTACACACCCATATGACAATATATAAGATAACCTATAGTAATATAGTTTATAATGATAATAACAATATTTGTATATACCTGCGAATTGTTTACTTAGAAGACATATATCTTGATGCATTGTATACTTTGAGGACAGTCCTCAAAGTTTTATGCATCAATTGTCTACTTTGAAGGCACGAGTAGATCCTAGGATTTTCGAACAACGACTTAAGATGAAAAAATACTAGATTTTAATCAAATAATCTTGTAATTTCATCGTTCTTTCGAAAACCCTAGTGTCTACTTTTATATACAATAGATACTTGGTCTATTGTTAGATTAGATATTAGCGAAACACTTGGAAACCCTTGTTTATAGACACAATGGAATGAACCTTATAAATAATATTCTCAATTCGCATATATACACTACCGCTCAAAAGTATGTGGACACTTTATAAACTGTAAGCACGCAACGCAATTTTCTACCAACCGAATGGATGTTTATTTATTTAACAAAATTAAATAACATAATAATATAGTGAATTTAGTACATACTATTAGAATACATTAAATACATATTTGCAATAGAATTTAGCAACAAACGTTGTTTAATAATAATAATAATATGTATAATATATCACAAATTTCATGAACCTGGCAATTGTCCACACACTTTTGAGCGGTAGTGTATTTCCGTGTGGGAAATTAATGTCTTAGGAGAACTCATATCAAGAAACAGAAACAAAAGGAAAACATTTAGTATTTTAATTATCGCACGTATATTTTAACAAATACCAACGCATAGTTTTGTCTATTCAACGAATTTCGATTCAATTTGAAACTAATAACTGAAAACATAACCGTCACTACTTGTAGAACCGTGTGGTCGAAAACATCTTTTCCAATGTATTTTGATATAATGAAATTATTTCAAGTTTAAGAAAATAAAAATATGAAATTAAAGTCATAATTCAATTTAGTGGTGAATAAAAGAAACTGTTAGTACATAATAGTTCTCATTTTATAATAATGTATGCTAAAGAAATATTATTTTGTTCCATTGTTCTGAAGATGAAAACGTATTAGTTGTCAAAACTTCAACGCAATAATTAAAATAAATGAATTTAAGACCGACAGACCGAAGAACGAATATATGCGCCCATAATTATGAAGGTGGTCTAAGTCGAGATTTGAAAAAGATGAAATTTTCAGTTATCTCGCATCATTTTATCTTGCAATACATTTTTTTCTTTGTTAATCAAGACCAATTAAACTCTAACTCTCAATGTTGCAAAATGTAAAAATATTTTTTATTTTATTTAAAACAAATCCTTTAAATTTATCAACACAAAAAAAATATGACTTACAATTAGACCATTTTCATAATTATGGGCACATAAGAGCCGTTTATTTTGAAAATGGCCTAAGTCCATTTGTCAATTTTTTGTTGTTAACTGTAGTAACATGTGCCACTTGACATTAGCTGTCATAAAAAACATTTTGCGAAATCCATAAAAAAATTGGACTTAGGCGACTTTCAAAATAATCCGCTCATATATTTATTTAAAACCAACGGTGGAAAAAGGGGTAGTTAAAAAAAATCTTAGATACCCGTTTTCAGTTTTTGATACATATTAATTTTTTATTGACGAGTTTCGAAATTCACTATGCACTCACCATTAATTAACAAAAATTGTATCACCAATTCCAATAATATAACATTTTTCTGAATTACCGATCGCAGTAAAAATTGATTACATACAAAAATTAGCTATCATAAAAAATATTTTGCGAAATTCATAAAAAAATTGGACTTAGGTCACTTTCAAAATAATCGGCTTATATATTTATTTAAAACCAACGGTCGAAAAAGGGGTAATTAAAAAAAATCTTAGATACCAGTTTTCAGTTTTTGATACATATTAATTTTTTATTGACGAGTTTCGAAATTCGCTATGCACTCGCCATTAATTAACAAAAATTGTATCACCAATTCCAATAATATAACATTTTTCTGAATTACCGATCGCAGTAAAAATTGATCACATACAAAAATTAGTAACCTGCTTGGTACCAAATACGTGTCAATGCTGAGTACATATCGGATAGAGAAATTGTAGTTTTTCATAAATTTATGAATTTTTAATAATTACTCGGCCTCGTATATATTGTTCATCTTACGTCGATTGCACCTTTACCCTCGAGGGCCAACGTTAACCCATTTGCATCCATGGGGTAAATGGGTTAATAATAATGGCATCGATTTAAGCGGAGTCTCTTCTGTTCGTTTATTGAAATCCGGGACGTTTCTTTGTTGCAGGCGTGAATTTTCTGGTGTGGGATGTCGGTGGACAGGAAAAATTGCGCCCACTGTGGAAATCGTATACGAGATGTACGGACGGGATCATATTCGTCGTCGATTCTTGTGACGCCGAGAGACTCGAAGAAGCCAAAATGGAATTGACCAGAACGGCGAGGAGTCCGGACAACGCCGGGGTTCCAATTCTCATCCTGGCTAATAAACAAGATTTGCCTGGTAAATTGATTTTCACTTTTCTAAATTGATTTTATTTTTTTTATTTTTAAAAGAGACCAATTGGGCCACGAAACGGCGAAATTGAGGTGAAAAAATGACTATCGGTAAAAGTAATCGAAGTAAAATTTTCAAAATATTTGGATTAACCATCGAAGCTTATTTTTTCGATCACGGAGGGTATTGTGGGTCTCTGCTGCTCCCTAAGCTTTTTTTATGGGCAACCACGAAAGAAAGTTCAAAACTGCGCATCGAGTCAACTTTAAAAAATTCTTACATAATCTTCAAATATTATAAAATCGATCCCTTTGGTTGAAATGCTGCGAGTCAAATATTAGTATTCCCACGAAAATTCCTAAGTAACAGTTTTTCCTTTTTGTGGGCTACCATTTCAAAACTACCCGTCCAATCAATTTGAAAAAAATTTCCAATTAATCTTCAAATATTCTACAAGTGGTAGAATCATCCCTCGTAATTGAAATGTTTCGAAACAAATATTAAAAATCCCCCCAAAAAAGAATTATTTTTTTTCAAAGAAAAAAGGAAATTTTGTAAACAAAAATTGTAATTTTTTTCATACAGTGTCCGACAGACTCTATATGTGCTCTAAGGAGATAATTCAATTATAATTGAATTCCCAGAAAAATTTTATGGATTGTAAGAATGTTGTCCGACACGAAATGTCCATTGACAAAAATGTTCCAGAATAGATTGTCCTTTGATACGTGGGACGATAGGTACCAACTGTGAAGTGAAAAAAAAAAGATGTTCTGGATTTCAATCACATTAATTGAAAAATAATAAAATTGAAAAATTGTAAAATGTAAATTCAATAGCAATAACCATATTTCGAGTATCCCATAGATGGAATTTTGTCATTTTTAGTTCAGTAACAAAATTAGATAAAAAACACTATCATACGTTTTTGGCAGCCCATGAGAATTTTCATCTCGAATCAATAACATTTTTTTTTTCCTGAGTATATTCCAGCCGGAACGTACAAGCTAAATGAAATATAGGTAGTTTTAGAAACTTTTCGCCACTCTCGGTAGTATCCACACAAGAGACAAATAAGGGTAAAAAGCAAGCGGTGAGCGAGTTTCCACAACGTTAATTCCCCAGAATCCCAATAAATCAGACCGAGTCTCGTGGGGGTTTGGAGATTTGTACGGAGCAAAATTGTTTGATAAAATGAAAGTTGATATGCTGTTATAAAAGAAATCCGTGGATTATTTCTCAGAAGCTTCGAGCTACTCGAGCTCTAAAAGTTTGGTACAAGAATATTGGAATCTTTGAGTATTCGGGATCAAGTCGTTTTTTATGTCAAATGTCTATTGACCCTTTGAGTGCTGCTTACTCTTGCACGAAACTATCAATATATGCGGCCATATTCGGATGTCAGTCATTAAGGGCACATACACCTAATTCTCTTTTTACACGAATTTTTTTTACACGAATTTGATTTAACACGAGTTAAAAATAAAAAAAATTTCTCTTTTTACACGAATTGTTTTATTTTAGCACGATTTTCAATATTCTATGAATTTTTCTTGAATCTCATAGAGCAAATATTTCTCATGTTTATATTATTTTAACTTTTTTTATATTAATGAATTCCAGATATTATTTTCTTTTTCTCAAAGTATAATTTACTTTACATAATATATTTAATTACTTAAAATGTGTGAGCACGAAATAAACTAAGTGAACTCTAATAAGAATTTTTTAATATTGTTTACACTTAATTCTCTTTTTACACGAATTTTTTGGGAACGTATCTATCGTGTAAAAAGAGAATTAGGTGTATACATATACGCCTGTTGTATACATATGTGCCCATAATTATGAAAGTGGTCTACGTCAAGATTTGAAAAAGATGAGGTTTTCAGTTATCTTGCATCATTTTATCTTGCCTTACATTTTTTTCTGTATTAATCAAAACCAATAAAACTCCAACTTTCAATATTGCAGAATGTAAAAACATTTTTTACTTTATTTAAGACAAATCCTTCAAATTTATCAACACAAAGAAAATATGACTTACATTAGACCACTTTCACAATTATGGGCACATATGAGCCGTTCAATGTACAAATCGATTAACTCCATTTTTTTCCATTTTTTAAATTTGTTACTTAGAAAGGATTTTAAAAAGCAATGTATGCTATTTTATCATTTTTGTCAACTTCATTTTTTTATGGAGTTAATCGATTTGTGCACTGAGCGGCTCATATATTGATAAATTCGTGAGGACACATTTATGCGCCTTTAGCACTCAAGGGGTTAACCGAGCCGTTTATTTTGAAAGTGGCCTAAGTCCATTTCTGAATTGTTTGTTGTTTAACTGTAGTAACACGTGCCACTTGAAATTAGCTGTTACAAAAAATATTTTAATAAAGAAATTTAAATATAAATGGACTTGGGCCACTTTCAAAGTGAACGGCTCAACTCTTCACACTCAAGGTACATACTCATCACCCGTTACTGCCAAAGTTTGGCGTTTCCAAATAATTTATAATTAAAATTTTCCTTTACAAAATATTCACATTATGATAACGGGGTAAAAAAATTCGGTTTTGAACATTTGAAGGTTCTTAGTAACTTGAAAAACTGGTTAATTACAATGAAATAGCGTAAAGTACAATAAATAATTATTGTTTATAACCATCGAGATGTAAAGTATCCGATCATGGCATAATCAATATGGTTTTCGATTGAATTATTTTTGAAAAAATGTAATTTTATAACATCATAATTAAAACAATGAATTTTCAAAAATTTCTTGACGCATGTGAGCCCTTAATAAAAATTTCCGTTAGTATTCAATTAAAAAAAAAATGTAAATGTCGTTGCATATAACATTTTTATAGACTTTCGCTTCAACCACAGAATAATGCGGGTGGATAATCGCACAGCGTTTATTCCAGATCCTTATTTATACCCGTGCGTTTTATGCGGTATTACATCACAGACTTTGGCCATAAATTTTGCCGTACCGGTATCGCAACGCTCATTTTTCATCTCAATTTCAAAGTTTCCAGGTAGTTTCAAGCGATGGAAACCGACTGCGGAGAAGGAATATGCAAGAACTACCCCGGGGATGAAGTTTCCGTAAAGCTACCCTGGTAGAAACCGATGACCCACACTTCCTGGTCCCCTTTTGTTAGTATTGTCATTTTTTTTCAATGTCGAACCAAGGCTCGTTTCTAGCCGTTTATTTTTATAATAACGTATCATTTTTGGCGCCTTTTTGTTCCATAAAATTTTGTTCTAAAAATGTTTCTATAAAAGACGCCAGGGTTTTGCTATTTTTTATTGTTATAAAAAACAGCAAAATCCTGGCGACTTTTATAGAAATATTTTCCTTTCGTGTCAAAACTGACCGAAAGTCGCCTCATCGCCAGTCAGTGGCGTTGCTTTATATTTCCTGGTTAATAAAACTATAGCTGTGGTTTACTTTCCCGCGCATTAATCTCAGTTAGATTTCTACCAGGGTGGTGGGGGCTCGAGCGAATAACGTTTAATTGTTTTACACGAGACCGTACAAATTGTCTCTATCAGAAAATACAGATCGGACGAGATCCATCTCCTCCCGTTATAAATATATGCCTCAAACGAAGAATGGAGGGTTGATTCGGGGCTCGGAGCGATGAATGCGGTTAATTTAAAATGAATTGCTTCAATCAACCGATATTCAGACGAATCAACTTGGTAATCCATTCCGACGCCTCTAACGCAATGATATGTAAATCTACAGCCACAAATTTCTACCGTGGCTCTCAAAATTCGGGTCCGGCTAATTTCGGTGGAATCTTTGTTTCTTCTCTTTTTTTTTCGTATCAAAGAAAGAGGCTGACAATGAGAATCGCGCGATTTCGAGCGGATGCCAAATAAACGCGTGTCGTTGGCACCATAGAATGTCCCCTTCGGACCCGTTTTTTCTTTTCTTTTTTTTTTCAAGAGAACAAAATTGTCATATTCGTTTTGGCTCAAGTTTACATTTCTGTCAACAAGGGACAGTATCAACTGTAATTATCCAAGATAAGATGTACGTTAACACGTTGACTGCCACGTAAAATTTACGTGACTCCCTATTCACGCCGCGTGGGTCGTAATGGTTTACCCTATTGCATTTGTCGTAACCAGCGCGGCCTGAATGGAAAGTTTAATGTCGTTCATCGATGACCGAGATGGCAGTGAACGTGTTAGTGATGGTAATGTACATTACGAGGTGCACCAGGTCCGAAGGGGTCATAAAATCGAACCTCTGTAACATTGCAATTTCGTTCATTTCCTTCAGCTCCACTATGATAACCTCTACCAGTTGAAATATAGTTTTACTGCAAATCGAATTATTTTCCGTATATTTAGGTACGTTATTTTTTAACCCGTTTTTGTCGGGAAGGTCATCATTTCTTCTGAATTTGCAGCATCGTTATTTTTGATCAAGATGCGACACTTCAAGGGAAAAACTAGTGTTAGAATGTACGTTCCAAAAAAAAGTATTTACGTTGATAATCGAAATGCCAAATTTTATTGAAAAACGAATCTCGAAAATAATTGTAAATCAAAATTCTAAAGGGTGTCTCTTGACATCTTTGGTAAAAATAGTGTTAATTCATGAATTTCAATATTCATTTTGATTTTACAAAATTTCTAATCGTTTTGCAAAATATGTAACTCGTCTTCAAAAACTCAATTTTTCCCTGTTAGCCAAGTCCTGATTATTTCAAAGGCATCAACTTTTGCCCGAAATCCCGATACGTCGAATTTCCGTTTATCAAACCTCTTTAAGGTGGGTGTCCAGTCTAGAGAGCGAAAAACAAGCTTATTTTCGAAAACGTTTTTCTCAGCTTCTTTATTGGATATTACAATTACAAAATTTTTTAGGACGTAATGCTATCCTTATCGAATGAAAAAAAAAATGGTTTACATGGTCCAGCGTCTTTTTCCAATTTTCAGATGGCGCCAAAGTCGAGTCCTCAATAAAAAGGTGTTCCCATGGCGGACTAACAATCTTCGGATTGAAACGTTTGAAACAAAAATTGGACAAAACTTTTTAAAGAGGAAGATTTGCCATATGGTAATTCACCACCGTTTGCCAAAAATCGATAATAAAAAAAAAATGGCGGCTATTTGAAAAACACTGTACGAAAATCGACATATTTTTGCACCGTTTGCGTCCTGTCAATTTTTATATTATACATTTTTTTCCAAAAATCTGGTGAATTAGCATACAAAACACCTCAATAAAGAATCGTACAAAGTTTCATCAAAATCGATGTAGTGGTTGCGGAGATTGTTTGTCCGCCATGGGAACACCATTTTATTGAGGACTCGACTTTGGCGCCTTCTGAAAATTGAAAAAAAAAACGCTGGACGTTGTAAACCATTTTTTCCTCATTCGATAAGGATAGCATTATGTCCTAGAAAATGTTGTAATTGTAATATCTAATAAAGAAGCTGAGAAAAACGTTTTCGAAAATAAGCTTGTTTTTTCGCTCTCTAGACTAGACACCTACCTTAACACTAGAACTACCGACAGTTGAGACGTAGCTATCTCTACTTTTACAAAAATGACTTTTATTTTAATCGAATAAAACCAAATTAAAGTTCATTATATTAGTCCTTTAGCTGCCTCTCCAAAAATCATTACACTATTGCGAAGAAAAAAATGTAACATGAAGTAGGAATAATAAAGTAAAATTGTCAAACTAGTCAAAATGACTGGTGTGGTAGTTCTAGCGTTAACCCAAAAGCTCCAGACCTCGAGTACTCCTACCATTTGAACTCTTCTCTCGAGGTTCCGGTTACCGAGGTTCGATTTTAATGTCGCAGCTATGTTTGCTATTGCAAGGATAAAATGATGTGTTTGAAACAGGTGCTAAGGAGGTAAGCGAATTGGAGAAACATCTCGGAGTCCTTGAGTTGGCCGGGATGCCTGGAAGCGCGTGCATCAGAGTGCAACCGGCTTGCGCTATTACGGGAGAGGGTTTGCACGAAGGCCTCGACATGCTCTATCAGTTGATTCTGAAACGACGGAAACTGGCCAAGCTGAATCGCAAGAGGGCCAGATAGGCGAGGTCCTCGGAGGACTGTACCTGCGTCTTTTGATGTCCTCCGATACCAAGACCAATTCGATTCTATCTCCGATTCGGGAATGAATGAGAGAGTCCATCGGTCAAGTTTGTCAGTCAGTCGGTCGATCGATCGATCGATCAATCATCGATATCATTATCGTTCGTCGTCACCGGGATCCTGGGGATGAGGTCCAAGGGCTACAACAGATCGTTCGAAACGAGAAACAAAATGGAACGAAGACGAAAGGAAAGTGGTCGAAAATATGTAACTGGGTGATGACGATCATTCGATTCGTAACAAAGGGAAAGAGAAGAAGAGAAGGGAAAGAGCTTTTTAGTTGTGCAGCCTCGCCATTCGGGAAGGAACTTTGTTACAATGGATACGACGATTTCAATGTGCAAAAGCCTAGAGGGTAAAAGAAAAAAGGCCTAGAATGGAAAAGGAGCGGAGAAGGGCAGAGATTACTGACAAAAGAGAGGCACTGGCTTGAAAACACGACACGCGTGCCTCTCGAACTTTTTTGTACGTTTATACCTGTTATACTAATGATATCAAGAGACACTCGAAACTTCGGAGTCGACAAAAAGGCTCATTGATTGTTCTAACGAGTGGTGATGCTAGTCGAAAAAGAGAAAAAAAATCATACGTGTATCTTTTGTTTCGCCCGTTTCCTGTATAAAAATACAATAGAGAGAGAAAGAAAGAAAGAGAGAGAGAGAGAGAGAGAGAGAGGGCCTTCTTCCTGGTACGTGTGCATGTGCGTGCGAGAGGGCATTGTGCGGCAAAAAGGGAGGAAAATGAAAGACGGAAAGATGCGAAATATCATTATGGAGCGTATGTGCCTGTAAATAGTCATGTGCGAGCGAGAGAATGTGTCACGGAGAATGGGAACGTGCGCTTGAATGACTTTAATGATAGAGAGGTGTCCTCTAGACTGGAATGAATTCGTCCATCTTTTCTGCAAATGTCAAAGGATTCTACGGTTCTTGTTGTTGTTGTTGTTGTTGTTGTTGTTATTATTATTATTATTGTTGTTCTCCTTCTTGTTGATGCTACTGCTGCTCTTGATGTTGACGTTACTATTGCCACCGCGGCAGCCTTGTTTTTCATTTCAGAATGGAACTGTTCCTCAACGGACGAGAATTGAAAAATGGCAAGTAAAGGTCTCTCTTTTCGCACTGCCCCCCCCATTTTTGGATTACACCGTACTTGAAATTTTATATGTATGCGAATTGATTACTTTGAAGACATTTTGACGTTCATTCCATTAAGAACTATTATATAACAGTTTTCAACCCATTCGAGACCGATTGCACACACCGTGCGTGCAATTATATTTTTCGTTATATTTTTTCACACGGCAAACCGACGTTCCATTTTCGAAAATTAATTGAACGCCCAAAAAATGGACCGTTTTATTTTGAAAGTGGTGCAAGTCCATTTTCTCTTCTTAGAGAAAATTAATAGATTGTTAACCGTTTGAGTCCCAAGCAGCGCAGTCGCGCTGTTCACATTTTACGTCGAGAAAACCCAGCACATTGCAAATGTTATTGAAAATAACGCTGTTCGGGATTCTTCGATAGTGCTTTTGCAATACCCCTTGGGACTCAAACGGTTCAGGTTCAAAGATTTATTTTGACAAAAATGTTAATATTTATTTAAATCAATGTTTTTTTAACGATTTCATAATATTTAGTCAAATATACACGAATCGTACTTGACACTGAAGATGGGCCAAAGTGGAGCCTGAAACGTATGTCATAAGTTATTGGTAAATAAAAAGGTCGTGACAAAAATTCAATATGGAGAATTATTATTATTCTCCGTCTTAGATTTTTGTAATGGCCTGTTAATTTCCTAATTTGTCCTTTTAAATACGTTTCAGACCTTACTGTGGTCCATCTTCAGTGTCAAGTTTTGTTCATTCATATTTGACCGATTATAACTAGAACAATTATTAAATAACTATAAAGAAAGCAATCATTATCATAAAAATGTGAATATACTAATACCTATATGTGCCCATAATTGTGAAAGTGGTCTAAGTCATATTTTTTTTGTGTTGATAAATTTAAAGGATTTGCCTTAAATAAAATAAAAAATGTTTTTTCTTGCTCCTCTACCCGAAAGTACGTACTTTCCGGATTAAATTCGCTCACGAAAGTCCGTTTTTTGTGGCTGGCTGATGAAACACGCGCTGTGATTGGCTGTCGATTTTTCGTGGCTCGCTCACTAGCGCCGATTTATCTACTTCAACGCTCAATAGTCGTACTATAAAATTTGAAAACTGTACTTTCAAAAATTCCGTGTTCCATGATGTTTCATGTAAAAAGTACAATAAGGAAAATGACAAGTAATTTAATTATGCGTTCTTATATATATTTATATACTGTTAGTTATTTATGTTTCGTTGCTTAATTTAATTAAAATTTATCATATATACATCATCGTTTATTCATTTGTTAACAAAAGAAACGGTTGAAATTCAGGTTATACACAAATCTGAATACTTTATAATGGTTTTGAATAGACTATTTACTGAATTTTAATAAAGTATTCAGATTTGTGTATAATCTGAATTTCAACCGTTTCTTTTTGTGCTTTTGATGCCCGCCCCCGACCAGCAAAGCCTCGGCTTCGCCTCGGCTTTGCAAAAGTCGGGCGGGCATCAACAACGTGTCAACTGATGTGCGGCCGTAAAATCGGGTACCGCGTGAGTTGACCGAGAGGGCGCGTTGACGCAGGCCAGAAAACAAGAGCAGACGATTCTGCGATGTTAAAAAGATTAATTATTTTACGTACTTTCGGATAAGGAGCAAGAAAAATAGTATACGATCCTCAGCCAGAATGTTAGATGCCGTGGCCGGCGTTCATTGACGAATCAAACCCCGCCGGCCAAGAAATCCAACTTTCTGGCCACGGGTCGTAATGTACTATTACATTCTGCAATATTGAAAGTTGGAGTTTTATTGGTTTTGATTAATACAGGAAAAAATGTATTGCAAGATAAGATGATGCGAGATAACTGAAAATCTCATCTTTTTCAAATCTGGACTTAGACCACTTTGATAATTATGGGCACATATATATTTATATGGTATAATTACATATGGGCCGTTTATTTTTATAGTGGCGTATGTCCATTTTCTCTTGTTTCGAGAAAATTAAAAGTTAGCACATCGGTCGATGAAAAAAATATAGGTTAATTATTGAAATATGCCCCGCCGACTGGAGACGGTATTAAAAGCTAAAGGCAGCCACACCAAGTACTAAAAGTATCGAAATTAATTTTTTTTTCTTTGTTAACTATGATTTCGAAAAGTATATGGTTAATTTTGTCCGGAGCAAAATATACCTACCGATATTGACTAATGTATTGTTAACAAAAAAATTGATCATAATCTTAATTATTTCATATGTCCTTTATTCAAGTACTTAAAGAAACTTCAATTTTATTGGATTCAATAATGAGTTTGCTCGTTGGAAAAATAGTTATACCACTAAAAAGAGTTTCTTGTAAGGTGTATGATTTATTTTGTCCAGTACCGTAGGTCAATTATATCAAGTCCGGGCAACATTTCTACAGATTTATCAATATGTAATTTCCTTATATAAATTTGTTTTAGGCGAATTTAATTAACAATAACGTATATTTACGGGCTGCGAATGGACTTACACCACTTTCAAAATTAATGCTTCCGCAATTTCTTTTGCCGGCCAATTTGAAATTGGACAAAACATGGGCATTTTTTAGGAAATTAAATACTAACTATAGTTATAATTAAAAAGTTTACACTAAATTAAACATAAATCACGTGATATCTCACTTTTTTTTTTAAATGGACTTACACCACTTTCCAAATAAACGGTCCAAATAACGTACGTCAATGAAAAATAGCAAATTTTATGAGACTTTTATGATCCAAGTCGACGATATTATAATTTCGATCCGAAACATGGGATAAATCCATTCTTTCACATTTTTGAGTTGGACCACTTTCATAATTATCGGCACATAAACCTACCTACTGGCTTTCACATCGTACGCGATGGTCAAATTGAGAGCCCAGAGGAACGGTTCCTTTCGTAAGAGGATGCTCAGCGTGTGACCATTTTCTACCGGAAAGAATTCGGTAGAAATTATGATCGGTCACTTTTTTTTTTATTTTGTCGGCTACTTTACGATCGGAAATATCGGACGGTGGATCATCGTATCGCGTCGTGGCTATTTTTTTCGAGGATTTATCGCTTCAAACGCGCGTTTCCAAAAATAAATCATTGAATTTGTGAAAGTACGAGATTGGGAATGGTGCCAGATGTAGATACACTCGATTTCTAAGCCTTTTGAGAATTCATTTTCAGGTCTTTTGACATTGGCAAAGCCCACTTCCGGGTGATACCTTCCGCGCGAAATTTAACGTGACGTATAGGGACGTTTACCTCGACACACGAAAAATGATGGTAGGCATTAAGGTGAGTCTGCACTGCACGCGAACTTAAGGGGTTACATCTAGTTGGCGGCCGAAAAAAAACGTGTTTTTGTGAATTTTTCTTTGGGGGAAAATGATTGCAGGTTTCGAACTGGTTTTTTTTCATAGTAAAGGATATATCTTCGACTATGTTTCATAATTTTTTTATTGAATAAAATTGACAAATGTAGGAGATACAATGCATTTCCCGCTGTTCAAAAAAGGTCTTCTGCGGTGACCACTGTATCTTCCACCTCACTCGTCGAAAATCAAAAAATTAAATAGATTATGTTTTTGCGTCGTATTATCTAGTCCTTAACCGAAGGATTTGAGAAAATATTAATTTTTGAAAAAATGGTCGACGATTGAACGTGAAAGTCCAAATTTTGATGAATAAATCACTTCATTTTCGTCGACCACTTTTTCAAAAATTAATATTTTCTCAAATCCTTCGATCAAGGACTAGATAATACGATGCAAAAACATAATCTATTTGATTTTTTGATTTTAGACGAGTGAGGTGGAAGATACAGTGGTCACCGCAGAAGACCTAGCGGTCCGGGAAATGCATTGCGTCTCCTACATTTGTAAATTTTATTCAATAAAAAAAATTATGAAACATAGTCGAAGATATACCCTTTACTATGAAAAAAAAAACAATTCGAAACCCGCAATCATTTTCCCAAAAAAAAAAATTCACAAAAACACGCCTTTCTTTCGGCCGCCAACTAGATGTAACCCCTTAAGGCGAAAATTCAATGACTGCGGCCCGTGGACGCGGTTTGTTTTGTCAAAAGCTTCGAGCCTTTCCGCTCCCGACTTGGCAAAAGGTTTGGAAGTCGAGCGTATTTAGAAATTATCGAGCATTTGATGGTACAACGAAGAAAAAAAATGTCTTTCTTTTTCCTTTTGAGAAAAACGGAAAATGGGTGAACCTTCGTTTCCTTGTAATTTGCAGAAAAGAGCGACGGTATTCGTTGCATGGAGAAGTGCAAGCTGCACCTCCCGGTATATGTAATGAAAAAAAAAGAAAAAAAGTCTTACCTTTTCGCCGGTAAGAAAATATGGGAGCGTTCTGTAATCAATTGGTGCACCGATAGATTGTTGTTTTTCTTTTTTTTTTTTATAATGGAGACAAAATACCACGGAGGATTCTATCTGATATTGTCCCCTTTCTATAAAAAAATTCTATTTCTAGACCCTATTGTGTTTTCACGTCTTTCGATATTTTATATGATATAATCTTGCGCTTCGATCGATTCGTCAATAACTATATCGGATTCGATATTAAATGGATCAAATAGATATTTATGTATACAAAGAAAAGCACGAGTACTGTACATGCTGTATTCATTAAACAAATGAATGGAAGAAAGATAGAGGAAAGGAAAGTGAAAGAGTCACATAACACTAACTCTCCTGGTTAGTAACAAGTAGAAATTTGCCTCTCTTTATACTAACACTAATATTATTTTTATTATTAATTTTATTGTTGTTACTATGATCATTATTATCATTATTATTATTATTATTATTATTATTATTATTATTATTAACATTTTCATTATTATTATTATTATTATATTGCTGCATCTACGAGATTGGCGTTAACATCGATGGTCTTCGAGTTCCACATCTGCTTGGACTATAAATTGGGGGTGTCGATTTTTTAGGAGGAAGAATTAATTCGATAAAAATCGACCTTTTCGAAATCGTGATTTATTGGATTCTTAACGTAAAACAACGTTTCTTTACTTTTTTAACAAAATCTTAATATTGAAAGAAGAAAAGTTTTTCAGGAACATCTTATGTTTTCATATGTGCCCATAATTATGAAAGTGGTTTGAGTCATATTTTTTTGTGTTGATAAATTTAAAGAAGTTGTTTTAAAGAAAGTAAAATATGTTTGTACATTCTGCAACATTGAAAGTTGGAGTTTTATTGGTCTTGATTAATGAAGAAAAAAAATGAATAGCAAGATAAAACGATGCGAGATAACTGAAAATCTCATCTTTTTCAAATCTTGACTTAGACCAATTTTATAATTGTGAGCACATATATTTCCCAGGTCGATCTTCGATCTCTAGAAACTACTGTGTAACTTTGCGAGTTTAACAAAAAAGATCGATTTAGAAAATCGATCTTGCAAGGGCAAAAGATCGATTCTCCGTAAAATCGATTTTCGGATCGGCATTCCTACCGTTATTACCCTTACGTTGGCATCGTTATGGACGACATTTCTTAGGTATGAGATTTTAATTTTCTTAATATCGATTTCTCTTTTTCAGAAGATTATTCGCACGCAGAAAAATGATTTTCGAAATTTCCTAGGGTAAGAAAAAAACGAAGATACGCCCGCGACGAAAAATAATACAATTTGTGAGAAATTTTTCAAGGTATACAAAACTCTAAATAAAAATACGTATTACATAAAATATTAACTTTTGAGTATAGGTACGAAATAATACTTTTTTCGTATGCGTACAAAATCTGAAACGGTGAGATCAAAGGGACACGGAATTTGGATTGAGCGGCCCCGAAAATCTCATTTTAAGAAATTTGGCTTCGATCCAATGAAAATTGTCTTTAAAATCGATTTTTTTCTTTATAAAATAATCGTTTTTTTTTTTTGCAAATCGATTGTTTATTGACAAAACTCTCAAATTATTGGAAAAAATCATTATTATACAAATCCGAAATGTTCCAATTTTTTACGCATAGTTTCGAAAGAATATTTATTTAAAGTAATGAAAAATTCGCAAGACAACAATCAGCCATGACAGGAAGTTAGTACGTTTAGCGTCGAATGAATTTGGCGACTTTGCATGAAATTCGATTAAACATTACTGTGTTTCAATGAAAAATCAAATTTTTCGAATTTTTGTTTTTCAGTTCCTAACAAAGTAAAAAATTCGATTAAACATTATTGCGTTTCAATTAAAAATCAAATTTGTTGATGTACCACGCTTCCCCACTGAACATTGGAACTCCCCATATTGGATTTGCCAGACATGACAACGGGGCCAATGCTTGGCCCAGTCGCGACAACCGGTTATTGGCACACCAGTATTCGAAATATTATTGGTCATTGCCGAACGCCACTCATTAATAGCGAAGCAATGGAGGTCGCTTATGGGCCATGATTGGGCCATTGCCGGCACGCCGACTATTTTTTTGTATGTGCCAAAGTTCTTCGTGTACCAAATACGCGTTATTTCAATTGCCATAGTGGTTACACGCCAAATATTTCACATTTTAAAGATTTAAAACAATTAAATTGCCCTTAATATAATAAGTATAATTAAACTTAGTTTCAATTTAATTCGAGTGTTTGCATCGCGCGATTATGATGAAAAAAAATAAACGGACATTCCAAGAGTGAGTCGCTTACGTCTTTTAAGGAGGTTCAGGGGTATCATGCGGGGGGGGGGGGGGGGGTGAAGGACGGGGGCGCTTCCTATCTTTTAACATGGTAAAAAATTGTATTGCCAACTTTAAATAATTAAATTTGAATTTTGTTAAAAGCGTCTTATATAAAAATATCCTACAAATTTTCATTTAAAAAATATTTTTGGGCCTTACTAATTATTGAATGACATATTTCTGAAATGTTTATTTTTTAATTTATTATATACTTTTGACTGTGTGTGTGCGCGCGAAATAATGTATGAAGTCTGGCAACATCGCAAATTATTATACGTTACATCTTGTGTTGGCAGCAGTGTGCGTATACTTATAGTGGGTCATTTCGCGCCAGCATCATCGATATAACCTAACCTAAAATCTGTAACCTAAAAGAAATATTGCACGATGTCGGCCAATCCATATAGATGGAAAGGAAAGTTTGTGAAAAAGAAAGTATACAAAGCAATGCTACAACGTACAAATAACGGAAATTATGTTTATATCAGTTACGAGAATTCAAAAACTTAACACACTCAAAGCTTAACCTGTAAGTATATCTATATATACTTGCGACGTTGCCAGACTTTCTTGTTAGCCGCTCGTCATTCAAATAACCGCGTGGAAAATTTACGGTTAATGACAAATTACTCTTAGAAATGGGTGGTGAGGACTGTTCGAGAAAATACAAAACTATTCTGCAACTAATCAATTATTAAAATATAGTTGTTTCGTTTACTTTTCTGCATTTTTGAAAGAGTATTCTCGATATATCGAAGTCAATATGCTTGACTTCCATAAGAAACAATGGTAATAAACGCAATTTTCAATGCTTTATTTCTCATGAAAACTAACGGTAAAAATTATCGAAAAAAATCGGGGATGCTTGTCATACCCTAAAGAAACATATTTCACCATTTCAGTCTGATCTTTATATTGTTATATAACTCCTGAACCTCCTTAACCAGCTTTCCCTGAATAATCGTCCAAACGCGAGCCACGAATGATTACCGACAACTGGCTCATCGATGTTAACCACGATAGGGCCACGAATGCGTATCGTAACCGGCTGACGAACAACTGCCGTAGCTGGGCCACGAATACTGGTCGCGACTGGGCCATCAATGATCGCCGTTGCTGGGCCGGCACGGTGGGCCATTATCGGGCCCGAGTTATCATCCCATGGCACAGCCATTACCGCGCCAACACTGGTTGCCGATACCGTGCCATTACTGGAAGCTTGGCTGTCGTTAATGGCCCGAGATTGGGCCAATTGTATGAACATATGTATAGTATTTATTATCTTGCGGGTACCTTTCATTATTTTACGTCACGGGCGCGTGTTTGTCATTTTCTTTACCAATTTTCATTTTTTTTTTTTCGGATTCATTTCGTGTCAGTGCATCGTCCAATTGTTTCGCAACCTACGTTGGTCTCTTTCGAAAGAAATTCGTATGAAAGTGACAAAGTAAGAAATTGCGATTGGTGCGAAAAGAAAAAGAAACTACGAATACGCACTTGCATCGTTGGTTCCGCTCGTTATTACCGGCAGATGGAGAGAAAACTAGAAACGAGTTCGGCACTCGTTGGGTGGAGAAAGGGATACCCATTCGGTGGCGGTAGCCTAGGACATTTGCATCGGTGGGTATTGTTGCATCGCGTGCATAGCTATGGAAAGTCGTCCGGGAAGCACGGCAACGAGGTAATTACCGGAAGACTCGTTAGGCAAGCCGAATACACCCTGTTCATTCTATTATATCCTTCTCGTGCATGGCGCGGCGGAGGCGGAGGCGGCGACGGTGCACTCATGGTTGAACGTGCAAGGCACACGTGCCGTATAAACAGACGGGAATTCTCCTCGTTCCTTCCACGATTCTTTTTGCGTGCCTGTGAATCCCATTTTCTTTTTACAGCCTCTTCCAAAGCGAAGCAAAGCAAAGCAAAGCAAAGCAAAGCCTCCCTTCGTTCTTTTTCGCCTCATCCCGGTCCATCTACCTTTATTTCGTGTGAACTTACGCAATTGGAAGAAATCGAATCATGGAGGTTTTACAACCCGAGTTGGCCCATTCTTTCAGATTTTACGTTCGTTACATTGTGTATGTGTGTGTGTGAGAGAGAGAGAGAGAGAGAGAACACTCCGTGACTTTAGAAAAATTACATTTCCTAAGCGTTTTTCCCGAAACCGCTTTTTTTTCTAAGAGTGCACGTGATTTAACACTATTTCTACCAAAGGTGTCAAGAGACACATTTTAGAATTTGATTTTCGAATTATTTTCGAGATTTCATTTAACCTTTTTTTTGAAATCCACAAACGGGAGGTGCTTAATAGAGCAATTATGCGTATGTCAAAAATTTGCTATTAACACTATGCCGTCCGGTGACACCAGGTTGGTGCCAAGGGAAAAATATCGGGCAAGCGCCTATGGCACCACGTTGGTGTCGTACATAAAAATTTATACCGGAGTCAAACAAAAGAATCCCGTTCAGACATGCGGACGGCAAAGTGTTAATTAAGAAAATCTATTTTAATTATAACACTACATTTTTGGTTTTTTATTTTCTTGATTTGCGTATAATTAGCGCGGTAGAAATAGTGTTAAGGGTGTATTCCAATGTAACGGGTCAAAAAAATCGGTTTTCTTTTTGGCATTTTTTGAACATTCTCCAAAATTTCGATTCCAACCTATAATGTTGCCTTATTTGTGGCGCAAAAACCGGTTATTTTTATACTTTTGCAAGAGACTCCGCCACTTTGTTAATTTTCGATAAAATTGAAAAACTGAGCTTTATCCGATAACATCCGTGACATGGATTAATTAACATCTTAACTGTCATGTCGGTCACCGGACACCGATGACGTCCACAACATAGGACGAGTCTAATGAAAAGCAAGTGGTTACTATACATATAATAGTAACTTCTGACGGTGAAGGGCGGTTAACGCGTTGGACCCGGCACCAAATTTACGTGCAGTAGAATCTCCGTACAAGATACCTTCGATTCTCTTCGTGCAAGATACCATGGGTTCCCCTTCGCTAATCCACTACCCCCACTCCTAATGCCTCTTCGCCTCTGAATGTTTGGAGTCGCTCGCTCCATACAAGATACCACGGAAATAAATGAGAAAAAATGAGAATTATTTACACATAACGATTTTTTTTATTCATTATCATAAATTATTAATTATTTAAGATCACATTTTAATTTTTTGTTGGTTTAAAATTCATAGAGAATTTTCAAGGACTTGTAAACTTAGTTTTTTGTCGGGGACATGAACTCAAGCCTATTTTGATGTGGTTTCAAATGTTTAAAATTGATTTACTTACGTGAGATAATTGCACAAAAGGTAAAAATAACTTTTCTTCTCTTTTTCTTCCTTGTCAACACTGCGAGAACTCCTCCTTTGCGGACTTCTAGTCACGTGACAAAAAAAAAGAAGGAAAAGGATATGGAATACACAGAAACCTACATTATCGGTTTAACTTTAAACTATTTTGCATGGTATCTTGTACGAAGACCGTGAGATCTATTTCTCTCCGACGTAACAGGCCGCTGAGTGGGGGAACGGTAATATTCTTCTTTTTTCGGAATCATATTCCCTTCCGGTCCCTTGTGGTATCTTGTGCGGAGATTCTACTGTATTAGAAATACACGGTTGATGCCTTATTTAACTAAAGCAATAGTGTGGTTCGCTCGAATTTTTCCAATAAGGCCATAAAAGTGCGAAAATTGACAATTAATCCCTTGCCGTACTTTGACGAGTCTGACTCGTGATACAAATTTTGTACCAAACGTGAATATCACGAGTCTGACTCGTGGACTGGAAATCGGGCCGAATTTCGTCACGCTAAATGGTACGGAAAGGGATTGAAAGCAAAGGGGTTGACATCTGGTGTTCGAACCCGGAGTCGTCCTAAACGGGGCCTGCGAAAAAAGTCAAAATGGCAGGTCCCGTAATGTCATTGCGCAGGCTCCCGATTGGACGAAGATAAAATTGGACCGATCGGACAATGATACGACACCGATTAGACCCACATAGACGCATCAAGTGGTGACATCTACATTCGCTTTTAATTGCGAGTGGCGCTCTGTTTCCTCCGCACCGAACTTGGGCGCGCGTTGGGTCTCGGAGCGCGCGTTTTGTAATAACATCTCCAAAAAAAGGTATCAAACGGAGAACGTTTGGTAGACGGAAACGCGTTGGTGTTCGAGGTTTGTGGGCGAACGTTTGATCGCTCCTTGTATAGGAAAGTGTAGCTTCGAAGGAGAGTCGACGGAAGCAAAAAAAGAATGGCTTTGTCGTTTCAAGAGAGATCGTTCAAGGGGTCATTCTAATAACGAAGCTTCGAAGGTTAACCCTCAACGTTCGCATTTTATCGGAATCACCTAATGTTTTGAAACGCGTTGTCCGCAGTGAGCTATGCCCCATGCAGAAATTTGTTGAGGAGTCCCGGTTACCAGACAAATCCCGATCGGGATTTGACGGGGAGTCCCAGTTACCAGAAAAATACTGATCGGGATTTGATGGGGATTCCCGAACAATAAATACTGTCGGATTCTAGATGGATTCTAGAATGTGTCAAGACTAAACATTTTCCGAAAGCCTACACAGCGATTCTTTTAAATAATATTTATACGTATACAATACTGGTTATATGCACACAATTAGCCCATGTGTCATCTGGCTGTCATGCGCAGTATGCGCATCCAGGCAATGGCTAAACTTTGATTATTGCAAAAATATTTCACGCGGTTTATACATTCAGTGTGGACTTTACTATGGACGACATTGAGAGGGAGCGAAGTGAATCTCGCGAACGCATTTGGCGACATCGCCAAGTGCAACGAGAAATTCAAAACGCATTGGGACTCAATTACTTGAGTTCGCTTGGTAAGTATAAAAATATATAGGGATAATATACCTATAAGTTTTATAGAATTTTTATATCTCGAATGCCAAAGACTGGGACGGACGTCAAAAGCAGTAAAAACTGTGGCATTAGCTTTTTTGAGCTTATTTTTTGTCAAATAAAGTTTATATCCCTCATAAAAACGAAGTTTATTCCTTTCTAAACGTACTTTACTCGGTATCGATACCTAGATTCTGGAAAAAATTCGTCTAGAATCCATCCAGATTTCTAGCCCGAATCCAGTTTGAAAACGTTACATTCCACGTCTAGATCTTGATAGGGTTCCAGATCCGATTCCGATCAAAAGTTAGGGATTCTAGCTAGAATCCAGCTGAATCCTAGTCTTAATTTCTGCACAGGTGGTTTCGGTTGAATTCTGTAACGAAGAAATATTGAGAGTCACGCTCCTTTCCCAAGACTTAACATTTTGAGTATTTCGCGACTCAAACTGAACTCAAATTTTGTAACGGTCGAAAGTTAGCACGGTACAGGTTATACCGGGGTCGGTCGGATCCTGAAGACAAAAAGGCCAACTATAACAAAGCCGTTGGAAATTTTCAATTGAAATTTTTACAGAATAACTGCAAACTATTATTTTATGAAACGAAATTGTTTATGCAGAAGAAATATAATTTTGAAAAAATGGTCGAGCGCAAAAAAAATCTAAAAATGACCAATTCTCACTGGGGTCAATCTGACCCCGATAACAGCCTTTACGTTACATAAATTCTCGAGACGTGCACCGACACTTAACAAACGAAGGTATCGTGTTTGGTGGAAAAGGGGTACCCTAAACTAATATTAATTGGCATTAGAAGTCCAATTTTCGATTTTATGATTAGAGCAAACTAATGCCAAAATTGTCTGGGGTCTCTCTGACCCCAGAGTGGACGTAAAAGGTTCAGTTCATTCTCTAGACAAACATCGAATAAACCAATTTCGAAAAACAAAACAAAACAAAACAAAAAATAAGACTTCCACGTTTCCCCAAAACGACACGATAAAATCGGTCGGCTGCATAATTGCAACGAATTGCATCGAAGTGCAGACCCACTCTTTCTCTTTCTCTTTCTCTTTGAATTTCCCCCTCTATGGAGAAGGGTCGCGACCGGACAATGAAAAGACCGTTGATGAAGACGGCGAGAAAAAACATCATCAGTCACTGACCCCGTCGACGTCTGCGACGTCGTTGACGTCGTCTGCCACTTGAGCGTTCCTATTAAAAATTTCATCCGTGTCGTCGTTTCTCATCCTCTTCCCCGGCCTTCCAAATATCATCACCATCGGTCTTCTTTATCCTCCTCTTCCTCCGGCTCCTCTTCTTTGGCACTCGGCTTCGGCGCTCTTGTCCCACTCGCGGCTTTCATCCATGAGGAAGCGGCACGTCGATCCTCCGACAGAAAACGAATCGCGGCTGTTTCGCGTTCGTGGTTTGCCCCCCGTATTCCCGATTAATGCGTAATCACTTTTACATAACGCTTTCCAGTTACGACGATTCTCCCGTACCGCAGCGCCGTTGCGCACGCCGATTCCTTTCAGTCGGATCCATCATGCTTCAACGTTTCATAGACCCGTTATTGGTGTAGAAATTTCCGCATGTTTTCTACGCAATGAGAATCATACCGCGTAGAAGAATCGTTTGAAAAAAAGGGTGGGGGGTCCATAAGGCGGGGTTTTGGACCTAGCAATGGTTAATCCCTTCGATACGTCTTCGTTCCTTTTCGCAAATCCTACTTTCCTTCAGTTTTTGTGCCAACACAAGTGTAATAGGGTCAACTGCCCGGCAATTGACCGCTTGCCGGTGAATGACCATCGCACAAACACGCTTGAAATGAGTAAATGTTTCAAATACGATTTATTTGGAGCTTAAATTTTTCATATTTTCGTGTAAGTGTGATGAAAAAGTAGTAACAACAAATAATATTCTTATTGAAAATAT
Source organism: Gasteruption jaculator (assembly GCA_949825005.1). Classification (NCBI taxonomy): domain Eukaryota; kingdom Metazoa; phylum Arthropoda; class Insecta; order Hymenoptera; family Gasteruptiidae; genus Gasteruption; species Gasteruption jaculator. Next base: position 5,113,888 of record OX463767.1, read on the forward strand.
TCCACGAGTACTCGGTCATCTGGAATCGCTAGTGCCTCAGAGATATAACTGGGGGGAAAAGGATACAATGGCGGAAGCTCAGTGTCCCCGAGCCTGGCACCCCGGCTAATCGATTAATAATAATAATAATAATACTAATAATTCGGTCATATATTGGGGTTTTACACATATTGCATTTTCTAATTAAAGAGGCTGGGTTTTATTGGCTATACATTGTCCCAACGTCAGCTATTCGTTCTACGTCATTTGTTGCCTGTTGAAACGAATCTTTTTGAATAATGCAGATTTCGAATGTTGTTTATCCGTCACGAAAAATAAATGTCGCCACCACATCGTATCTAATGGATACAATTTTCGCATATTTTGCATTTTTACTTCACGATAAGTGAGGTGTTATTAACACTATGCCGTCCGCCCGTCAAATCAGGATTCTTTTGTTTGGCGCCGGTAAATCTTTCCATACGACACCAACGTGGTGCCACCGGAATTTAGCCAATAGTTTATGCGGGACACCAACGTGGTATCACCGGACGGTATAGTGTTAAATTCCATCAGTTCGGCACATTGGCTGTTAACACGTTGCGACTGCCATGTTTGTCTCCGTTGACCGAGACTAAACTTTCCGTTCAGGCCGCGCTGGTTGTGACAAATGTAATTGCGTATAGCATCACGACCCACGCGGCGTGAATAGGGAGTCACGTAAATTTTACGTGGCAGTCGACGTGTTAAGCGAGTTCGAATATATTCAAGCGATATGTTTATTCTTTTTAAAGATATTTAATTTTTTGGCGGCAAGTTAATTAACACTGCCGTCCGCGCGTCTGATCGGGATTCTTTCGTTTGGTGCCGGTATAAATCTTCATGTACGACACAAACGTGGTGCCACCGGCGCTTGCCCGATAGTTTTTGCATGGCACCAACGTGGTTGGTGCCATCTTCTAGCGCGGACCAAAATAATTTCTCGTGAAGTTAAAGAAAATTTCCATCTTTTATTTTTTCTTGCCGTGCACTACCGCAATTACGCCGAATTTCCTTTTTTGTATATTTTGTAGAAGACATCAATCCATACCATACGTACAAGACCTTCGGAAATTTCCAAAATAAAATCTAAATTGGGTAAACACACCAATAGATGGACACCCTCCAATAGATGGACAAATATTATTTCCAAAAGTAATTACATTAAATTTAAGAACGAAATCGTAAAGTCATAAATTTTTTTATGGCTATATGTAGTCCTGATTGCAAAAAAGTGATTTTTTTCATCTTTATATTTGTAATAATGATAATAAAAAAATATTTAAATTTGACATGACGAAGTTTTGCTTCAAGAGCGCCACCACTAGTAAATATGTAACAGATGTCGGGTAAACGTTGTTTCTTATTACTATTATAAATTAATAAAAAATTAAGGTATGTATACATTATTATGCTCGTATTTCACTAAAAAAACTATAAATATCGTAATGAAATAATAAAACTACAGAAATATAAGAAAATTTAGCGTCCATCTATTGGTATTGGCTGTCCATCTACTGGAGATTTTGTCCATCTACTGGGGTTTTGGTCTTTTTCATAAATTTTTCTTTTTTGTTAATTACTACGAAGATTCACAATGTTTTAGTAATTTTTTCTCGTTAATTACATATTTTTACATTAATATAATTCATTTTATTATAACTTATTCGTATTTTAGTATATTTAGAGTTTGCTTAACCGTCCAATTCCACGTTGTCCGAATCATTTTTGACGGGTGCGACAAAGCCACAATGACACGGATACATTTCCCTCTTCGTTTATCTCGCCAATAGACGTCCCAACGAGAGATCCAGTCGGTGCTACCGACATATCGAGTGCGGAAATCCATAGCAGCGGCATCAGGTTTTACGGTACCGCGTCGTCTCCGTCGTGCAGACCGGAGTGACGCGTGTAACGGACCCAGAGGCAGTGGTAAACCCTACGACCGACTGACTCGTCTAGCATGAGCGCACTCGGAGACCCGCGGTGCCGTAACGTCATCAATTTGATACCGTTCACTCGTGAGGAGGACGAAGGAAAGGCGGGATAGTCGAAGAGCGGAAAAAACAAACGAGGAGAGAATTCATCGCGATGGTCATTCATGCTTCCCTTCCAGCGATGGAAATCCAGTTTCTCCTTTCACGCGATCCACGTGAAAACCTACGGTGTCTTTTTAATAGCAATGACTCCTAGCCGTCCTACGCTGCCTCCCTTTCCTCCTCCTTTTCTTCCAGTAGCGCTGCAACGCGGAATTTCGCTCCACGCCGGAGGAGTCCATTCTTGGCGCGGTTTCCTTCGGTCGGGAGGTGAAATAGAGAAAAAAAAAATCATGACCGAGAGCCAGGAGGCGAAGGCAGGCGTTCCACTTGCGCGGTTCAACGGGAACGCACTCGAGAAAAAGAAGAATGGAGAAGGAAAGAGCCCTTCCATGGAGCGCCTGCATGACGGAGGGCAAAGCGCTGCAGGATGGAAGGTCGAGGATGAAAGAAGCCGAGAGAGTGCGAACCAACGCGTCTGGTATCGAGCCCGTTGGTTGCCATGGGGATAATCTCCGGAGTCCTCTTCTTGTGGAGTCGAACCTCGTCGTTTGATATCATCGCACGTTCGACCTGCGGCTCCTCGCTTTTCCCATCCTCCTCTGATGGTGCCTTTCGAAAGTCATCGACGACCATTGCCATTCCCCCGACCCTTCCGATTGCGAAATGACCGGGGATGGACGAATTCGATCGGCTTCGAAAGCAGTATATCCTCCCTGTATTTCGTGGAAAGAAGGGAAGACCGCATACAGATTGCCGAGGATCGACTGGTCTTCATTCACCGTTCGTCGTTCCACTCTAATCCTCGGGGACTCGTTAAGCTCCGGGAATATTTCTGGTATTTGTGTCGAAGGTGTTTGAAGATTTCATTGTCTTGCCTGGATTGACTGGAACCAGTGATTCATGGAAACCGGATCCCCGATGGATGAAACTGGGCCCGCTTCAAACTCCAAATTGGGCAGAATATTCGTTTTGCAGCCACCGACGATCTTTGATTCTTGGGAACTGGATCCCCGGTGGATGAAAGTGGGCCCAGTTGAAACACCAAATTGGACAGAAGCAAACTCGGGTACCTCCGAATATCCTTTGGTCTTCATATAACAGTGCATAGGCGACTGTCCTGTGTACCCTCTAAAAGAAATATACAATTCAAACAAACGGAATTTTCTGGAAGATCGGTGAAGGGTGGATAAGTTTTGTGTTTGTTAGGAATTGCATCTCGTCACTAGAGCCTTAAATATTATAAAAACGTATGTCGTTTAGAAAAAGATGTCAAATGCGGAAACCGATAAATGTAGGAATTATTACATAGCATTAGAACAGATATCTTATGTAAACCGCTCTTAACCCCTTGACTACGGCAGATTTTGATACGCACCGATCGTACCATACGGCAGGAATTAAGTTACGATGTGCGCCGAGAACGGCGAACATCGTAACTTTTTTGGGTAGAGATGGATTTTTGTGAAAACGTCTTTCAATAATAAAAACAACTGAACTTCACTACATTCACTGAGATGACTTATGGGAATAAATACCTGTATGATTTTCGCGGCGCCTATAGGCGCCCTCAGTGTCAGAAAGCCAAATTGCGTCGAACGCCTATAGGCGCTCTCAGTATCACAAACGCAAAATTTCTGAGCGCCTCTAGGCGCCCACAGTAGTCAAGGGGTTAAGAAGTTTAAAGGAAAGTGTAGGAGTAGGGAACATTTTTGTAAACATTGCTGCGCAATATAAGGGCTCCGAAAAATTGTATTTTCGCTTGCTCTTGTTCCAACCAGCAGAGAGTTCGAAGCGTAGACAGAGTCTCGCGTCGAATAAACCAAACAATTTAAAATTACAGTAAGCCCTTGGGTTTTCTCTGTTCTCCCTAACCTCACTCAATTCGTCAGCATCTCGGTGCATCATTAGGTCCAACCCTATCCGATACTTCTACTCAGTTTGCTACCACCTCGGTGCATCACTAAATAGTAGTCCTTAATTGTATTAATACTACAGATCGGTGGCATCTTAGTGCATCTCTGTAGAGAGGAATCCAATCTAGACTTTGGAGAATAGTCAGCATCTCCGTGCATCTTCTTCACAAAGTCTCTCGTCCATTATTATTATATTTTTTCCCCTATAATTTCGCCTCCGATATCTCGATGCAAGCTTTCTTCCCTGAAAAAATCCTTCGTACCGTTCATTTTCCCTGAAACGAAAGCGCTTGCTGTGGTCTTAGGACGTAACACAAACGTCAACGAAATCGCCGGCTTTCCTCTATTTAAAACCGCGTTTAGCTTTTATTTTCCAGTACCCATTAAAATATAATAGCGCTGTGGTTTCAGCAAGTCCCATTCGTCGCTCCGTAAAACAGGTCCCCGGGAATTCGTGAAAATCAAGGAGCAGCTGCAGCAGCAGGAGCAACGAGGAATTCGCAAGTCTCGATTTCTGAATCGTCGTCGACGTCGTCATCTTCGTCGACGTTGCCATCATCGACTTCCTGCTCATCCGAATGAACGATTTCTTTCCTCTTGCTCCGGAAGGTGAGGTCAAAGTCGTCCGGGAAGAGAGAGCGATAGGTCAAATGGTCATCCTGCCGGCAGTAATCCGTGAAGAACGTCAGAAACTGCAGCTCTTCTTCGGTTGGAAGCGAAACCTTAGGCGTGGGTTTCACTTTCCTCCGTATGGGTGCCGATCGCCAAACCGGCTGCTTCGTCTTGGCCTTTGGTGGCTCCATTACTCGCATCAGCGTTTTTAGCAAACGGTGCATCAGGTCCAACTGCGGCAAAAGGACGAAACAAATCACTTTCGATTGAAAGAAGAGCACCCAAAAGGAAACGGATCGACGAAATAAATGAGAGGAAATCTTCCCCGGGTGGAAGTGGGCGAAGGAAGAGGGATGGCTCTGACTTATACGGAAATCGCAGGCAGTCAAAACGTCGCTCACCTTCCTGGCGGCGTCTTCCGCCTCTTTCATGGCCCTGGCCTCGAGTCTGAAACCCTCCATCTCGCAAATTCGAACCACGTCTTGCGGTAAATCATCCAGCTGGACGTTGAGTTCCTCGTGGACCCGCTCGATGCCCTTCATCATGGCGAAGCTGTCGAGATTGGCGTCGTTGGGAGCGACGCAGCTTTCGAAGGTGTCCTCGACGAACACGCGCAGGTGGAGCACCGGTTCCGAGCATACGAAGTCTCGGAACACGCCGTGTAACAAGCGATCGGCGTATTCTTCGAGCTCCCGGGCCCTCTTCTCGCTCCTTTCGATGGCGCTCTAAAACGCAAAGGGAAAGGTATCGATCCCTTGGCCGCCAAGGACAAAACAAGGATCTTTGGTTATTCTGGACTTGGCGCAAATTTGTAGAAAAAGAATGCAAAGCTTCGTCCAGTTTATCACCACTAGAGTCACGCCTTAGCGGGTTTAACCTTTGGGGCGCCGGCATTTTGCCGGCAAATGCCCAAATGGTGTACTTATCTATTGGATATAAACAATAAATTGAATGTATTGGATAAACGAAAACTCTCAATTTCAAATTTGGCCAAAAACGTTGTTTTTATAGGGTTCTGGAGTCACTGAACGTGCTGGTGAAGTCGGTTTTTGAAAATATTCAATTTTTGTGCCTTTTTACCAAAACTTCGTGAGATTTATAAGTAGCGTTATTACTCTCCTTTGGCATTAGCCAGAGCAATATCCAGCGACGGGGACGTACAGTTCGGCTCAATTTTTGATTTTTTGTTTATTTTGTTTGGGTTTTTTTACTTTTGTTTGTTTGAAGGGCATGAATACATGCATACAAAATGCATTTGTACGAATGTATGTATTAAGCCTTTTACACATGTTTGTGAGTAATTTTGCGAGTTATTCCAAAAAGTCTGTATCTTGATTTGCCGGCGGTCTAGAGTTCAAAATATTGGTACCATATGTTTTCTTGTGTTTCTGGGTATGCTGAAAACAAATCCGAAGATTTGTCTTAACCCGTTAACGTCCAAACGCACAAAATTCCCTTAATGATTTCGAGATGAGATTTTTAAAAATCTATATGACTTTTTAATCCAAACTTTTAGGTTTTGGCCATTGGAGAACATTTAACGCTTATCGGGATGACGCCATATGGCGTCATGGGCAGACTCGCCAACATCCCACTTTGGTTCGGTCCTAAATTGGGAAGCTCGGATTGCTCTTAAATAGAAATAAAGACCTTTTCAAATTTTTGGAATCCCGGCTCTCTAAGGTTCAATGAAATCACCGTGGCAGCGAAGGGGTTAAATCGATATATGGAAAAGTCGGGAAGGACAAGGTAAACCGAAACCAGGAAAATACCCCAGCGACCCTCGAATTTCGAATTACCGAGCATCCTCGAAAAGAGGAACTCGTTTACCTCGAGCTCGCGAATCCCCTCGACGATTTGATCGACTTCGCTCTGGATTTTCACCTCGGCCGCCTTCACCGACGCAGTCATTTCCGCCATGGGAGCAGCCAAGCTCTCCAAGTGTATCAAAGCGTTGAGGTTCTGCAGCTCTATCGTTCGAAACACTCGGATCAGGTCGAGAGGGTCCTCGAAGTACATCTGCGGCGTGCCAGCGTTCTCGACCTCTCGCTCGAACGTTTCTGCGAGGGAAAGGAAGGAGAAAGTTCTTTACGAGGGAAGGCCGACACAGGGCGATCGGGAGTTCGGCTTTACCTATCGACGCATCCAGAGAATCGACGTCGTCGGCGTCGCGATAACGATCGAAGAGACCGTCGGTCTCCCTTTTGAGCGACGAGCCCGATTCCGATCGGTAGACCCAATCGTGCTCGGCTCGCCACGACACGGGTGACACTCGATAGAGAAACCTCTGACACGTCTTCACCGTTCTCCAGGCCTCCTCCCAGTAATACACGTCCAAGCGCACCTGCCCGAATTCTTTGGACAACTGATTCCTCCTCGAGGCGATGGCTTCCGTCCGGCGGGTCTCCTCCTCGGCCTCGCGCAAAATAGCCATACTCTCGTCGTGATCCTTCGCCAGGTACTCTTCGAAGCCATTCACGTACTCTCGGTATCGACGCTAGTGGATTGCAAGGGAATAATGGAGATACAAAAAAAATTAAATTTATCTTTTACCCTTTCCACTCCGGGGCCATTGCTTGTTCAATGGAAAATGTCCCCTTACGGGAGCCATTGGAGTTCATAGGGACAATACCGCTTGTACGTTTTCAGATATTTGCGAACTTGAGTGTTTCGTGGATAATGGAGAAAGTGAAAATTTAATATTTGCAAATTTAATTTAATAGTTTTCTGATCACTTCAAATTTATGAACAATACTGGTTTTGAGGTTTTCTGGGGTCGCTGATTCCAAATATGAAATCAAAATTCGAAAAATTCAAAATGACGGACAGAGTAAAAAAATTGATCAATTTGCATGAATATTTATGTAAGGGGATTTTTGGGGCCACTAACTCTAAATATGAAGTCAACATTTTTAAATTTAAAACGGCGGATCCAATAGGGCGGATAAAATAAACAAAGAAATTGCTGAATTTTTATAAATATTTGTGTAAGGAGGTTTTTGGGATCGCTGATTTTAACCAGTTAACCGATTGACTGGTGGAGCTTTTTCCAGTTTTCATGCCAATTCTGCTACGAACCAGTTCTTCACGAGAATACATGAAAAACAATATCTAGGGGATTATGGTGCTTCTAGTGTCATTGACGAGCTCAATTCTCTTTTTACAACCCCCTAAAGGGGTGAATGATAAGGGTGTGGGGTGAAATTTTCAGTTTTTCAAAAAACTTCTATGTGAGGGTCTTTTATACTGCTGATTTCATTTCCGAACCTAGTTTCCACTCTACGTATCCCTAAAGATGTAAAAAATAAGGGTTGAGGGTAAAATTTTCATTTTCTCAAGAAAATCAAAACTGGAGGTATTTTATACTACTGATTTCATTTCATAACTTAGTTTCTTATTTCTGAAATATGACCATTTATTCGGATAGAGCTCACCAAAAAACGGTTATGTGCCAATTTTCGCTTAAATCAATCCAAATTCTTGAGAGTTATTCAAATTTGTACATATATGATCCATTACCAGGATTGTCAACTTTGTTTTTTGTGCATATATGATCCATTACCAGTCAACCGGTTAAATATGTTTGACGACTATATCCGTCATGGAGATTTGGCAGAATTTTGTGTCATGACGACTATTTACGGTCGTCATGACACAAAATTCTGCCAAATCTCCATGACGGATACAGTCGTCAAACACAGTTAACTGGTTAATTATGAAGTCAAAATTCTCAAATTTAAAACGCCGGATCCAATGTGACGGACAAGGTTGAAAAAATTGCTCGCTTTGCTACGGTGCTTACATAAATATTTATTTAACGGGGATTATGGGATCGCTGATTCTACAGACGAAGTCAAAATTCTCAAATTTAAAATGACGAATCCAACATAGCGGACAGAATAAAAAAAATTGCTCCGCTTGCTAGGGTACTTACATACTTGTATATATTTATGTATAAAACACTCAAAAACCGAGCGAACTCAGGTGGGCCCGCTACGGACCCAGCGTGACACAAAGGGTTAAACAAATCGAGAAAAGGCTTATTTCTTACGTCGCTAAATGCATGGAACCCCTTCGGTAGAATCTCAGTTTCCCATCGACCCAAACTTGAAACCGAAGTCGAAAGCGAAACTGAGAGCGATTACCAGCGAGCTCTGGAGCAAAAAAGAAATTGTCTCGTTACCTTGACTTCATTCAAACGTCTTTGCTCCTCATCGAATTGCTGATCGATCCGAATGCAATCGTCTCGCTCCTGCCCGGCCAGCAGACGAGTTTTTAGGACGTCTCTGGTATCTTGGATGTACCGTCGCAGAGAAAAGTCTTCCTTAACGACTCGGCGTTGAAGTTCTGCAAAATACCGAGGGTCTATATCGGTCATAGCCACCGCCGTACTCGGATCCTTGTGCTTTTTTGTCTCCTCTTTTTCGAGCTCCACGTCCACCTGTAAACCAAATACCGCGATTTCAACCGATCGGACAAACACGAACTCGACCAATAACTTGGAATTCTTTGGAACTCCTTGAACGGGACGTTTCGATTCCAAATGTATATTGCAAAAGAAAGTTTTTAATCGAAATTTCACAGAAAAGTATGTGAAGCAATTGCCCATGTAGGGAAGCCCAGACAAGACAACACGGCCAAGTATCGGCCAGATTATGGTTTACAATAAACGGTCATAGATCCGTCCGCCGTTCACGGCCCCCTAATGGCAAAGCTCTGACAACCATTGTCTTTTGAATTTTAAAATTTTGTACTGGCAACTGAGAATGGCGTTTTACTGGGCCACCGTAACACAACATAATTGGCATTAGAGACTCGGCATCGTTAATTACCTTTAAAAATGGTTATTTTTAAATATTAATTTGTTAGAATACTGTTTTTAACCACTTGCGGTGGAAAGACGTGCCACGCACGTCGTTATGCTTTTGTCGCAGAATCGCCAACGACGTGGTATGCACGTCGTTATGCACTTGTTTCCGAAATACAAGACGGTTCTGGTACAGTTTTCTGTGAATTTCTTGCCACCGCAAGTGGTTAAATAAAATAAAACATGACAAAAATTAATTTCATTAAAGAATTAATTTTCAATCTTAATACCAACTGATGTATTTTGTTAATAATTTATTCTTTACGACAATTGCTTTCATGATTAATTTATTTTGAGACCTATATAATTTAAATTGTAAAATTATGTTAAGGCCCGAAAATCCTTGAATTCAGATATACAACGAGGAATTAAAATTTCGAGGCCTGTTTATAATTAAACTTTATTACTATTCTTTAATTTAACGGATGCGTTTATTGGCCGTATCTGGCTACCATTGCTGAACCAACATTGGAAAGTGTACAATGGTATATCATTGGCTACAGTAATGGGCTAATAAGGGCTCTATGTAATAATTGCTACGGTTGTCGGTTTCCGCATTTCGCATCTTTTTCTAAAAGACATATGTTTCTATAATATCTATGGATCTAGTGATAAGATGCAATTCCTAACAAACACAAAAATTATCTACCCTTCACCGATCTTCCAGAAAATTTCGTTTGTTTGAATTGTATGTTTCTTTTAGAGAGTGCGCAGATCAGCCGCTATATTATTGAAGTTATAAAATTATGGTAAGGTCTGAAAATCCTAAATTGAGATATCTATCAAAGAACCAAAATTTTGAGGTCTCTTCATAATTAAATTTTACTATTAATCTTTAATTCGACGGATGCGGATTGGCCGTAAACCCTGGCTACCCTTGCCGAACCAGCATTGAAAAGTGTATAATGGTATATCATTGGCTACAAGGCTGCCGTTCTCGACCCAATACATGTCACCATTGAAGGGCCGAAGCTATCATCCAAGAACCTTTCAGTACTGGCCCAGTCGTGGTGGCCATAAATAAACCATTAATGGCAGCCTGGTCGCCAATAATGGCCCGTTAACGGCCCTGTTGTTTTTTCCCTAAATGGAAAAAACCTTATTTTTTTTAAATCGTTGCATGTATGGACCCGTTTAGAATTTAAAACCTTTTTTTACAACTTAGCGGTGCGGGGAAAAATGAAGATGGACGGAAAAAAGGAACGTCGCAATCATATTTTCCCCATACAACGCGTTCTCCGTAGAAAGGCTGGAAATGTCATGAAAAAGTGAGAAGGAGTATTCCCAACGACCATATATAGGCGTATACTATATGTTTATATATGTATGTAATGTATGTACATAAAAATGTTGATCCTCTTACGTGTAATCTTCGTAGAATATCACACCGTTGATCTTTGTAGCTGGCTTTATCTTCCCTGCGTGATAAATCTTTCCGATGCCGCGCATAAGGAAACAGATGGCTCGTGGCTGGTAGAAAGAACGGTGATTGCTCGTCATTGACATTTCGGGCTTTCCCAAGATCTTCGTGTCCGCTTGTAAAGTAGTATTGGCTCCTACGGGAACAAATTTTTACACTTTTTTGTGAAATCGCTACGCAGAAAAAAAAGCCACCAATTGTTTAATTTTTAATTGACTTAATCACGAGAGTGGTTGGAATAACAATAAATGAGCCGATTGTGTTGAATATGGCTCATGTCCATTTGTGAATTTTTTGTTGTTAAGGGGGGATTGCGGTACAACAACTTTAAAAATAGGTGATTTTCATGAATTTTTTTTTTTAAAACTATTAATAATTCCGAAATAATCTCTTTTGGGATATGAAGAAGCATCCATGAAATATTGAAAAAACATTTTTTCTTGCCATTTTCTGTATTATTTATTTAGTATTCATAATCCTGCCAAACACTTCCGGATTGTTGGTGTCTAGTATAGCACCTGTTACAAGCATCCGATAACTAAAAATGAAAAATTTTCTTAAAGGTAGATAATTTATGCTGGGGTTATACCACTTGTTAAAAGAAAACATGAAGAATCAAAAAAGTCCTAGGGTTTTGAAGAAAAAATGAATTTTTTGACACAAAAATTGATTGCATATTGCCACTAAAAATGTCGTTAAATAATATTAAATTAAATAATTCTATTTAAATTGTTGGTATAACCCCAGGAGAAATGTATGTTGATTGGATTAAGCCTTCTGTGAAGTTGATCGATTGATTAGTTTTTGCGCTATCCTAGACACCGATTTGAAAAACGTAGTTTCGAGATAATTGCGTTTAAACTTTTTGGCGAAGTTTTACGATACTTACAGCTGCTACTTAATTGCGATACTACTTTTGAAACACATTCTTGAAATATTGTACTTTTGATTTATGCCAAGAAAAAAAATTCGATTTTTTGAACCTGTTACACCGCAATCCCCCCTTAACTGTAGTAATATGTGCCACTTGACATTAGCTGTCATAAAAAACATTTTTCGAAATTCATAAAAAATTGGTGTTAGACCACTTTCAAAATAATCGGCTAAAATGTAGTTAAAGAAATGTATGGTTGATGATTTATCCAACTGCGGCAATAGTTAGAATTGCTATAAATTTTGTTTAGTGTCAGCTTCCGCTCGATTTTGGGCAGAGTTGCAATATAGGCGCAATTCCCCTACATAGTTTAAGTGGTACGCTATTTAAGTGGTCCAATATAGGCGCACTTCCTCTACACAGTGCCAGGAATTACACAACTTTCTTAACACTAAACCCACCAAAGCGGTCAAATGACCGATTTTGAAATTTTAATAAAAAAAATCGAGGTTTTCATTTTCAGGTTTTTCTTGAACTTACTACACGACATTTTCGGTAACATATAGGTAGGTAATTTTTCAATATTTATCTCTCTTCTTCTTCCGTGTTTCCTGTTAATCATATGTACTCTATCGTTATCTATCTTAAAAAAAATATTTTAAAAATTTCTAGAGCCCGAAAAAATAAATGTTTTTTAATTATTACATGATAATTGTTTTGTGTTCTATTGGCTATGCCGAATTCTGTATTATTTATAATCGACTGGAAAAGAACATAACGTTTATTTAAAAAGCGGTCGTTTGACCGCCATAGATATAGAAATAGGTATACGTAAAATGTCGTTAGGTTTAGTGTTAAAACGAAATAGTTACTATATACTATATTAATATAGTTACTTATACTATATGGGTATAGTTAATCCTTATTACCATTCAGATTACCATCATGTATGGTACAATCAACTTTCTAAATGAACTATGAAGCCTATTTGAAGTCCTTAGGGCACTGAGAAAAATATATAGTAATTCTAACTATATCTATAGTTGAATATGGCGTCAACAAATTATATCTAGTAGTTTTTACTACATTTATGGTTATTCCAACTATTTTCGTGATTGAGTCAACTAGAAATTACATAATTAGTGCCTTCATTTTTTTCTTAGAATTACTATATATTATTCCAACTATATCTATAGCTGAAAATGGCGTCAACAAATTATGTCTAGTAGTTTTTACTACATTTATGGTTATTCCAACTATTTTCGTGATTGAGTCAACTAGAAATTACATAATTAGTGCCTTCATTTTTTTCTTAGAATTACTATATATTATTCTCGGTGCCCTTACATAATTAATGCCTTTCTTTTTTTCTTAGAATTACTATATATTATTCCAACTATATCTATAGTTGAATATGGCGTCAACAAATTATGTCTAGTAGTTTTTACTACATTTATGATTACTCCAACTATTTTCGTGATTGAGTCAACTAGAAATTACATAATTAGTGCCTTCATTTTTTTCTTAAAATTACTATATGTTATTCTCGGTGCCCCTACATAATTAATGCTTTCCTTTTTTTCTTAGAATTACTATATGTATATTATTCTAACTTTATCTATAGTTAAATATGGCGTCAACAAATTATGTCTAACAGTTTTTACTACATTTATGGTTATTCCAACTATTTTCCTGATTGAGTCAACTAGAAATCACATAATTAGTGCCTTTATTTATTTCGGTGCACAGCACCCGGCTGCATAGTAAAAACATGGTAACTTTCACTATATTCTTTTCTCAATGATGGAAAAAGAAATCTCTCCCTCCAATAACTCAACCATTCGACCCCATGTATCGTGTCCATAAATATTTTTATCCGATTTTGACGAGAACCGAAGACATTTTTTGTAATTCAACTTGGAAGACCTTTTTCCTACGGGTACCGTTATTTCACGATAGTTTTCCCCAAGAGACAAATCCCCGCAGGTTCGTCCTGAAGTCGAATTAACGAAAGAACGTATCTACGACCTATATTCGAATCGCATTTCGCGAGACTCAATATATCGGCCATCCAATATTTAATCCAATGAAATCCGAAACCCCGCAAAGTAGCTCTTATCTTTTCTCTCGTTTCTCTCTTCTTTTTTTTTCGTCACCCGTAGGTCCTGTATAAAGTTTCTGGAAGAAGAAAAGAGGATCAACGATACCGTGAGACGTTCCTTTTGTGAAAAACTATATCTTTTATGGCAGGAGGCACGATGGGTTTCCGTTTGCTACGTGACGGTGGACGTATTCTGTGATCGATCTGGCGTACTCTCGTAAAACTCGCGGATTCCGTAACGTCGCTCATCGTTCCTTTGGAAATTTCCTCCCTGCGAACGTGAATTTCAAAAATTACACGGTCAATGCGTTAACTGTCGTTATTACATTATTAAGCTTCCCGTTCAGGCCGCGCCGGTTATGACAAATGCAATGGCGTATACGGTTGCGACCCATGCGGCGTGAATGGGGAGTCACATAAATTTGACGTGGCGCTTAGACTGTATAAATGGTAACGATATAACGAGTTAACGGCCTCGTCACGCTAAAAGCAGTGGGTCTCGGCGGATCACCAAAGTTGAGCAACGCTGGGGCAATTTAGTGCTCGGATGGGTGACCATTGTGGAACAACAAACGGAAAAGCGCGCGTGTTTGTTGCGTTGGCACGAAAACTCTGAAGAAAAAAATAGCCAGCATTTGGAAAAAAAGGAACTGTAGTTAAAAAAATATGTAACGGAGTAAAATTGTATGTCCAGAGGCATTCGAAAAAATTAAAAATTGAAAATAAAAATAGAAAAACAAAATACAATAATAAATACATTCTCCACAGATGGGAATTCACCTGTATATGTACAGTCTGGTAAAAAAATAAACTAATTGTAACTAGCCTAAAATTAGAACTAATTTAATACTGATTAATTTCAGCATTGCAAATGCATCCAAGTAAATTGAAATATTACACTTCAGGTGTAATCATTCATTTTTAATAATATTAATATTAATAATAATGATGATGATGATGATGATCATAATAATAATAATAATAATAATAATAATAATAATAATAATAATAATAATAATAATAATAATAACAACAACAATAATAATAATAATAATCACAATCATGATCATAATCATAATCATAATAATGATTATAATCATAATGGTAATAAAAATAACAATAAATTTTTCTTTTCAGTTTTTTCTTTGCAACGTTTAAAGGAGACTTGGAAACGAATTTATCAAATTGCGATAATGCACTGAAAATAAAAATGCCCTAGATTTCAACTACATTAGCGCAATTGGAAAAATTAAAATTTATTTAACAGCAATAACAATGCGTCAAGTATTCGATAGATTTGTTCAAGAAATTTTGCCTTTGGTTCAGTGACAAAATTCGATAGGACAACCATCATATGTGCCCATAATTATGAAAGTGGTCTAAGCCATATTTTTTTTGTGTTGATAAATTTAAAGGATTTATTTTAAATAAAATAAAAAATGTTTTTACATTCTGCAATATTGAAAGTTGGAGTTTTATTGGTTTTGATTAATAAAGGAAAAAATGTATTGCAAGATAAAATGATGCGAGATACCTGAAAATATCAACTTTTTCAAATCTTGAGTTACATTAGACCACTTTCATAATTATGAGCACATATACATATTTGTAGCAGCCTGTGACAATTTTGTTCATGAACCAATAATACTTTTTTCTGTGTGTGTTTAATGTAGAAAGATTTAATTGTAAAAGTAATTACACAAATTATAATTCTTTCTTCCTTGGGTTGAAATTGGGTACAAATTAATCTTCGATAGCTCTAGCGATAATTGATGATACCGTCACTCCCGGGAATTTGAATGCGAAATAATTACAGGGTCGTCCGCATAAACCATTGGAATGGAAATAAAAAAATCAAAAGCAGCAACCTTTCGCCACGCTCTTGCAATTTTTAGTTACTAAAATCACCCCAAACGTATAAATTCTCCTCCGATCAATCAACCGTGAAGCATAAAAGCTTCGTATTTTCCATTTATTTCTGCATTATATATATACGTATATGTATATATATATATATATACATATATACCGTCTGTGGAGAATTCCATCTACGTGCGCTGTATCGTAATTTGGATGCAATTAAAGCAAAAATGAAATGAAATCAATACTGGAAGTGGGGTGGATTCGAGCGTGCATGAGGTGGTAAATGTTTTAAAGTGCATCCGCGTTGCAGGAGGTGGAGGAGCTTTATCGCAATAATGCAAAACCCTATAGACATAAAATTGACGAGAAGAAAAAATGGTAAAACAATGGTACCGGGTGCTAATTGGCGGCTTTGGTGGCTCCTTCGCCCGTAATTTCTGCCAATCGATTACAGAAAATGGCAAATTTGACGTTTGGCTAGAAATTAATGGGATTCAATTGTCGATTATAATATATATATATAGAGAGAGAGGCTTTCTTCAATAACAAAATCTATATGTTTCAATATCGCCTACCAAGACCCATATAGGGTTTTACAATTGGCCCAATATAGGCCCATTAACGACAGCCAAGCGTCCAGTAAAGGCACGGTATTGGCAACCAGAGTTGGCGCGGTAATGGTTGTGTCATGGGATGATAACTTGGGCCCGATAATGGCCCACCGTGCCGGCCCAGCAACGGCAATCATTGATGGCCCAGTCGCGACCAGTATTCGTGGCCCAGCTACGGCAATTGTTCGTCAGCCGGTTACGATACGCATTCGTGGCCCTATCGTGGTTAAGGGAAGACTAAACTGAAAAATGAAAATTCGCTGCTGTTGTATTTTAAAACTTTAAAGTAAACTTTTTTGTATGGTTCCCTAGGAGTAAAATGAGGTTTTTAAGAGATTCCACCTAGTGACAGCCACCAAAACAAAGATTTATAGCCTACAACCTAAATTTTATACGTAAAACAGGTGTCAGAGAGAATAAGCCCATGCGCAAAGTGAGAAGGTATATATGACTGCTGGACATCTAAAATAATTAAAAAAGCCCTAAAAAATAATAACTCCAGATTAGAATTTCAATTTATACCTTATTTCAAGAAAAAAAAAATTTTCTTATAAAAACCTCAGAATTTTCCTATTTTTCAGTTTAGTCTTCCCTTAACATCGATGAGCCAGTTATCGGTAATCATTCGTGGCTCGCGTTTGGACGATTATTCAGGGAAAGCTGGTTAAAAGAAGTAAGCGACCCACTCTTGAAATGTCTGTTTATTTTTTTCATTATAATCGCGCGATGCAAACACTCGAATTAAATTGAAACTAAGTTTAATTATACTTATTATATTTAAGGCAATTT
Organism: Gasteruption jaculator; assembly: GCA_949825005.1. Lineage (NCBI taxonomy): Eukaryota > Metazoa > Arthropoda > Insecta > Hymenoptera > Gasteruptiidae > Gasteruption > Gasteruption jaculator. Next base: position 5,130,995 of record OX463767.1, read on the forward strand.
AATTGTTTTGAATCTTTAGACTATGAAATATTTAACGTGTAACCATTATGGCAATTGTAATAACGCGTTTTTGGTACACGAACAATTTTGGCACATACAAAAAAATAGTCGGCGTGCCGGCAATGGCCCAATCATGGCCCATAAGTGACCTTCATTGCTTTGCTATTAATCAGTGGCGTTCGGCAATGACCAACAATATTTCGAATACTGGCATGCCAATAACTGGTTGTCGCGACTGGGCCAAGCGTTGGCCCCGTTGTCATGTCTGGCAAATCCAATATGGGGAGTTACAATGTTCAGTGGAGAAGCGTGGTATATCGACAAATTTGATTTTTGATTGAAACGCAATAATGTTTAATCGAATTTTTTACTTTGTTAGTAACTGAAAAACAAAAATTCGAAAAATTTCATTTTTGATTGAAACACAGTAATGTTTAATCGAATTTCATGCAAAGTCGCTAAATTCATTCGATGCCAAACGTACTAACTTCCTGTCATGGCTGACTGCTGTCTTGCGAATTTTTTATTACTTTAAATAAATGTTTTTCCTAAACTATACCTGAATGTATGTGTTTTATCATTTTTGTAGTATTTAAAAGAATTACGGATTAGAATAATCAGTTTTTCAAACGTCTCTCTATAGCCAATTGTGTGGAAATTGTATAAATAGGGCACTTTCAGCGAGTTTGCTCATTTACCGTGTATTAAAAACCACATTTGTAAGATTTAATTATTTATTCTTTTCTTTATTTTTTTCGGTGTGAGTATTTTTTTTTATTTGTATTGAAACGTAATTGCAATACTGAAATTAATTAGTATCAGATAGTTATAATTTCAGATTTATTACCATGCTGCATACAGATGCATGTGCATTTCTGCAGTATACATATTAATGTATTGTTACTATTTTTATAAAGTAGGACCTCGCTATAACAATTTCACCTTGTAACAATCCCTCTCTGTAAAGCGCAAAAATTACCTCCCTATAACAATCTTTCTAATCCTCGATAATAATTCGTAATTCAAATTCTAAAAAGCGTCTTTTGACACCTTTGGTAAAAATAGTGTTGAACGAATTTTTCGAAATTGTGATTTCAACATTTCTTGGAGATATAATAAAATACGAAAAAATACATATAAAATATTCATTAAAGAAGAAACGAATCTCATTGCAAAGAAGAAACGAATCTCATTTTTAACACCGTCCAAGAATTCGAAGCCGAAATTGAGAAATCGCGTGGATATTTCTTTATTTTTTTTCGGTGTGAGTATTCGTGAAAGTTTCTTATCCATGATTACTGCTTTTAATTGGGAGAATCCGCTATACGATACTTTCTTCTGCCGACATTTTTACCTGAAACACCCACGCTTGTCTGCAACTTGTTATTATTGTTGTTATTATTACTATCATTATCATTATGATTATCCCCTTTTGTTACTTCTCTCGCTTACATATCGAATCCAATTCACAGCAACTTTCTCCGAATCTTTTGTTTGGGTTTATAAAGCAGCGTTATCTCCATCAGAAATCCAGCAGACCCGTTTCATACGCGCGCACACAAACATACAGGATCTGCATGACGTCTGCTGTGAGTATCAAACGGACGTCCGGCTGAATTCCGTTCACGCGCGTTACGACCATCCCATTCTCAAAAGACGGGAATGAAGATGAGACGGATTTGGATTCACGCGAATATAAATTTAGACGGGAGTTTCCCGGTTAGTAATATCCCGGGCTCGAGACTTCCTCCTGACTGCGTTTCTTTCTTTATTCCTAAAGAAAACAAAGGAAAAGGGAGAAAGAGAAGAAGTGTATTGTTTACTTCTTTCAACCTCGCTTCAAAATAAATGTACAATCTACAACCATTTGTGAATAAAAATGGAAACTTTGTTCTATTTAACCTCCTAGGACTCCCGGTACAAAATTTTGTACATAACAAAGTTCACCCCTGAGGCCCCAACATAGAGAAAATTGCATAGTAATAAACGCCGACAGTACATATTTTTGTACTTAATGTTCAGGTTCGCCGCTTTTTTGCAAGGTAAAGTGTGTCCGGGACTGACAGCAAATATTTATTATATACAAAAAAATGCATAAGGGGTGTCTAGTACTTTGACGTCTGAAAAATCCTGGGTCTTAGGAGGTTATGACTGCGTTTGGTTTTCACTTTCCGGCATTTATTGAAAGATAATAGCGGTTTTGATCAAGCTGCCTCCCATTTGTCACCCTACCAGATCAGTATCCCTATCTCAAACCAGATGTCGACAGTTTCACGACACGCGACATCTATACTACACTACTACGAGTGAATGCTACTATTACTACCGCGCGCCCGTATCACCTTCTATCACAGAGACATAAATCGTAAACATTGCGTAAAGCTTTCAGTGAAATTGCAACGGAGCGATGGCACTCTTCCAATATACAGTAGAACCTCGCTATAACAAATTCACTTTATAACAATCCCTCTGTGTAAGGTGCAGGATCACCTCCCGATAACAATCTTTCTACTTCACACCTCGAAAGTTCGTCGAACCATCACAATGAATCTATATGGCTTGTCAACTGAAATTTATTTCCCTTCAAATATCTCATAACATAACCTCGAACTGTGAAAGTTTATTTTTCTTGAAGTTGGAAATATGCATATGTCGTGCTTACCAAATGTGTATATATTATGCGTGAATTCAAAATTGTGTACAGTACGACCTCGCTATAACAATGTCACTTTAAAACAATACCTCTCTGCAAGGCGCAAAATCACCTCCCAATAACAATCTCTCTAGTTCACACCTCGAAAATTTGTCGACTAACCATATTGAGCCTATAAAGCGCATCAATTAAAATTGACTTCCCTCCAAATATCTCATAACATAACCTCCGATTGTGAAACTTTATCTTCCTTGAAGTTGAAAATTTGCATATGTAGTGTATGTCAAATGTGTATATATTATGCGTGAATTCAAAATTTTGTACAGTAGGACCTCGCTATAACGATTTCACTGTATAACAATCCCCCGCTATAAGGCGCAGAAATTACCTCCCGATAACAATCTTTCTAGCTCCCACCTCCAAAGTTTGTCTACCAACCATATTGAATCTATAAGACGCGTCGAATGAAATTACTTCCCTTCAAATATGTCATAACATTGCCTCAAACTGTCAAACTTTATCTTCCTTAAGGTTAATAACGTTGGATATGTATTGTATATAAAATGAGGATATATATTCTATGTAATAGGATATTATAGATATGTAAGGTAATAATGAGGATATGTATTGTATGCAAAAATATCTCAATACATACGACATTTTAGGTTACGCAATTAGGAAAAACGTAACAGACAAATTTTCGTCTGCGCATGCTCCTGCGCATTAAGCTCACACCTACTCGCGCATAGCCACGCAGATTGGAAAATGAAAAGATTGTCATAAGACGTTTGGTTCTACTGTACACTAAATTTCTATTTAAAACATTAAAAAATTCTTTAACATGTTTTTTTTTAACCATTTGAGTGCCACGGGTCTTTGTTGTTTCCAAATCGAAAATTGCCAAGCGACGCGGTACTACTCTCTTCATTCCGTGTTCCATAAATGCTTGCATTTTGGACATGGGACAGAAGGATCGCGATCGCGCCGCTTGGCACTCAAATGGTTAACCCCTTGCACTACGCTAAAATTCGGAAGAAGCCGTGCCCAACTGTGCCTCGAATAGTCGCGAAAAGAGCCGAAGTGGCGGGGCCCGAGTGTCGGAACTTGTGAAACTCAAATGAATTTGAATAAAAACTTTTAAAAAGTATTTTAATTATTACATATGATTGCAATAAATTTTAAAAATACCACGTTTTATTTAAAATGACCACGAGTACGGCTCGTGATATTCACGTTTGGCCCGAAATGTCGATTACGAGTCAGACTCGTGATATTCAAGTTTGGCCTAAAATTTTCATCACGAGTCAGACTCGTGAAAATAGTGCAAGGGGTTAATATGTATTCCTTATTATATTTTTGTACAAAAATCAATTAACTGTACCAAAATTTATTCGAAACCGGGTAAATAGGTCCAAAGTTAAATCCCTCTTGATTTCAGATAAAAAAGTTACCATTTAACGTTCCACAGAAAATCACTTTTCTTTTTAGTAACTTTCGCACTAAGTCGAAACTTTACTAATAATTCTTCTGCCTGCAGAAGTTGAAAATATGGTCTGTCTTCAAAAGAAAGGGAAGTGAAAAAGGACCTTTCGATGTTTACTCACCCAACACTTGCTTTTTTCTGCCTCGGTCCCCACCAATCGAGAGCTCACCCTACGTGCTCTTATAACGACTTCTCCTTCGACTCGCCGAGCTTTCCATGTAAAAGCACGTACGAGCTTTTCACAACGAGACGGCGAAGTCCTTGCTCTCCCGTCTTCCTGGAAACAAAGCCGAAGAGCAAAGGGTCGAGTTGACACTTGGACGCGTTTCTCATGCCAGAAGTTTCCAATTTACCTTCAACCTCAAATTTACGGGCATAAAATAAACATTCGCCGACAACCGCGAGCGGGGGAACCAACGATCGCATCGCTATGACGATATCGAATTGTTTGCCATGCGCCGATAATACGTTTACCGCGTTTACCGTGCCACCGCATGGCCACCGAAAGATCGAAGGATTTGAGAAAATCATAACTTCTTCATTTTTTCAACGAAAAATGTTGTGTCGTTTACGGGTTACAGAGTTTGATACGAGAGCTTATTTATCAGGCACGATACTGCAGAAAATCCATTAATTACTTAAATTATTATATTAATAATATGACAATAACTTACAACATAACCTCAAAGCGATTTTCAACCATGTTTGTATCGATTTCGTATGTACTTGGCCTGATTTTCAATGACGTCATAATAAGGAATGAAAATAAAAGAAGAAACATTTTTTGTTTTTTTTTCTTTTCTCACACCGGTACCTATTTCTCTGAATTTGGGAGATTTTACCTGCGATCTCTTTTTGCACCTAAAAGCATTTTCCATCCAAGGGGTTGCAAAGCTGAAGCATTTTGTAAATATTTATTTTTTATTTTACTGAGTTTATTTTTGATGCTATAATAATTTTTTGTGGTACGCAATGAAGAACTACACATCTCTTAAAAATGGGCAAAATTTCATCTCCCTTCGAACCTGAATTTTTTTTTTAAAGAAAACAAAATTATGGTGTTTGCTTTTGCTTAACCCATTTGCGTCATACGACTGGTAATGAAAAACAATGGCGGGCTCGCGGAATAATCCGTACTCCGTGATGGCAAACAGTCGCGGCGGCTCTTGGATGCAAATTAGTTAAATTTACGTGTTTGTAAACAAAGGGCACTCGTACATAGAAAATGTGTAGAAACAGTCACTAACAGTGCTGAACCTACTAATTATTTTCAATAAAATGTTGTATAATCGTTCAAATAGAGTGAAACTGTGACAGAGGACAACTTGTTATATGACTCTGCTTTTGCACCTTTGAAATAACTTCGACAAAATGTTATATTAATTAACACTTTATTTGAAACGAAAAACAATAATATTCTGAAACAGAGGATAGTTCGTCATGGGCTCTGTTATTATCTCAAAAATATACTTATAACTAACAAAATGAGCAGTTTGGAACAGAGGACATTTCATTATAGGCTCTGTGTTGTCCAAGAACGTAGTGACTTAAAACTAGCATTTTGGAGATAGATATAGATGTCCAGGTAGAACACAAAACAACGATGTGGGGATCCTTAATCTAAGCGTCGTGTGCATAGGCTGTCAGGACAATTAAGGATCTAGGTATGGGTTAGGATGATGGTATGTCCGGATGGATATTCTTTATTGTGGTTTGCTCATTTCTTACGTATCTTAAGACTAAAAATATACATAGGTTCTCTAAAATGTCCCACAACTGCAATTATATCTTAAGACGAAAAATACACAGTATATCTTAAAAGAGAATTATATCTAAGAAGATATGAGGAGAATTGGTAGGTATACAACAAAAATATGAAAGTGAATCCCGAGTCATCGGAGTTCCCAATTTCCCACATCTAGGAGCGTCAAAACATTTCAACGCCAGTCCCCCGTACGTACAATCACCGGCATTGTTTCCTTTGCGACACACATCCCGGTAAAGAAAATATGAAAAATTCCGTGTTCTTGCTTCTTTATAAAACAAAAAATAATGAAAAAAGCAAAGGTGGATCGAAATGCTCGTATTCGCCCGAAGGGAGGCAATATCATAGAGCGATAACGTCGCTGTACAATGTGTAGCACTCCATAAGGCGTCGGCACTCAGCGTGAATGCATAAAGGCTCGTCCGCCCGCCCACCAGCCCGCTCGTTTGTCCCAGAGGGTTGTTGCTACACGGCGATGTACGACGGGTTGCATAAACTCGGGAATCCGTGCCAGTGGATACACGTATGCACGTGCAACGGGTTGCATCGTGTGAGTATGCATCATCCATGAATGCATATGCGTGATTCGCAGCCCGAAGGGCGTATCTGCCATCGCTCCATACGTTCGAATTACCTCCTGTTAACCCTTTGCTCTCCGAGAGTTGTTTGTTGGCAGAATTTATGGTCTCCCCTCGGGAGGAACAATGAAGAGCCAAGGATCGACAGGGAAAATCCGTACCCTCGAGAGCGAACAAGTCGCACCCTCTTTTGAAAATTCTATGATTTCTAATTGAACGAAAGATTCACATGAAAAAATGTATTTGCGTCTCTCGCTTTTGCACTTTCTCTATTTTTTTAAGTTTAGTCTTCTGTCATTGAAGCACCATTGGACCGTGTTCGTTTATCAACTGTCGGTACTAAAAATTCTGAGAATATATAATTTCTGTAATTTTAGTGATTTTTATTAACACGTTAAACGCCACGTTAAATTTACATGACACTCTTTTCACGCCGCGTGGGTCGCAATAGTATGCGTTACACATTTGTCATAACCGGCGCGGCCTGAACGGAAAGTTTAGTGTCGGTCACCGGTGACCGACATGGCAGTTAACGTATTAATGACAGTTGGGGGGGGGGGTGTATTTAGAAACTTAGGTGTTGCAATATTAGGATCTAGACTTAACCCTTAAAGGCCTAGAGTCTCAAATTTTATACTGGACTTTTAAATGGAATTGCACACTTGATGAATTTGATACTCTAGGCCTTTAAGGGTTAATATGTAAAGCTTATTTAAATATCAAGTAAATGATACGTTAAATTTTGTTTAAGAGGACCACGCAGTCAAATCGCTCGAAAACTAAGTTCTTTTTCATAATTAATTTCAGGGAAATGGAAACAAACCTATATACGTTTCCTTTCTATGAACGGATTCATCACAAAATAATTAAACTACTTAACCCATTACCCGCCAATGTCCCATTTTTTGGAGGCACTTTCAAATTTTTTTCTTTTAATAACTGCAACTCCTAAATAAAATATAGTCGTTAAAATAATGAAAACAATTTCAAATCAAATTTTTATATTTAAATAAAAACAACAATTAAAGCAAAAACAGTTCCAGCTTGTTACCATGAATATCATTATACAGTTAATTTAATTTTTTTTATATTTTTGAATTGTGGCGGGTAATGGGTTAAACATTAATTGATGACTCACATCCATGTCACACAAATATGTTCTTTATTTATATGGAAAAACAACGAAATTTGCTCTCACGGCAACGCGTACGGGTGTCTCAGGAATGTTTATTCGTCTCAGACCAATAAAAGTTTAGTAAGAGGTGACTTTCGTAGAACACCTACAACTCCTTTACGCTATTTTTTTTTAATTAGTTTATTTAAGGTCGCATCACCATCACGGGTTATTAGCGACCACCTTTCAGATATACAACTTTGACACTAGGTTACATTTAAGTTATTTACAGTTGATGTGCATTCATATGTTATTACTTAAATTTAAATACTGTATAAAACTAATTATATTAGTTGCCGCGTATTCACCATTCAGTGCTGCTTGGAGATTTCCTGGCTATTGATGTCGAATTTGCTTCTACTTGGTTGCAAAGAAAGACACTCAAACAAGTGTTTAACTGTGATGACGATATTACAATGGGTACACATCTTTGGTTGGTCCTCAGACAATAAATGTTCGTGAGTCAGTTTGCAGTGGCCAATTCGTAGATGAGTGAGGATTAATTGATTTCTTCGGTTCATGTAGTTAGGTGGACGCGTTTCAAATATATCCTTCCTTACTTCAGACAGTTTTTTTGGAATCGATTGAATCCACTTGGTATTCCAGAATTCCCTGTTTTTCTTATGTAGAAATCTTTTGAGATCATTGTGATGAACTGGGAGACTGTGATAAGGATCTCTAGTAGCTTCTTTTGCGGCATAGTCATTTTCTTTTATTCCAACGTGGGCAGGAATCCACGTATAAACAATTTGTTTGTCTGCATCGATAATTTCGTAGTTTAACCCCTTGCGGTCGGTGCCGCTACTGTGGCGGCATTTCGAAACTGTCGTAGAAGTCGGTGTCGCCGCTGTGGCGGCATGATCACGTCTCGAAAGAATCAAATTTTCGGACATCTCACGCGTTATTTTGCCATCGAGAAATATATGATAAGTAAATAGAAATAAATTTATAAATAAATAAAAATATAATAAAATATAAATTTCATTTCAAAATTTAATAAAAAATAAACATTCCAAAAGCTAAATTTGCCCCGACTGGCTGGTACTCCCAGCCGAAAAATCTGTAGACCGCAAAGGGTTAAATTGATTATGGATTCAATAATTGGGTCTTGTTCCTTGCAGGTTTTGAAATTTCTAAGATTTTCTAGAACGCTCATAGAACCAGTGAATATCACACAGTTGGAGTTTTACGCTATTTTTGTATGTCCAAAATGATATATTTTGATAACAGCTATACCCACTTACTGTCGGCAGAACACTAGTTATAGTTATCATGCCGATATTCATTTTCGCAGTAGCATTGCGCCCCAAATTAAGATTCGATATTGCGGTAATCTCACGACTTGTTTTTCAGTGTAATTATTACCTTGACCTAAAATTGACAAAAATTGAAGATCCATTGAAGATGCAATTTCTCCACTTGGGAAACTTATCCCTGACTTTGCCTCGATCCAATCAAATAAATTGAAAGAAACTTCCCACGCGCCCTCCCCGATGCCACGAATCAATGGGGAAGTCACCTTCATAAAAAAAAAGAACGTCCCTCTCATAAGAGGGAGAGTTGATTGTGGTAATAATGGCAAGAATTACGTAAGGACCATCGAAATTTCCAGTGCCACGGAGTGAAGTTCCATCCCAGATATTCCAGCGTTCTAGTTTTCGCGGTGTGGAGAGGCTGACGACTTCACCTTCCAGTCTATTCTTCATAATGAGAAGAAAGAAAGGAAGTCCCATTCGGTTTGGCGCGTGCTTCTTCATACCACTTTCATTATTGTTCGATCTCTCAGGCTCGAAGGTACACAGGCTGAACTTCACTCGAACCACACGTGAAAACTCTGTGTTTCCATTCGAAACATCCAACTACAAATATAAATATAAAAATTAAATATTAAATATAATATATGTATAATTAAATATAAAATATATAAAATCAAATACAATATATATAATTAAATATACAACACTAATAACACAAGTAATACTACTGCGTTTAATTGTATAATAATATTCAAATATAAACATATGATATTAAATAACAACCTGAACTCGCGATATATTTAATTAGATTGAATAATTATACCTTCTTAAAAAAAAATAGCGAGTGAACGAATTTGCAATCGCTCTCCGCCCTCGGAATTACTATTACAATAGAGGAAAAAAGGGAAAATATTGCCTTAAAGTCTCATTACCGTCATCGAGGGAAAAGAGAGAAGAAAAAACATCCGAAGAAGGATTTTACAATCGGTTGCGAAAATTACCAGGCGAAGGAAATTCTCTCTCCCACAGGATGTGAGGAAAGACGGGCCCCGATTTAACACGTCCGGCTGCAGGTGGGGACGAGAGATACAATTATCAAACGATAGCTGCTGCAAAAGTCAGTCCACGGATGAAATAGGAAACCTGCGTATTGCATACGGCAACTGCGTTTCCTGGTTTCACCTCCAGGCTGTGTCACCCGCGAGCAAAGAAGCAGGCAGGCGAGCAGGAAGACTTCGTTCGTCTTCACGCTCTGTTTCAACGAATTCACCAAGTTTCTAAATTCGAAGCATACAAACAAGCCTGATTTTTTTTTCCATCGCAAAAGATGACAATCCCGTGGATCGTTTCCCTCTTGATCGCTTTGTCCCCTGGCTTGGTGGTCATTCGCGGCGACGGTTGCGGCGGAAGATTGGAAAGAGCTCTGGAGTCGCTCCATCGGGAGTCCTCCAGGAGAAATACGCTTCAAGAGGAAGAGGACATCGGCTTCTCTTACAAGCGGGAGTTAGCTACCGCGCCCATGGATTTGATGATCTCCCGACTCGCGGTGGAGGTGAGTTTTTCAACCTGAAGACAAAAATTGTATTAGAAATGATGGTAATTACTCCGAAATTGAGGGCCCTTCGTTACTCACATTCCTGTAGCACTGGTCGACAAAAAAAAAGTTTTCTGCCCCTTACACCATACCTGTTGATTCTTTTGTAAATTGACCTCCTGAATCCGAATATGACCTCAGTTTTCCCCCATCACCCACCGTTTTCAACGGATGGCCCACCACCTATTTTTATCACTTTTCCATAATTTGGAGGGATGAAAAGGATAATTTTAGCCTTTACATTTCTGGTTATGGGCCGGAGAGGTGAAAAGTTCTAAAACATGAACATTTGTAGCAAGGAGGTAAATTTGGGGGGGGGTTTGTACCCTGAAATTGTAAAAAAAAGTCATTAAAAATAATCAATTTTTCCGTTTTTAAAATAAATTTTGATAATAAAAAATTGTAAATGAAATATGAAAGAACAAATGCCTCAAAATATTGGGTTGTCCCATAAGTTTCTTCCTTTCCAGCTCGAGGTCATCACAGCAAAACCCTAGCAAAACCCTTACACCATACCTGCTGATTCTTTTGTAAATTGACCTCCTGAATCCGAATATGACCTCAGTTTTCCCCCATCACCCACCGTTTTCAAAGGATGGCCCCCCACCTATTTTTATCACTTTTCCATAATTTGGAGGGATGAAAAGGATAATTTTAGCCTTTACATTTCTTCTTAGGCGCCGGAGAGGTGAAAAGTTCTAAAACATGAACATTTGTAGCAATGTAGTAGATTTGGGGGGGTTTGCACCCTTAAATTGTAAAAAAATCGTTAAAAATAACCAATTTTTACGTTTTTAAAATAAATTTTTATAATAAAAAATTGTAAATGAAATATGAAAGAACAAATGCCTGAAAATATTGGGTTGTCCCATAAGTTTCTTCCTTTTCGGCTCGAGGTCACACATAGCGTGGCGCGGAAAAAATTTATGGGACACCCTAATAATAATAAATACTTCACTTTTGTATTGTACCACGTGTTTGTCGTTCCTCAGATACCGAAGGATGTGACCCCCTGGGCGAGGGTGGAACGATGCGTATTCGAACCGAGCGACAACTCCCTGCGCACTCGGGTCACCCTGAAGGACCTCTCCGTCACGGGTTCGGTGTCCCTGGTGCCCAGAGATTACGGTCCACAGCGCGCGGAAGCTTGCAAGATGACTCTGAGATTGCGACGAGCCGGTGTCGACTTCTTCACGAATCCGATAGCTCGTGGGCGAGGGCAAATGCGCATAAGGACGGAGTCCAGTTTTCTGGAACCGAGATTCGCCTCCATCTACGCTTACGGCTGCCATCCGAGTCGTGTCGACAAGCAGATCAAGAGACACGACAAGTGGTTCTTCAGACCACCGCAGGTACTTTCCGCAAAACTTTGTGTAACTGAACGAGAGGTACCGGTATACCGCTGGTCAACTTTCGGGAACCTGGACATTTTTTCAATGCCTGTTGCAGTCAATGTCCAACGTGGAGCTAATTTTTCCTGGAACCAATACTTAATTAACCTGGAATTCCTGGATAAAATTTTAATTGACCAATTTTTTTCTTTATTCAAATTCCTAAGTTTAGAAAACAATTCATCAATTTTGATATTAATTCTAACTTTATTCTTCATTAATATCTATTTTGTTAAATGTTGAATTTTCTTGAAATGTTTTATTTTTCAAATTTCGAAAATTTTCTCCCTTTTAACCTTAAAGCGACCAGGTGGGGTCCAACCGAACCCCAGAGCACGTTTAATGCGATTTTCCGATTAATCGCACCGGGTCAACCCCGCCAATAATTTTCAATCAATGCTTCAAAAAACAGACAAATTACTCTTTTTCAATAAAAAACATTTTCATTTCCCTAAAATTCTTCAAAAAATGGAATTCTTGACATCAAACAGATCGATTTCTGTCAAAAAATGTGTGGAGTCCGCGCGGACCCCACCTGGTCACTGACGTTTCTACATTTTACCTGGTCGCTTGAGAGTTAATTCAAGTTTTTTTCTTACACACGTTTAATTTTCTTTATTCATTAAAGTAATACGAAAACTGTTTCTAAATTTATTAAATATATCTATTAAATTTTATTAAATATGTCTCCTGGTCAAATTCTGGATGGATTGGATGGATTTAACAAAAAATCCATTAAATTTTTAGAAATTCCATCCATTTCTTTGAAAAATTGTTTAAAAAAATCCATCGGGTTATTTTTTTCATTTTCAGTGACTTTTGAGCAATTTACAATTCGTACTTTACAACGTTTTTGAGGTGACCCATTCAATTGAATAAATAAATTTAAAACCGATGGACTGAAGAAAGAATATATATTTACTAGTGATATTGTCAAATGGGCAACAGATAGATGGTATGAAAGGATAATAACACCTAAAAATCTCCTATTACATACATAATCACATAGATCAACCAAACATGGAAAATCGTATCGATCAATGGCATTAAAAATTTCTCGATCAGAAAGCGAAAGAAACGAAAATTCAAAATTTCCCTTTTATCACACATATGCCCATAATTATGAAAGTGATCCAAGTCATATTTTTTTGTGTTGATAAATTTAAAGGATTTGTTTTAAATAAAATAAAAAATGTTTCTACATTCTGCAACATTGGAAGGTGGAGTTTTATTGATCTTGATTAATGAAGAGAGAAAAATGTATTGCAAGATAAAATGATGCGAGATAACTGAAAATCTCATCTTTTTCAAATCTTGACTTAGACCACTTTCATAATTATGGGCACACATATCAAAATTCATTTCAAGGATTCCAAAAAAATCCCGGGAAAATATTTCCACCCGTAGCTTCCCTTTAAACCACTGTACTATGATTTTCCAATGAATTCCAGGACCCCATTCCCCTGGCGGTACCAGAAACGACTCAGGAAGATCATTACGACGCTCCGGAACCGCGTGAATTGGTAGCCCATTCTCAGGAGGAAGATATAGTTGTGGTGGTTCCAAATGAAACCCGTCCCTCGAGAGCTCTCTACGAACCCAATATTTGGATCACAAAGTCGTTACCTCGAGGAAGACGATCGATCGCCGGTTCCGATGGGGTATCAAACGTTTCCTGGAACGCTTTATCCGAAGAGCCTTCCACGAACGCGACGGGCTTCCTGGAGGAGCGGAAGATCAACGTTAAACGCGAAAGCACCACCAGCGAGGCTTCTCCCGTAACTCCCAGGGAAACGAGGGAACTCTTCCCCGGCGATTTCCTCTCCGATTCCAGCAAGGGCTGGCAAATTCGTCGAAACGTCGCCCGCGAAATGGAAGACGCCTTCCTCCGGGGTGCCAGTCACGCCTTGACGAGGTACATCGAAGCCCAGCTGCATCCCGCGATCAAAGAGACCTTGATGCTCTCCATGGGGTACACGATAAGTTATGGTTAAATTTACCATACCCAGGCGAAGTTCGGCGACTGCAGTTTCTGCCTCTAGGATTGGTGGTTTTCTATAAAGAAAAAAAAAAGAATAAAAAGTAAACAGTTATTTTTCAACGTATCGTTCCAAAGAAATTGCTTGGATCGTTCTAGTCTATCGATTGTCTATTTTCATGATAGTAGCGACTCTTATTTTCAAGAAAATATAGCGACAATTGCTGATTGACCTTCCTTAATTTATAGTAAAGGCAAAAATAACAGAAATAGGGCCTATTTTTAGTCTCCGAATGGGAGACTTTGTTGTTTGTTTATTAAAATTTGAAATTAATAAATCTTATTATGATAATTCCCCTAAGATGAAATTTATTTCTTTATTTTCCTTAGTTATTTTTTATTTTCGGCCTTTATATATTAGATTTGTTGTGGTATAAAATACGTTTCGATCAATTTTTGCTGATCCTCTTCAGTATTTTGTATTAAATTTATAATTGAATATAAGTTTTGTTACATTTTGCATCATTTAAAATTTTAAATACTTATTGTCATTTCGTTTGATGAAAACAGATCTTTAATTTCATTTATGATGTGAACATTTTCTTTTGTACTTTTTGATTCGTTTTCTTATGTAATCTTTTGGTAATAACTTGTTACGTTAAGGATTTCATTAGATATAATTTCTTAGAATTGAATTGCGATCCTGTATGATTCTGGTATATGTGATTGGATATATGTTATTATGTTTCTCCTAAGATGAATTCGTTAACATTATTTCTATCGCGCTAATTATAAGTAATCGAAAATCCAAAAGCAAAAATATAGAATTATAACTAAAATAGGTTCTCTTAATTATTACCAAATTTTTTTACAGACGCATAATTACTTTACTATGCACCTCCCGTTTGTGGATTTCAAAAAAGATTAAATTAAACTTCGAAAAGGTTCTTTTGACACCTTTGGTAGAAATAGTGTTAATATACATTTTTTGTTTGTTTCTTGTAAAATTGTAGTAAAATTAAAACTGTTTACTTATCCAATATCGTCTTTTATATCAGATTCAAGTTCAGTAATAAATTATTCTTTATATGTTTATTACCGTAAGATGCAAATTCCATAACTTTATCGAGAATAATTATGTTTGATAAATTTTTAAACAATTTCCCTTTTTCTTCATTAATATCATCTACTTTGTTAAATCTTAATTTTTCTTAAAATGTTTAGTTTTCCAATTTTGAAATTTTTCTTTTTCTGATTAAGGTTCTTTTCTTATTCATTTAAAAAAATTTTAAATCAATAACGTCAATTTAAAACTATTTCTTAACTTATTAAGTATGCCACTTGGTAAATTTCCATGACAAATTTTTTGCCTTTTTCAATTTCCCAAGTTTCCAAAATAATTCATCAATTTTGATATTAATTCAAATTTTTGTCTTTATCTATTTTGTTAAATGTTGAATTTTCTTGAAATGTTTTATTTTTACGTCAACAAATTTCAAAATTTCTCTCTTTTTTAATTCAAGTTTTTTTCTTATACATGTTTTATTTTTTTATTCATTAAAGTAATATGAAAACTACAGGGTGCGTCATCAGGAGGTGCCATATGTTAAATGCTTATAAAATAGTGACAAGCGTAATTAAATCGAGTTCGGTATCCGATATTTATTTTATTTGGTTTATACCAATACAAAAAATTCATTTTTTGAACACAACGTCGGGCAAATGGTCGCCTTTGTAAACGACACAAAAAAATGCTCGTTCTCGGGCATTTTCCATAACTTTTTGCAACGTTTCGGACATTATTTCCGTTATTTCTTTGCGGATTGCATCTTTCAGCTCCTGGAGGGTCCGTGGCGAGCCGACATAAACTTTTGACTTTAAATATCCCCACAGGAAAAAGTCTGGGGGCGTCAAATCGGGCGAACGCGGTGGCCAATCGTAATCGCCATTTTTCGAGATCAAGCGATTCGGGAACAATCTTCTGAGGAGAGTCATTGTTTCTCGTGCAGTGTGACATGGCGCATCGTCTTGTTGAAACCACATCCGCTCTAAACCATTTTCAGCGATTTGCGGCCAAAACCAATCTTCAATCATGCTTCGATAACGTTTTCCATTGATGGTTACTGGGACTCCTTTGTCGTCCTCGAAGAAGAACGGTCCGTAAACTTTT
Source organism: Gasteruption jaculator (assembly GCA_949825005.1). Taxonomy (NCBI): domain Eukaryota; kingdom Metazoa; phylum Arthropoda; class Insecta; order Hymenoptera; family Gasteruptiidae; genus Gasteruption; species Gasteruption jaculator. The sequence goes on from OX463767.1 coordinate 5,147,037, forward strand.
GTGGCACTGACGCCACACCAAACGGTGACTTTTTGGTCATGGAGAGGCTTTTGATGAATTACATTTGGGTTTTCAGCACCCCAGTAACGGCTATTCTGTTTGTTGACTTGTCCATTCAGTGTGAAATGAGCTTCATCGCTCATGATGATTTTCGTCCAGAATGAGCCTTCGTTTTCCGCCAAACGAAGCATCTCATTTCCATAATTCAAACGTTTTGACTTGTCAGTCGACAATAACTGTTGTATAATTTGGATTTTATATGGGAAAAGATGTAAATCGTGCTTGAGAATACGCCTCAATGTTGTTCCAGACAGACCAAGTTGTTGAGCACGGCGGCGATACGACACATTCTGTTCCCTCTCAACATCGGCCCGAACAAGCTCGATGTTCTCGTTGCTGCGCCTTGGACGCTGTCTCACACATTTTGAACGATCACTAACATTGCCGCTAGTACGAAACTTCTGAATAATTTTTGATACAGTCTTCCATGTAACGTTGAAATTCCGTCCATACTTCTGCCTCATACCACGTAAAGTTTTGGTAAATGAGGACTGTTCTCTAAAATATATTTCGACAATATCGGTGCGTTGTGCTGGCGTTAAGTTATTCATAATGACTAATGGTATGAAGTGAGCTGTCGAATGAGCTAGAATACTCTTCGAGATATTTATGAGTATCAATTGTTTTAGCGTTTAACATATGGTACCTAGAGATGACACACCCTGTATTTCTAATTTTATTAAATACGTCTCCTGGTCAATTTCTGTATAAATATTTAAATATCCAATTTTCCATTTTTTCTTGAAATTCTTAGTTTTGTAAATTAATTTATCAATTTCTATATTAATTCTAATTTTTCAGTTTGTATTAAGCCGTGCAAAACCTCTCCAAGTTTCTCTATACCTTTTTATTTTGTTTTCGTGCGACAAAAAGTTGTAAAAATTAAAATGCTGTCAAAAAATTCTATTCCTTTTAAAGCTAAAATTAATCTTATTTTATATCAATTAATAACACTGTAATTAGTACCTCCCAATAAAAAAAAATATATAAATTTGTAACAACCTCATTTTTAAATTATTCATTAATCAAGGGAAGGTAGAATGGGACCAAGATTCCCCACAAGAGATTCCTCGTTACTTTTTTATTGTTACTTTGTTCTTGGCAACAATTCTTAACCTGACGTAAAAAGTCTACGAATATTTCACAATCCACTGTCGCTTATCTTACACCGATCGTAAAAATTTGAGCAACAACAGGGACTGTTCGTAAACGGTAAAGTGCAGAGCCGTAGTGACGGTGGCTTTCAACAGACTCGGTGCCAATCCTTTAAACAATCCGTGGACTCCTTCATTATGAATAATCATTCGTATGCAGTGGATCAAACCATCGCAATGAAAAAACTGGCCGAAACCTCTTCTGCCGTGTTCGAATCCTTGTATTTGTAGACGTTTCCTTGCCAAGTCGAACGGATAAACTATCGTTTTGGCGAGCAATCCCGCGGCGCTTCCAGCGATTGCCGAATTTGTCACACTCGTATAAGAATCCAGCGAGTATCGTTTGTAGAGATCAGTGAAGAAACCATAAAATGCAAATTGCAATCCCGTGTGCGGTGCTATTTGCAATAGAGTTGGCAACAATCCGCGAAAGAAAGTCCTCGGGCTCTCATTCTCTAAGATGTGTCTGAAAGATAAGCAAAAAAATGAATAGTACAGGATGGTTATAAAAAAAGTAACACGTTTAAAATTCGATATCTGGCATATAGCAGGAGAAAACCCTATTATCGTGAATATGAAATTATTCGGGGTAAGATGGAATTTCTTCCTAAATATTATTTTATTTCACTTTCGTGCGACAAAAAGTTGTAAAAATTAAAATGCTGTCGAAAAATTCTAGTCCTTTTAAAGCCAAAATTAATCTTATTTTATATTAATCCTATTAGTTTATTTGGTGCACAGTGAAAAATCACTGAAAGACAATTTTTTCTGATTTTATTCGATTTTTCATAAGTACCAAGAATGATGGGTAAAGAGACATGGAAATTAAGTTAGAGATTTAAGTTGGAGTTGAAATTATTTATTTAACGCTTTGGGATGGACAGAAAGCATATATAAACCCTGGCAAATAAGACAATCCAGTTTGAAGAAATTCATTGCTTCACGATGGGCTTGATACGATAATTGTCAATTTCAACTGATTTTTTGTCCGAATATCGTTAAATTATGCGACAACGATATAAATACTTTTTTAAATTAACATTAAAAAAGGGCATTGTTGTTACATAACGTAATGTTTTTTGATAAAAAAATAATTCAAATTGACAATTGAATGAGTCACCTGAAAAACGTTATAAGGTACAAATTGCAAATTGTTCAAGAACCCCCGAAACAAATAATAACCTGATGATGCAATAATAATTGTTTAACAAAATTTGGACCTTACGTTTTTGAGGTGACCCATTGAATTATATTCCCAAGTTCAACGAGAAGCATTGAGTTTTGTCAAATTAAATTGTCATCGTTTAATTTTCCAAACATTCTTCATAATTGCGAAAAAACGATTAACATCAGAAAAAAAATATCAAGTTTAAGTGATTTTCCATTTTTTGGCCAAAATTAAAGAGCAAATTTACGAAGAAGTCATAAATTTCATCGATACGGTGACTATATGCAAAGTAAGTCGCGAAAGACATATGTCGGATATTATTTTTTATACTTGATTGGGACATCATGTACCCTTTGTAATGATATAAAAATATATATAATATATTTCATGAAGATACTATCACCTTTTCACTCAATTAATTCCGGCGGTTTTTTTTTATTGGGACATCTTCAATTTACCTACAAGAGTGTAAAGTTCCCACGTAGACTTTATCGACCTCAGATTGTGCGATCAGTCGTGTTCGGATAGTATCAAAAGGATACGACACAACCGTAGCTGCTACACCAGCTAGTGCCCCATTGATGAAACTCGCAGAGATTTTCCATTTCTCCAAAAGTTCAACTTCATTGGAATATTTGGCAAAGATGTGATACGAATAAAACTGGAATTAAATTATTTGCATATGTATAATTGCATAGCTAAATATCTTTAAGAATCCACCTAGGTGAAAAGACAAAATTTGAAATGTGTGAGATATCAATTTTTCAAATTAAACAATTTTTCTTTCATAGTTAAATTTTGTTTCTTATTCATTTTGTTATTCCTTTATTTATAAATGTAAATTTAACACTATTTGGAAATTAATTGAAGATTTCTCGTGGTAAGTTTCTGTACAAATTTTAAAATAACCAATTTTCTCTTTTTTTCAAACACACTTTGTAAATTAGTTCATCAATTTCAATATTAATTTTGGTTTTACAAAATTTGTAGTATTTCAATGTAATAATTTTATTTCCTATTTTTTTGAATGTGTAACTCACTTTCAAGAATGTCATTTTTCTCTGATTGGTAACCCCCATTAAACTTTTCATACACGAAACCTCGATAAGACGAAACCTCCATAACTCAAAGATTTAAGCTCTTCGCTTGGGATCGAGTAACCGAGGCTCGAGTATTTAACTCCTAACATCGACATGTAAAATCTTTGAATTGTATCATTTGAGTTTAATTTATTTCAATTGAAGTTGTTTTAAATTCCGACGAAGAAGATCTACGTCTACCTGGGTCATACCATACGTTATCGATAGCACTTGCGCGGGAACGTGTCCTTTCCATAATGCTGGAACACCCTCTTCCTTTACGATCAGAATGAATCCCTGGAGGATGGAGCGATATTTGCTCAAGTCTTGGTGTTTTATCGGCTCCACTTGCAACTGCGACACCAAAAAAAAAGAATTAGTAGGATATTGAAAAGTATTTCTTAAAACTTAAAAGAAATTTCATTCTAAATGTAAAAAAGATTAAATCAAAATTACTAAATGACTGGAACTTATCGATGAATAATTATTGGGTCATTTTTTATTTTTATTTTTTTAGAAACTTAAGGGGGGCAATACATGTAGCAGCTTCAAAAAATCTAATTTTTGTTTTCTTCATAAAATGTTAGTTAAACATCTCAAGAATAAGGTAGTAAAGTTTTAAACTAAAATTCGGTGTGTCCCTGGAATCGCTAATTAGCCGGTAAGTTACTAAAGTGATTGAGTTTTCGTTGTTTCGAACTTCAAAAACGTTTTGCGGAAAACTACGTTCTTTAAGATTGTGGGAAACATAACTTTAAAACGAATCCACTGATCGTGCTAAAATTGTACACACAACTCAATAACAATATTACCTTGAACTTATACCTACTTGTTTATGAATATCGCTTTTCGAAAATGATTTTTTTATTGCCAAAAAGAAAAAAAAATTTTACGTAAAATTGCAGTTTTTTGCCTGAAGTATTCCACTTTTGTAATTTTCAGTTTTTTAAATGTTTCTTAGGTATAAGTTCAGCATCTGGATGTTAAAATACTAAAAATTTTTGATTCATATTTTTAAGATGAATATTAAAGTCGTTAGGACTCCCACAAACGGGTAACTGCCGCCAAAACCTTCCTGAAAGATCACGACAGAACTTCGCCATTTGACAATATTCCTTAATGGAAAAATTTATTTAAACAGTTTAATTATGTAGTAAAGTGTACCTAAAGTTTCAAAAATTTAAAACGTTTTGTTCCTTAAGAAAAAAAATGATAAAAATTGACTATTTTCTTTCCGTCTACATGTATTGCCCCCCTTAATGTATATGAGTAAATTCCATAAACCCAAAAATTAGTATAAGATGCCCGACTGCAAGCTGTACATACGTCTCTGCAGTGCCATAATATTATTGTATATAACTTGGCAATAAATAAATAAACAAATAAGTAACTGAATAAAGATAGAAAAATTTGCAAAATCACCTGAAATCGTATTTTAAGAACATCCAGTGGTTGGCAGAGGAACCTCGTCACGAAACCACTGATTCCACCTGCAACGGCGTGATCGGTATTTGGTTCGGACCTGGTGCCGGAATCAGGAATCATGACGTTGAAAGGCTTCTGTGGAACGAAACAATTTAACGAGATCAATTCAAATTCGAATCTGGTATGTATTATTTGCAATATCTGGTATGGTACCTTGTCGCTAACCACCCAAGTCTATAGATGAAAAAAAAGAATATCTAAGAATGTTTCAAATAAAAAACGAAAAACTAAAAACAATTAATGAGTAAAAACTGTAAAGAAAATTCAGTCTTAGTAATTTTCATTTTTATCGGGATACAACCGCGATACAGAAACTAATTATAGTTTCGAATTGTTATTATTTATAGATTGAAGCAGAATATATTATTATACCGTATTATTACTATGTATGTAATTTGGTTAAGTAATTAAGTAAATAAGTAAAGTAAAAAGAATTTTTGTATAGATAATTCATTATTATATTATATATTATGTAATTCATTACATAAATTCTTTATTTCTTCATTGTTATTTGGGGCCAATAATTATTCTTGAATATTTTCTAAGTCATAAATAAATAAAGGAACAAAAATAACAATAATTGATCCGAAATATTAAAAAAGAAATTACATAAGGAATATATATGATGAATAAATCTAATGCGAGGTAACCTCCTTCCTACCACTGCTTCTATATAAAAATTCTATTTCCAAACCAATTGTACGATTTTCAGCTGGCTGGCATATATATTACCTAACGCTATGAAAAACTTAGGTTCGAAATAATTAAAGGAATATTGTATACGTTTAAAATCGTAACATATTCGAAAACAACAATTCGCTTTTTATCTGTTGATCCCTCATTAATTTCTTTGGGCACGCAAGCGCATGCGCGTTTTCGAGGTTTCCATCATTCTCCTTTTTTCAATATAAAATAAAATCACTACGTATATAAAAATATAATTCAACGTTATAATAATAATAATAATTGTAATAATAATTGTAACAATAATTGTAATAATAATAATTATAATAATAATATTGACTGTCAACATAACAATGTTTGGAAAAAGAATCTGACGCATATTCGCCGCGCAGGAGGGAAATAACGCGGGAATGGATTCTACCGTTAGAAACGAGACAAGTTAATGAACCAAAACAAAGAAGAAATAAAAGTTTATGAGTAATTAACTTAAACGCTAAACATTAGAATGCGGAATCTGGAGCAGATGCAAAACCGCACTGGAACTATGCACTATTAAATTACCGTTATACGCGTTTAAAACACAAGAAGACATAAAAACAGTTTTAGGAATTGAAACTACATATATTATATTTACTAAAGATGCGTTATTTTCAAAATAACACAGTTCTTCTCTCTCTCTCTCTCTCTCTCTCTCTATTGTACCTTACATCCATTCCGATTTTTAAAAACAATAGTAATAATAGATAAATAACGTTTTTATCAATTACCATTTAGTTTCTACATTTTTTCTAACATTAAGATCATACTTTTTTGCATACCATTTTTAATATAAAGTACAGTAGATTCTTCTCTTATTTATTATTTTTTTTTGAAAAATAATAAAAAGAATTGTCATACAGTGTACTTCAAAATTTAAATAAAAAGGATGGTTCTATCTAAATTAGTAATTGTTCTATTTAAATTGTTCTATTCCAATTTTCACACCATATCATTCTTATTGGAGGCCCTTTTACTTTATCACCGACTCAAATTTTATAGATATTTATTTATATAGATTATAGCTGACCCGACAGACTTCGTTCTGTCAAAAGCTATTGGACTGTGGCAGTCCCATAAGCTTATTTTTTGTGGTGTAAATTTTGCATAACGTTAATGTACTTTTCTCTGTGTGGTTTTCTCTCCGGACAGAAAGAAAAAAAATATTGTTCATTATCAAGCGTTGCGATGAACGCTTTAAACACAGAATAATAATATTCCACGCGGGTGTAACCAAAAAAATTTGGTTTTTACATCTTTCCGTGCAATTTTTCCTATTTTTTTCTCCATAAGAACCTCCCTAAAACTTCAACAAATAGTTGAAAATAAAATGAGCCAACTTGGTCCAGCCGTTCTCGAGTTTTGCCTTTTTACCAAAGGTGTCAAAAGACACCTTTGAGAATTTTAATTATAAATTATTTTCGAGGTTTAATTTAATTTCTTTTTGAATTCCACAAACGGGAGGTGCTTAGAAGAGCAACTACGGTAGAAATAGAATTATATATTAGAAAATTGCTACGCAATTTGTTAATGCTTTATATCACTAATCGAATTAGACATAAAATATATAATCTTATTAGCGTTGATTTATTTCATTGTTTCCTAAATCCCATAATCTGATTAGAAAGTGTCTCTGAGAGGACTAAAAATCACCATTGCCCGGGTAGAAACGCTGATCCTCACTCATCTGCAACTCCTAGATTCAGTAGAACTTCGTACTCGAGAGGATACGCTTTTACCGGAAGCCAATTCTACCGATTTCACACATACTTGACCGATCCAAAATAGTTTTAAAAAATCGGAGTTTTTGTCTCAATTACTTGTCGAAAGGGATAATCTTTAGGAGGAAATGCACTCGAATCAGAAAAATAAATCAGTTCCAATAGGAATAATCTGGAACTTTGCCGTTGCGATATGTTTTCTTATTGGTTCGATCGTCGCTTATCCGTTAAATGTCAATTCCACCGGTACTTTTGTGTTCATGGTACCAAATAAGCTTCGTCCAGTCGTGCCCGATGCAGGTGAACATTTGCGATGATTAGCTTCCAAACGGAATGTCGCCTTGCACTGTAAAGAAAAAAATACGGTGTTAATTAACTTTTCAAATCCTACTCAAAAAATTCTATGGAAATTATCAGAAACGAGTGCAATAAATATTGGAATCACATTCAACTGGATTTCTATAATTGAACCTTTTATTTTGAAAGTGACCTAAGGGCATTTATGTTTTTTATGAAATGTTTTTTTGTATGGCAGCTAACTTTAAGTGACACATGTTACTGCAGTTAACAACAATCTATTCACAAGTGGACTTAGGCGACTTTCGAAAATTCGACTGACTTCGAATTTGATTTCGAAATTTATTGCAATTGAAAATTCTGTTTTTTCAATTAGTATTTTTATACGTTTGATATTTATATTGTATTATATTATATATTATATATTTATATTGTATTTATATTATACATTAACTGCAAAGTGTTTTTATTAGTATGTACCAAAAATTAACACCCAGTTATTCGATATAATATTTAGTAGATAGAAAAATTGAAACTCAAGTACTTTGATTTTAGTAAAAGTTTCCTCAGAGGACTTGGAGATACTTGAAAATTCGAATCAAGACCCAGAAGTAAGACCTGGATTGTTTCAAGGAGACATTGCAATGACCAACGAGGCAAATTATTTTCCCCCTACTTATTACTATTATATATCAAGGGAGTAGTCTTATGTGAATCCCAAAAAAGTAGCGTTTTTGATACATTTTCTTATACAAACTATTCCATGCGATGGAATAAAATTTTGTTACCAAAACGTATACTTTAACACTATTATATGCAATCAAAAATCCAAAAGCAAAAATATAGAGTTATAATTAAAATAGATTTTTTTAATTAATACCAAATTTTTCACAGATGCATAATTGCTGTAATAAGCAATTCTAAATTAAAATTCTAAAAGGTGTCTTTTAACACCTTTGGTAGAAAATAATAATGTTAACAGATTAGAAAAAATGTTGTTATATTAAAAAAATACATATTTTTTTATTTGTAATAATGAGTGTAAAGAAAATTCTTTGCTGAAATTCATGTTTTTTGTAATCCCCGGGTAATCTGTACCAAGAAATTCGAAAATATTCTTAATTATAATAAATTTTCAAACTAAACTTATTTTTTGCTCCAAATGCGGATTAAAAAAACGTTTTTTTACACTTTGCAAAAAACGCCTCCACTTCGTTAATTTGTAATATAAATTAATAACTAGGTTTCCGACGATAATAACACTCATAAACCTTTTCGAATTTTCGTTTCATTATCAGTTTTTCTGGTGATGTCAAAATAAACAAACGTTAACAAAATTACTTTTTTACTTTTCCACGCTTATTATTACAAATAAATATATTTTTCGTATCATAAACAAAAAATTTATATTGTTAAGGTATACCTTTCAGAAAAAAAAAATTTAATAATACAGTTTTTGGAAGAAAATTCTTCAAAGATACTTTTCTTAGAGGTCCAGACAAAACTACCCCCTTAAATTAATATTTTTCCATCCCTCTATAATACAATATTGCAAAACTCTTCATTTTCAGAATTACAATCACTGGCGAGTTGGACTTCGGTGGGATATTTTTCCAGAGAAACTTTGGAAAAATAAAACAGTTCCTTACGTGATCAGTCCACTTTACGGTACACGCAGAAATATATAATATAAATTTAAAAATATACTGTGATATCAGTTGGGACAAAACAGAACAAGACATTATTTTTTCTTGCTAGATATTTCCAAAAATAATAATTTATCCAGTCACGAAGCAATTCGCTAAAAAAACCAAAAGACAATTAATATTTTCAGATACGAAGGACTACATAGTCATATATAAAGCAATTTCGTATATCAATTATATGACATGTATAAAATTCGTTCCATGGAATGGAAAAACTAAAGATTTCATCGTCATCTGGCCCATCAAATATCCGAAAGGGTAATTTCTTATCGAATTATCAATTTTCTTCACCCCAAGAAAAAAATTAGAATCTAATCGCAGAGTTTCAATTTTTTTTTCAGATGTTGGTCATTTGTGGGCAAATCTGGAGGACTTCAAATACTGTCTTTGCAGCCTCCGGACAAAAATGGACCGAATTGTCTGGAGAACGAGGGTAGAGCCGTGCACGAATTGATGCATGCTTTGGGAATTTTCCACGAACAGAGTCGTGCCGATAGAGATACCTTCGTTAAAATTCACTGGGAAAACGTGATTCCAGGTAATGGTTGGAACGAAATTTTTGCAGCAGGTCCTCGATAACTCTTGCCAGACAAGCTCCATTTTTCTTATATGGAAGAAAGCCAATGAGAGGATGTAGGGTCCCCCATGAATTCATTGTAACCTGTTACATGAAATAAGTTGAGAATTAATGTTGGAAAATTTTTAAGTCGCTGATTACGAATTTAAGGATTCATTTTGGGCATTTAAGAATACCGAGGTTTAATTAAAATTTTGTGGATAGATTAAGATATGCATCTAGGACTCCTCCAAATAATTGAAAAGATTTTACTAAATAATTAGAGTTACATTGCTAATAAATTAAAATGAGATCTTTTGGTAAAACCACGTGTCACAGAATATATTTTTATTAAAATACATTGAAAAAGTAGGTTTTTAGGTTATGTCTCCCAGGCGACCCATTTAGTTGCTGTTATATAGTATAGAAAAATAGTTTATATAAAAAGTCGTTAATGGGAAGAAAAAAATAAAGATGCGCTCATGACGAAAAATAGTATGATATAATTGTAGGCAAAAATAATAAAAGTTACAAGAAATTTTCTAAAATATACAAATATCATTATAAAAATATAATATTCTTGGTCAAAATATTTTTCAGAATTTCTTAAAAACTTCTGTATGAATTTGGATTGTTTTTAGAGATTTTTCAAAATACTATTTTTCTAAAAAGATTCCTCAAATTTCTTTAAATATCTCTCAAGTTACTCAAAGAATTTTCCAAAGTTTTTATAAAATTTACCAGAATCTATTCGAAATATGACAAAATTTTACACAATTTATATTTATACAAAAGTTATATTATTATATGGTAACTTAATTCATCAAAGTTGTCTCGTAGAGTTTCAAAAGAACCCATTTATTTTATTTAAGAGTTGGAGTTATTTATTTACCGTTTTGAGAAGTCTCCAAAAATGCGGCTAATGATTTACAATACGGAATAAATACATATTTATATACCAATAAAAGTAGACTCCATTATCTGAGTCGAAAGTAAAAATCCAAAAATTATAATTAATTATTATTATAGAGAAATCCAAGGAAACAATTTTTATGGGGGACCCTAGACTCCTCGATTAGCCTTGCAAGGAGTAATAGCATCCTGGAGAAAAAAAAATTACGGGTAAAGTAAACGGGAAAGTGAAATTGACTTCGGGTACTTTTTAGAATTCCAGAATAATTTTGACAAACAGTCATTCGAGAACACGACCTACAGTTACGAGTACGATTACGAAAGTATCATGCATTACGGGGACCGGTACTTCAGCATCGCTGAAAATAAGCCCACGATATCGGCCACGATGCCCGGTGCAAAAATGGGCCAACGGAAAGCTATGACCAAAACCGATTGTCTAAAAGTAAACGAATTGTACGGTTGCTTTGATAAACCAGCGCAAGCACGGAGGTATGAAAACATTTGTCGGGTTTTGGGTTTGTAATTTTTCCAGTTGAGAAAGGGATTAAAGGATCAACTGAATCTCCGACAAGAAGAAAGGAATCGTCAAAATAATGAAAATCTCTTCGAAAAATAATAAACATGCGTCCGTGATGTAAAATAATAAAACAAACTATAACAAAATCATAGATATTCGTACCAAGTTAATGATTAAGGGGACTAGGCAGTCAAATCGCTGGAAAATTTTTACTGAAAAATGTTCCCATATTTTATCTGAAAAATTCGGAAAACTCCAAACATTTTCCGAAAATATCAGAATTTTGTACTTTTCTTCGGGAAGTTCAGAAGCTTTTCAACTCGATTTTACAACTTTGAAAAATGTTATTAGGTATACTTTTTTTGAATTCAAGGAATTTTAAAGAAATTTAGAGACTCTTGGAAATTTTCTGAAAGGTTCAGAAAAATTTCAAAAATTTTCTGATAAATACAGAGAAACTTAAGATATTTTGTGAAGATTTTAGAAAAATCTCACAAATTTTCATACAAATTTTGTCGTATCTGGAATAAATTCTGGTAAATTTTATAAAAAATTCCAGAATAATTTAAGAGATATTCAAAGAAATTTCAAAATCTATTTAGAAAAATACTATTTTTTGAAATCTCTGAAAACAATCCAAATTCTTGTACAAGTTTCTAAGAAATTCTGAAAAATATTTTCACCAAGGATATTATATTTTTATAATGATATTTATATATCTTAGAAAATTTCTTGTAATTTTTATAATTTTTGTCCACAATTATATCATACTAATTTTCTCCGCGTGGAGTGTCTATAATTACCAAATAACATGTTACCAAAAATTACAGAAGCTATAAAATATTCAGTACCGTTCCTTCCTTCCATGCGACCTATCGCGAAGAGAGTCCTACTGGAACTGGAAAAGGCCAAACATCTTCGGATTCACTGGGACATTCTGGATTCCAGTAATTATTCGTAACGACTTGCAAATTATCTCCCCAATGATTTTTCAAAATGAACTCCACCGAGCTCCTGCGTGGAAGCCGAAGATGACCAACTTCATAAAGCTCTTCCAGTTTCTCCAGAAAATTTATCTGCAAAGATCAATTCTCAAAATTAGTTAATACTCTTATTTTTTAAGTAACTTATTTTTTTCTTCGCTTCTTCACTTACATGAGACTTCAAACGAGCCATTCGTAATTCGTGATACAGAAAATATAAATCAACGATGGTCTCCTTGTAAATATTCGCAACAGTTTCGAAATTACACTCAGGGTTTTTCAGCCCAAAAGTATTTTCGTCGTCGTTCAATTTCGCTTTTTTCGCATACCATTTATCGAAAAATCGATTCCGCACCTCGATTTGAATGGGGAAACACTTACTTTCACCCAAAGAGGTCGAATGATTTTGCAGAAAATCTCGACAAAGTTGGAATATCACGTCCTCGGACGATTCTATCAAATGAAAGATGTGATCAGGGAAAACCAAAAGCAACCCCGTGATCAATTGGGTGTCGGTGGTGTTTTGATTAAAAACACTTCCGAATATTTTCACGATTTCTTCGGCGTGCTGAGAAATCCTTGCGCAAAAAAGAAACCGGCAAACGCTAAAACGTTTGGTAGTCGAAGGTCCGTCTAACATGGATTTCCTCGCAGGTTCTTCCATGTTTTGCTCCTATAGTTTGATCAATAATTAGTGAAGCTTCTTCTACCGAGTCAAATTTAGCCAGGGCATAGATTGTACCGTAAGTGGTGGAAATAATGTTTCCTGGAAATTGGAGATTTTTAAAAAATCATTTTTTATCGCTTCGATTCAATTTTTTCCAGTTTGAAGAATTTTCCAAATATTTGTTTATGGGAAACTTATAGTACACCTAGAGCCGTAGGAAATTCGCCCTTTGTGGATTTTTACAGATTCCTCTAATTTAAAGTAGTTTGTTACAATATTTACGAAAATAATAAAGTTCTACATTTTAACCGAATATCAAAATTTAAACGCGTTTTTAAAAGAAAAACAATTTTTTTAAAAAAGCCTACCAAAATTATCTTGGAAATGGTTAAATCAAGTAACTCGTGATTTGGAGACCCAAGTTTTTTTGAAAGTTTACTTTTATTGTTACAGCTAAAAATCGACAAATTCTATCAAAAAAATTGCTATTTTTAATGAAACGACTGCCATTTTGTCAAAAATCAATATTTTAAAATTCCGTTACGTAAGAAACATATAAATTATGGTAGTTTTATATAATTTAGGAAAATTGTGGTCTGCTTTGCGTCGGAAGAGTTCTCCATGAGCGAAGAACATTTTTTAAAAAAAGTTTTACGCCAAGAACAATATCTTCGCCATTTTCAAATATTTTCATTAGAAATTTATTTTGATAAATATTGTAACAATGTGCTTCAACCCTTACGCGGCACCCAGTGCTCAAATGCACCCCAGGGCCATATTTCATAAAATTGGGTCAGTAGAGAACTTAACTAAAGGATGAGGGTCCATAAGGCGGGTTTTTGGCCCCAAGGGAGCACAGAGTCGCAACACCTTCATTTTTGCATATATGATGTGCTTTGATGTCTTTTACAATATACATAAAAAATAAATTTATGCGTAATTGCGCTCATATTAAGAAACGCAATTGACTGTGCTAAAAAAGCTATTTTGTTTGAATAATAAAAAGACTTAGGTTTGCTCCAATGAAAAGGGCTTAAATTAATTAAAAAAGGCTTAACCCCTTACACTATTTTCACGAGTCTGACACGTGATGGAAATTTTAGGCCAAACTTGAATATCACGAGTCTGACTCGTAATCGACATTTCAGGCCAAACTTGAATATCACGAGTCTGACTCGTAATCGACATTTCAGGACAAACATGAATATCACGAGTCTGACTCGTAATTGACATTTCAGGCCAAACATGAATATCACGAGCCGTACTCGTAGTCTTTTTAAATAAAACGTGGTATTTTTAAAATTCATTGCAATCATATGTAATAATTAAAATACTTTTTAAAAGTTTTTATTCAAATTCATTGTGGCGTGTCGGGGGTAGTGCAAGGGGTTAATGTTGTTCCAACAAAACATTGAAATAATTAAAAAGATTATTGTTATTATACATAAATACGAGATATTATAATTTGTAACAATTATTAGCGCCGAAATCCCGCCTTTTGGACCCACATCCTTCTTAGGCTTTAATATGTAAAAATAATAAAGTTAAATTATGTAATTTTTTTAGCATTTAATTTTTTGGTTACATAACTTATACTATTTTAAAAAGTATACTTTTAAGAAGCTCAAAAAAAAAGTGAATTTCAAATATTGGATAGTTCATTTATTATAATGGTTTTTGTCATTGGGGTGCATATGACCCCTGTGTACCGAGTAAGTAAACATCTTTTACAATTTTTCAAAATCGCGGCCCTCCAAGGGCTAGAAATTAATTTTTCAAAAATCGGAGAGAAACGGAAAAGCTAATGATAATTTTATGTAGGGTAAACCGACCAACCAGTGAATGACCGAATTGTTGAATTTGCGTACGTTTGTTTATATTTGAATAAATTTATTTATAACAGAGCAAGCATTGAAATTGCGTGGAGAATTCATTTTAGTTTACATATTTGTCAAAATAGTTACTTTTTTTATAGCGATCGCTTTTAAATCAACTATAAATTAGAAATTTAAAAGAAAATTAGTTATTACTTTTTCTTTTATAAAACTTATGTAACAAATGTGGAAGGTCAAATCTGTGAATAAACCAATCGTATAAACAACAACTCATTTCAAAGCTTGTAATAAGTTACATTTATTTATGCCATGGTCATTCACTGGCATGCGCTCAATTACTAGACGGTTTACGCTATCCTCAATTTCGACGAGTTACAACAGGATGTTAGTCTTAAAACGGCACGTCCGGACCACGGAGTACAGGCAAAAGGTCCCAGTAAGTGCCGTGTCAGGACTAAGAAGGTACAAAGAAAAGAAAGAAAGAAAACAGTCCAGTTTAATTGAAAGAGAGACACCTTTCTCCGTTTTATTAGCTGACACTTTCAAGTTAGACATGTATAACGACGTGCATTTTTACTTCATCGTAATCTCGTAATTAGCACGACGGCACAAAAAGGCAAACTAGAATATAACAGAATGTTTTCTTTTTTTGTTTTTATACGTGTTTAAAAAGTGCCACGAGATATAATATATCGTGACTCGTCAGATTTCTTGTACTCTTCCTCGCCAGATGCTTCGGTCATTTTCATCAACTGCATTGTAACACTCGTTATCGAACCGCCGTTATTCCTCGCGGACAATAGCGATTCGATACCGAGTACAATAAAAAATATATCAGTCAATGAATCTCTTATGTATTAATAATAGTTCAAATGAATTCGCCTCTTTTGCTATCGATATCTCATTTAAGATCTTACGACCAGAAGCTGTGACTTTATTTCTGGCTATTCCAGAATCTTGGAATGAATACTGAACGTTATCAAAAAAAAAAGCTTGTCCGTGCCACGCACGGCACTTCTACTACAAGAGGGATAACCGTCGTGACTTGCTTCTCACAATTTGACACCGCAAAGAACTAAAGCTTGTTGAATATTCGATTAAAAAAAGACAACGGAACTGGGGTTTTCTGTTCTTGTACCATCTCACCGACAAGTTGACCAGTTGAATATGACAAAACTTTTCTGCTGTAATTGGAATGTATGAAAATCAACTCTTGAAATCGTTATAAACGAGGAGAATTTCGCTAGGGTTTCGTCGAAATACGACTCGCCCTTAAGGAATAAATCTCCTTTTTTTTTTGCTGCTTTCAAATTTTCTTCTGGGATTGTCATGAATCACCTCATAAAGTAAAACAAGACGAAAGGGCTCGGCGTCACAAAGAGTATCCCTCCACAATTTGATATTAAAAAGTCAAAGTAAAAACGCAAAACGAAAAAGTTATCACCATTTTTTTATCCATTGAAAAAAGAATCCTACGACGTTAATTGCCATCGTAACTCTACTAAATGAAAAGGTCTATTTGATATATAAATAAGAGAAATAAGGAGGGGTTGGGGTCAGGGTTTGGGGTTTGGGACGACGGTACATATGAGATGTGAGAAAAGATGATAGTACAAATTTTAAGCTGAGCTTTTTCAATGGAAACAAGACGTTTTCGCGAAAATGACGTCCCTGGCAGCCGATTGCGAGGACTTGGATCTACGGATATCATGAATAATTGTGTGATTAACTAAGTCCTCGTAAAACGGTGGCTGATCGCGATGGCTCAGTAAATTTAGTGAAAAGTTGCGTTGATAATTCAACTATAATTGTAGCTATTGTTGCGGTTGTTCTCGAAACGCTTGTGTGTTCCGGAGAAAGTGTTCTCTCTACCGCGATTTCCTCCTCCGTATCCCCAACGATCTGGAAAATAAAGAAACCAATAAAATTAGTGGTATTCGCAAATTCCTCCATAGAAAAATTTCAAGTGATTTGAATTTTCATTTTGCATACAATTTTTTAAAGATCTTCATTTTGTTAGAAATTGTAATTTCTACTTAAGGGGTTAATTGCCTAGTTGAAGTAGGAAAAATAAGGCGATGTTATTTCGCCGTTTTAATAAGTAATAATTATTGTAAAATTTTATGGATATTACCAAAAAGTATAAATTTGAAGGTACGTGTATAAATTTTAATATGAAACAACATAAAAAAATTTTTAACTTCTTAACAAAGTGTACTTTTTAAAGTTACACAACAAAAAAATTAAGTTAAGTATGGTAAACAAATTTTATAAGTCTTTTATTCTTACATATTAACCCCTACCGGTAAAATGACGAGTCTAGCTCGTCATTGGTTAGAAGACTAACAACTATATACCTTATTAAGGTTTAGCTTTTATTTTTTCTGAATTTTACCGTTCTTGACATTATTTAACAATATGTAAAAATGGATAGTAATTAAGAATATGTAAGAATTATAAAATGAAAACAAATTTTTTAAAAATAAAAATTAAATGGTTATTTCATGTACAGTTTTTTTATTATTTAATCGTACCGAAAAGGGTTAAGGGCTAAAAATTTAGCTGAGTCTTCTAATGACTTAAAATTAATTATTATTGTCAAGTGTTGTTCAATAAATATAAATATTTCCAGATTTAAAAATTCATTTTGCCAATTCCAAGTAGGCGTTACTCCTTAAAAAAGAAAAAGTTACTCACTTCGTGCACCGTAGCCTCCTCCGCTCTTGGAAGCGAGTTCTGAGAGTTTCGGGTTGACGATCTGGTTAGCTTCCTGTAATACGTTGATGAGGTCCTTGGCTTGCCGGCTGTTTTGTGGCGTAAAGAAGGCATAGCTCGTGCCTGTGCTTTGACAACGACCGGTTCTACCGATCCTGTGGATGTAATCTTCGGACGACGATGGATAATCAAAGTTGATCACGTATTTCACGTCATCAACATCTAAAGGGATAAAATCATTAAAGTCCGTGCTCGCAAACAGCTCCGATTTTGCCTTCTACCCGTTTTCGAATTTAGACAAAATTTTACAGTCGATTTTTTAATACATCGTATTATCAAGTTAGACAAAATGAAAGTGATCTCTCGGGTAGATAACATCGAAAAACAAGGGAAGAATTCGATTCTTCCTGATCAAGTGAATGTGGGGTTCGAGAATTCAGCCGTGTAATTATTTCCGAAAAATGGGGTTGTAATATTTGTATCTGCTTTACCAAGAATGCGAAAGTGCATGTTTAGGTAAGATTTGCAAACCTCGAAATCGTCGTTTCGAGGTGTGAGCAAACAGTGGTGACATGAAAGTAGGACCAACCAAAATGGGTGCAAGAGAACACCAGCGATTCATTTCTAGCAATGGATGTAGTAAAACCTCTCGTCATTGTTAGAAACGTCGTTGCTCTTGTCTCCTTCCGTGCACCAACGATACAATTACAAATTGCAGCCGTGACATTGATTGAAAAAGCTTCAACGATACGTTTATTAAAGTATAAGAGTAAAGCTGCAATGGTGAATAATACAAACCCATAAAACCGCTGAACATTGCATTCCATGTGACACACAACAGGATACGGCTCTTCCCACAAGGGTGTGAATAATGTTTATCTCTTGAATGCAAGTTCAGTATCGCGCGATGGTATCTTGTCCTAATTCTCATTCCCATTGAGTAGCGATAGTAGCAAAATCAATAGAGATTGTTGTCTCGACACCGGCTGAGAAACGTTGGCTATCCAGAGTGCGTTGTTTGCAGCGTATATACTTTTTTTTTACCTTTTTGTTGAGTTTAGCATTTTTTTTATTGTTTATTTACTCAACTGCAAACCAGAATCACCAAGCCAACCAGCGCGATAGATTTTGACTTACCCGCGCACCACACACCTGACTTACGTTATTTACTTTCTGTTTGTATATAGATATTTGTTTTTTTTTGTTCTGCGTGGTGTACAGGCCAAACAGAGGCACATTAAGTACATGTTCTGTATTTTTTACTCTCATATACTGTTTTTTCTACACGCGCACGATTGCAAGTGCCACATATCGCTCGCGTATAGCAATTACTTATTTTGCATTTTTTTTTAGCAAAAGAGAGAACACAGACAGTGAGTGAGCCATGGAATCAAGATCTTACTGTTCGTGCGTTCATCGCACACTCAACACAATCTGTGCACCATGTGCCTCTGAAACAAAGGGACAACCAGACTGATTAACGAACATTGCGAGATGCCCACACTTACTCCCTAAGTAATTCGGCAAAAAAACTTCTTAAATCCGTATTTTAAATCTTCTGTCTCAATCCTTCGTCACAAGCCCTTTTTTTCGACATCTATCCTCGTCGGGTTCGTGGAACTCAACACACTGATGATAGATCGCATTAGATCGAACGTGACGCGATTTTGGAAAAACAACGAATCCTGTAGCTTCGATTATGTTGTTACTCAAAAAAAAATTCCTTCCTCCTCTTATCATGCCAATGGCCTAATGCTTTCGATTCTAAGTGCTTGTTGCTTATGCAAAGTTTGAGAAAACAGTGACCACAAATACAGGAAAAAACATGTCAAAAGAATTCATCTGTCGGCAGTTGAATCGATTGTCGAAGGTAACAACGACCCGAAGCTTTGTAGAGTTTCCTCGTCCAAAGCTCACGATTCGCTCCTTGCTGTGAACCGACTAAACCTCCAGTCCAAGAAAAAGCTTATCTCGTGTTATGAAGTTTTCAAGGGTACACAATTCTTCGAGAATCCAAGAGTGAGGCATCGTTAAGTATAACCAGTCTGTGCTACATCGCCACCCGCTCTACCCGTTACTTTAAGACTGCCACCGACTTTACTATGAATTATTACATCCCCGGGGTTTATGTATGTATTTCCGCGGTAAACGCTAACCCGACCGAAACGTAACAAAGCAAATGGTTTGGCAAACTCACCGAGACCACGAGCGGCAACGTCTGTCGCTACGAGAATGGAACCCTTCTTATTCCTAAATTCTGCAATCATGGGAAAAACAATTAACGGATTATTAATTTATTCGAAAGTGGGAAAAAAAGGCGAGTTATTCAAAATGGGAGAAATGCGTACCTCTGAGAACGTAATCACGTTCTTGTTGCGATTTATCACCGTGCATACAGACCGCGGGCCATCCGTAACGCCGAATGTTCCTTGTGATATTTTCGACTTTCTTTTTGGTTTCAACGAAAATTATCGTTTTGCCTCCGTCTTCGTTAACATTGCCAATTTCTTGGAGCAAAGTTCCCAACCTGAAAAACGAAACAAACATTTCTTTCGTTAGTATAATCCCATTTTTCTTAACAATGTTCTCTAAGAAAGTTTTTTAATTGAAAAAAAATCAGTTCTTCTTAGAGGTATTACACGTTTTTAAAATCACGAAACTATCATAAGATTGGGATCATCACGAGAAACAAGAGATATTTACAGTAGCGTCTCGTTATAACAATCTCTTTGAGACTGAACATAAATTCCGACTCTGCGGGCTATGCGCGACTAACATAAGTTGTAAGCTCAATGCGCAGAAATTTGCGTAGAAAAAAAAATATCCTCTATACGTCTTTGTTTATTGTTATGAGGCGTTTCTTTAGTTCAGAAGAGATGTTATAACGAGGTTCTCCTGTAAGTTCCAAACAGAGTGGTTTTGAAAGAAAATATTAACACTTTGCCGTCCGCACGTCTAATCGGGATTTTCTCGTTTAGCGCCGGTATAAATCTTTATGTACGACACCAAAGTGGTGCTACCGGACGGCACAGTGTTAATTTTAATAAAAGTAACACTCAGAAAATTTGGTATTTCACATATAATAAGAGAAAGCCCTGTAATTATTTATATCAGATTTGAGTTGAGAATCCAAACCAAGCAGTTCTTTTTTAACGCGAACTTAAAAAATTACTCATATCGCTGTCGTATAAATTATTTATTTTTTGACCAAAAATCAATTAAAACTGACAATTGAATGGGTCACCTCAAAATCGTTGTAAGGTACAAGTTGCAATTTGTTCAAAAACCCCCGAAAATGAAAAAAATAACCTGATGAATTTTTTAAAACAATTTTTTAAAAAATGGATGGATTTTTTAGAAATGGATGGATTTTTTAAAAACAGGTTATTTTTTTCAATTTCGGGGGTTTCTGAACAATTTGCAATTTGTACCTTACAACGTTTTTGAGGTGACCCATTCAATTGTTGCCTCCACCCCACCCTGAGTATGTTTAAGTATTCTTCAGATTTTCTTCTCATAATTTAATTCGAACGTTTCCTTACCAAAAAATCTTCACACTTTTGAAAAATTTAATGAAAACAAGATAAATTGCCAAACTTAAACGATCTTTCAAACTGCACCAAAAAATCTGAAAAAATTCAGGAAGAAATCCCATTTTACCTCGAACACATATACATGATTATACGGTTTTCTCTTACTACATATGGAGAGATACAATTTTAAAAGCGTCACCTTTCTTATAACCACCCTGTACGTATCTGAAAATAAGGGTATTAAAACACTCAACGAAAACCTACTTAGCCTCTTTCTCGTGTTCCTGGCAGACATCGATGATCTGAAGGATGTTATGGTTGGCAGACAAAGTTAAAGATCCAATATTCAATTGGGTGTAATCCGTGAGATACTCTTCGGCAAGATTGCGAACTTCTTTGGGCCAGGTGGCGGACCACATGAGCACTTGTCTGTCGGGCCTAATTTGTTCGATGATTTTTCTAATTTGCGGTTCGAAACCCATATCCAACATCCTGTCGGCTTCGTCCAGGACGAGGTACGTACATCTACGCAAGTTGGTCGTGCCTTTTTCCAGGAAATCGATGAGTCTTCCGGGTGTGGCTATGCAGATTTCAACCCCGCGTTCCAGATCGTTGGCCTGCTTTCCCTTGGGTGCTCCTCCGAAGATGCAGGTGTTTCGCACGCACGACAGAGAACCGAAATCATTAGCTACCGACTGAATCTGTTGAGCGAGTTCTCGAGTTGGAGCGAGAACGAGAGCGATCGGTCCGTCTCCACGGTTCAAAGGTTGCTGGCTGTTGATGTGAACGATCGCCGGTAGGATGTATCCCAGGGTCTTTCCCGATCCAGTCTGGGCGATTCCCACCATGTTTTTCCCAGACATGGCGATGGGCCAACCTTGAGCTTGAATGGCGGTGGGCTCGTTGAATCCCTGTTTTTTGAGTCCTTGCATCACGTACTCCGGAAAGTTTCCTTCCTCGAAATACTGAATGGGGTTGGGAACCTTGTCTCCTTTGCAGGTAATCTTGTGTTCCTCCCTGTAGATATCGATTTCGCGTGGGTGTCTTCCCTGGACATTGGGGTGTGGCACGTAGAAGTCCTTCTTGAACGGTCTGAGAACTTGACTCTCCCAGTTGGGTTTCCTCAAGCTGGATCCCGCTCCGTTGCCTCCACGGGGCATGCCGTTGTTGGAGCGTTGTTGCCCCTGAGCGCCACCTCCGAATCGATTTCCTCCTCCCTGACCTCCGAATCTTCCGTTGCCGAATTTATTTCCGCCGTTGCCACCACCTCCACCGTATCCGTTGCGTTGACCACCGGCTCCTCCACGGTTTCCACCACCCACGCCTCCATTACGATACCCTCCGGATGTTGCTCCGTAAGTCCTGCAAGAAAAATCGATTATTTGTACCTCCGCGGAAGCTGGAATTGAAAATTTCACAGATGACACCATTTCCAAAGAATTCGTTCTTTTCCTTTTTTGTAGCACTGTTGATTGATTGATATTTAAAAAAAAAAGCAGTTGGAATAAAGTGTATATATATGTAGAGAAAGTAGTACATAATTTATGCGAGAAATCAAATTTAAGGGATGAAAGATATAACAGTTTTTATGGGTTAGTTTGACCCTTTCGATTCTCTGTTCAAATTCTAGATTCAGGAATATTTATTACCTCGACGTTACATTTCACGGATTTGATGATTTTTAGGGGTTTCTTTTATCGTCACTTTGAAAATAAAAATGTCGTGAACTCTGAGAGACGGATCCAGACCTGGATAGTGTGGACTCCGAAGGCATGAGTTCACCTACTTTTGCTCTACCTCCCACAAGCATTCATGCTCCATCGAAATACTAAATGGAGGCATGCCAAAATGAGAGGGTGTTTTTATTTTTTTGGGGTCTAAGTAATCCCTTGGGTTGTTGCTTAATCCTTTGCACTCCGAATTATATTTCAATTTTATTAACAGCAGCTCCTAACTGTTTTTAGGGGACTAGGCAGTCAAATCGCTCAAAAATAAAGCTTTTTTTAGTAATTCATTTGTTCAATTCTTGGTAGGTCAACGTTAAATAATAATTCTTTAATTTCCTTGGTTTTTTCGTTCGGCAAGGTTGTATTTAGCATCATTTAAACGTTTCGATTAATTCCGGCAAAAGTCAAACGGCATCTTACTTGAAAAAGATCTCACTTCAGAAAAATGCAATGAAAAAGATCGATTTTTTGCCTGCCTAGTCCCTTTAAGCGTTTTTAAAAATGTCGAGTCTGACTCAACAAAGGAGCTTCTGAGATAAAAACCATGTTGAGTCATACTTGACATAGGAGTGCAAAGAGTTAATAGGCCTAACAGTATTGACAAGTCTGTCTCAGAAGCAACTTCTTCTTAAAAACCGTGTTTTAAGGTAGTTAAAATCTTGTTTCGAGGTAATTCTGCAAATCTCTTTTTACAGTTGTTTCTTGGATGTATACTAACCGTAACAACGTTCCAAGAATACCTCTACCTTGGCGAATCCTTAAAGAGAAGAAAAATACATAAGAACTATAGCAACTGTAAGGAGTTGAATTATCGAGTCACTTAGTATCTAAAGTGTATTTTTCTGGACCAAGAATTCTAAGTTAACTTCGAAATATATCTCACAACTTCGATTACTGAATTTATTCATATTCGCTTCTATTTCACATTCAAGAAATTTCCTATATCCACGGTGCAGTGGTCTCGAGCACGTTTCAGTAACATGTAAGATGGAACACACGTTGGGTTTAAAAATAACCGGTTAGGAAATTCATTGCATGCCCCCATTAAATCATACGTCTTTCATAAATCAAGATTTTTAATACTCTTCGTGTCATGTAATTATAAAAACTCGTATGGTCGAACAAGATATGGTTTGGATATGAAATGTGGGTTTGTTATGAATTATTCAATTTATAACGTGTATCTCGTATTGATTCTGTATGTGATATAGTAATAACACATGTTACTCTTATGTCAATACATTTATAGTAAAACTATAATAATGTCTAGACCATGTGCTTCTTATTAATAAGGATAGGTAATGCAAGGAGCTATATCGGAAAACAAAGAAAATGGAAACTGTTATTGTAGAAAAATCACACTGGGTTTGAAAAGTAATTATTATTTGATAATACTGACAAGATTTGCATTCCTTCAAGACAATTCGATATTTTAACCATTATCGAATCAAGGTGTGTCTGAGTCACATTTCAAATTTGAATTTAAATTTTTCGATTGTTTTATATTTAATTTTGTGATTATTTCCTACTGCATTTTTGATTGTTCCATATTACACTGATAAATGAAGGAATTTAAATTATAAATGAATGAGTCATCTTAAAAACGTTATAAGGTACAAATTGCAAATTGTTTAAAAACCCCCGAAAATGAAAGAAATAACCTGATGGATTTTTAAAAAAATCCATTAATTTAAAAAATTTGTTTAAAAAATCCAGCAGGTTATTTTTTTTATTTTCGGGGGTTTTTAAACAATTTGCAATTTGTACCTTACGACGTTTTTTGAGGTGACCCGTTCAAATGAGAACAATAAAACTTTAATGATCCCCATAAGTGACGGAGGGTCACATTGTGAAATGATTTGTTGTAAAAACGCGTGTTACAATTAGGGTTACATTTTTTATCAAAAGGTATTTCTATTACCGGTAATATTTCAACGTTTGTTACACCTAATTTTTTTCTAACCGGTAGATTTAGTAAGTTCCTCAAAACTTTGTGCAAAAAAAAATAAAGTTCTATATTGAAATTGGAGATGCGTTTCATGTTAATCGGAAACCATGTAGAATGAAATAAGGAACTGTACTTAGCTGAGTACATAGGGCAATTATAAGACAATAACTTTAAAATCGAGTTAAATCGGTTCAATTTTTCAAAAAAGGAAGTTTTTGTAACGCACAACTTCAAATTCGTGTAAAAATAATTTGTAAGAAAAAAAAATTGAATGTACATAGTTAAAAGAAAGAGGGAACTATAATGGCGGACTTGCGCAGCCAGAGAACAATGCTTTGCTTGGGTGCATCAGCAACGGGGAAACCGGAGCACCGCTTGGAACATGGAAGAGTCCATTATGCAGTAGCTATAGGTGCAAGACAAAAAAAAAACAAAGCCAGCATTCTCACTTAACAATGGAAGTAAGCTTCCTTCGAAATCCCACAGTTCATTCGAGTCTTATGTTTGTAGGAAATATTTTATTCGAAGCAGAATTTCCTTTTTATTATTTAATTTCTTTGCTATTTTTCAAACTTAACGATTGACAATAGCATTTTCAACACTTTTAGAAGGAATTACTGTTATCAGTTACAAAAAATATTTGTATCGAGTTTGAGATAGAAAAACAAAAAATAATTAATAAATAAAACTAATAAATGTTATTGGCATTAACTGACTCGCTAGAAAAAGTGTGACACAAGAACTTATGCAAGACTTTCTCTCACACATTCAGTCTGTATTTTTTTTATGCCACACAGAATTTTTAAATATCATATAAAATTATATTTTGAAAAAGATTTTAAGAAATAATGAATATTACGTTAGCAAGAAAAACTACAAGTAATCCCACTATATTAAATTATATTATATATTATTAACCCTTAATGCTCTATAGGCTCCGCTACAGACATTTTACACCTACAAGCAACTCCCTCGGAGTGGAAAGAGTTAAACATTATATTAATGTATATTAAATATATATATTAAACATCAATTATTAATTACATTATATATTATTAAATATTATATTAAATTAAAATTTCTTCAGCAAATAAAAATATACTCTCAAAAATAGACAAAAGAAACTAAATAAATTCTTTCTTTGTATGTACTACATACTTTCATTTAAAAAAAGGTTTATTTAATAATTAATTCATATCAATTCTTACTTGGGCGAGTGGTTGTATAATAATTCTTGAATTATCATACATATAATCCTTGAGAAAAAAATTCCAAATAAAATCTACAATGTAAAATTCATATGGAAAATTACAAAATGGCGGCAAGAAAATAATAAAAGTATGCAAAATGTATCAAAATAATCAACATTTGGAATATCGATACTCCAAATTTCAGTTGTATTTAAAATTTACGTCCCTTTTGTAATGCTTCCCTCCCCTCGTTTCTTAATTAGGACCCAAATAAAACCAGGTAATGGTTGAAGGGACATTTGACTTTTAACTTTTTGGATTTCAGAAAATCCAAAATGGCGGCAAGAAAATAAAGAATGCATGTTTCTAAATAGTCGATATTTCAATTTTCAGTTGCAATTCAAATTCATCTGCTAGTTGCCTCTAACTCTAATTTCCCACCAACCAGGACCCAACTACTTTCAACTAACGATTCCTCAATAATCTTCTTCCAATACCCAGTAAGACCAGGTACTAAATAGGAGGGGACATTTTACAGTTAATTCCTAGATTGCACATTATATAGAAACAACGCGACGCGATTTCCCTTCCTGTATACCTCGAGCATTTTTCTTTCTCTCTATCCCGAAGAATGACGTCATAATGTCAAGGGCAACATTACGAAATCAAGTTAATCTAATCAAAGTTGCAATCGAAAACCAAAATGTAGGGTCTGCCGAGAAACGAATAAAAAATTTGTGATACAATTAGTTAATAATCAAATAAAGAGAAATCGGGTGGAGAAACTTCGGGAAAGTCAATAAAACGGCGCATGCGGTCGAGTTGTAGTCGGGCCGAGCAACAAAATGGCGGCATTCGAGGCTGGGGTGGTAGCATACCGCAAAAAAAACGGTCCTTCGTAGAACAAAGGAATCGAGATCCGAGAAATTATTCTCTCGTTAAAATAAAAGTTTACTTACATGTTTGATGTATTGGTTTTTGCTTTCACAGTCCCCAAAAACGACAAATGAAGAATGTAAGTTGGATGGTGTTGAGAACTTGATGTTGCGATGCGGCAAAGATTTCTGAAAACGCATCAAACGATGAATTTTCACAAATAAATCCTCTCCAGCATCGAAACGATACTCGAGAACGCGACGAATCGCGTCGTCGTAATAGTTGGAGTTTGTGAAGCAACAAAATATATTTTGAAAAAAAAGAATATCAAGAGGTAAAGAGAAACGCAACTCACCCGTGCCGCAACCAGGGACGGAAAGAACGACCGATCGAAGAAGAAACCGGATATGAGACGGCGTTGGTACCCCCACCAACGCCTGCTGCGCAGACTCAAGCCGCTGCGAAGGAAAATCATCGAATCGAAGGATTTTGAAGAATATTTTTGTACTGAATCTTCGAACATATGGAATTAAAAATCGGGAATTATTGTTCTTCCCAATTTTCGAATGTAAAAAGTTAGTTTTTGGCGAAATTAGAAGCGCGTCAATCGATTAGGAGTTTCGCCACCAGGTGGCTACGTAGGACGGAGAATTCCGAGAGTTGCTGCGAAGAAACCGCGAAATCTTGGCTGATTTGAAAATGATGTCACGAATTCTTGATAGATAAGATGAATTCATTAGCCTGATAAGAATAATTCGTCGAACGGCTTATCAGGAGAGAGATAGAAGACAGGAAGAAACTTGCGATAGAAACTCCCCGTCTCCGATATTCGATATATCGTCCGTATATCGAATATGGGGAAATGTTTTTATTCTTTTTTCTCGTGGAATGGAATGGTAATGCTTGGACACTTTTTTTGATAAAAGCTGTGAAGGATATCATTTGATTCCATCGTACGTAAGGTTCCAAGCGTGAAATAGCGATAAAATAAGATAAAATACACGCAGCGAAGGGGGCAAATTGAAGTTGCGAGTAAAGGTGAATTTGGCAACGTTGTCACAGCAGCGACGCTTGAACGTTTTTTTGCGGTATGCAGTATCGATCTTTCTCGTTCTATACGTATATATGTACACGAGAATGTGTGTAACGATGAGTACAGTGGAGAATCCGCAGCCCTGCCTTTTCCATCTTTTTTTTGTTTTTTAAAGTCGTCCATTTACCAGACGAATTTCATAAAAAAGAAAATATGAATGATCCATCATAACTCAAACGGGATACGAGGGTTTGCTGAAAATTCGAGGATGGACGTCGCATTTATCTTTGTTACTATGGTTAAATGTAGTAGAAATTGCGAGAACTTTCTCTCCGAATAGAATCCGTTTTTCTGATAAAAAAATAAGAGGAATGGCTTTGCGATGTAGAAGATGAAAGGA